>CM076614.1:29541655-30141655 GCA_038502775.1 Hippodamia convergens
TTATTATTCCGCGTTGAACTGAAATTTCATAGTTGCGCACGTGCGTACCCATTCATCGAAAAACATTCGGTGGTCGGTAGATTCAACTACCCGACTCCTGCTGATAAATCGCGAAAATCGCGAAAGACGCATCGGATGAAAGGTAAAAATCGAATCATCGATGACCACCGATTGCGAATGAGTTCCCCTTCCAACCCTAACTCCCCAAAATAATTCTTCACGAGCGTGAAAGAATTAAACTACTGACAAAAACTAACATCGAATTCTGGGAGGGTCACCAACCGAAGATCAGATGGAACCTTCGGCCTTCCCGATAGCACAGTTGGTTAGTGCATTGGACTAGTAATCCGAGGGTCCCAGGTTCAAATCCTGCTCGGGCTGGTCAGTTTTCCAGAATCCAATTCCGTCTGTAAAAGCCATTAACTTCAATTTTACTATTTTTCGTATCTTTGCGCTCATTACGAAAAATAATGCTTTTCCCAACTGGTTGTACAAATAACTATTTTCTTCTACAATAACGATTTTTCTCATAATAGCATATCATATGGCGCAGCAATGGTAAGGCATCCTCACTATTTGAATGTATTGATTTCAATTATCCCATTCATGGCATTCATTTCGAGAACGAGTTGCTAATTAGAGTCCAAAGTCAACGGAGGTTCGAATTCCGCCTGCAGCCCTGCGTTCCAGTCTGAAAACTGCAGCCTCATCAGAGTGGCGGTCGAAAAATAAAATTCCTTCAGCCGTGCCGAATTCAATATAAACATTGTCGTCCGGATATGTTCCATTGTGCGGTTTCCACAATGAGGAACGCAATTCCTGAGCGAATTCGATGAATAATTCGAGGTTCGGGCTGTGCATATTCTCTCTCCAGCTTCGCAGGTTCCGCGTTTTCCACCCTGGGAAACCCCTCTATTTCCTGCGCGAAGTTCTACGTGGGGAAAATGAATTGTTATGGGATCATTATTTTACCTGTGTTCGCCGTTTTGTTCGATGTGGCCTTGTCCGCGATTGTCGCATTATTTCCGGGTGAAACAAACGTTGGAAATTTCAAGATTCTCATAACGACTTATGCAGTTCCATAATGACTTTTGTTTTTACTCGGCTCTCCTTGCCTGTTATTTGAAGAATTGAATATACGAAAGAAATGTGAATTAAGCAGGAATGTGTTGCTTGAAAAGTGCCTCGTTTTTCACGAAAACGCTGTTTAAGGATGTCTTAGTTTTTTTATATAACAGAATTCAAAGTTAAACGATTCGGAGAATGTAACATAACTTTTTCATTAAATAAAATGTCTTAAAAATTTGAACACCTAATATTTTTCCTTCAAAAAAAAGCAATGGTTATTACAACTCAATTAATCTCTAATTGGTCCCACCACCAGATCCCCTACGCTCTTTTGTTTCTGGGATAGGAAATGATTTTAAACACTTCTTGGCCAACATTATACCATAAAAGTTGCTTCTTTATTTATACATTGAAGCAGCACGAAGTCTGCCGGGTCAGCTAGTTTCACAATACATGTCCACGCAATACTGCTACAGCATGTTCAGAGCGGTATTTTCAGGTTTTTTTTTGGTGTTGCCATCGGAATTCCCGGACAAATTGCAGGACAATTGGAAATGAATTCAAGGAGAAACCATATCGTGCTAGGATATCATTCAATAGACTCTTTCTAGAAAATTCCAAAATTTATATTATGATATATCTAAAATTTCGAAAAAATTCCTTTCGGTTAACATAATTTCAGCACTCTCTCATCAACTTTCTTGGAAACTGTGATATCGTTATCATAAAATAATCTCTGTTTCAGAGTACTGTTCTTTTTTAAATCAAGTAGAAAAGTCAAAGTAGAAACAAAACATTGTGAGAAATACCTCTTAGAGGATGTATAATAACTATAACAAATGTTTTCCAAATCAATGTTACTTGTTCTTTCGAGCATTTTGGCCGTCGTCGTGGATTGATTCTCGACGTTTCACGAGTTCGAGTGCCATCTTCAGAAGTTATATTTCAGGAGATAATGTACATATGAACAAGTTGTAAAAGCTACCGTGAGAATAAAGACAATTATTACTATTATTTTGCTCGAAAGAACAGGTTACAGGTTACATTCAACGATGGCCGCGAAAGCGCCAACCAATTCAATTGTGAAATATCAAGGTTTATGGCCTCATAATTTCAAAAGATATGAACCAGAATCAAAACCTTCTTTGATATTATGGATCGAAAAATGTTTTTCCGAAATTTTTGATTCATATTTCGACATTGTCTAAGAAGGAATAAAGAAAATGATAATAATGTAGTATACAGGGTCTACCAAGTTCGACGGCCTTTTAGGCGTTTCTGGAAAACTGGACCTATTTGAAATCTGAAAATTGGGATTATGATATTGTTTGACATTGTCTACCGAGCTAAGATATTCTTGAAGCCAGACCATTTTCAGTCATACAGGGAGTGAAAAAAAAATCATCAAAAACTTTTTCCTCTGTTTTTTTTTGTTTCCGAATTTGATAGAGCATACAATTCTGAATACGTTCGTCCACAAATCATTGCATTCATCATGATACTTTTCAAAATATCGACAAAAAACAGAAGGAAAAAGGGATATAAGAGTGTTCACTATTGTGTTTGTTATTCCTCATCTAGTTTTCTAGCACGAATCGTTTTCACAATTTCAAAGTCGAATACTGTGGAAATATTGTACATTTTCAGAATTTTGAGAAACTCATCACAGGGTGTTTCAAATGTTGGGTCAAAAATTGGGATCAAGATTGGCCCATAACTTTCGTTTTTCGAATAAGAACCCTATTTTTTATGATTGCATTGAGTTGTGCGAAGAAAAATGATTATTATGTTTCAACATGTTGATGCTCCTAAAATTAATAATTCTTGAGTTATTCAGGATATCCTGATTTCATGTCGTACGTAGCTTCAAATTCAAAGAATCTATTTCATATCAAAAATGACCTTGGTGATAGAACAAAAATTATTCCAATAACTCTTTTCTGAATTTACCATTGCTGATATGGAACAGGTTTCACGATTTTCCGCTACGTACGACGTAAAATCAGAAATTCCTAAATAACTCAAAAATTATAAATTTTAGAAGGATCATCTTGTTAACACATTCTCATCATTTTTCTCCGCAGGATCCAACGCAACCATAACATCGAAAATGTGAAAACGCTTCGTTTTTCGATTAGGACAAAAAACATAACACTGAATACTCTCATCTCTCATTTTTATTCAGTTTTTTTCTCCATATTTTGGAAAGTTTTATGACAAATGCAACGATTTGTGTACAATGTATTTAGAATTGAATACTCTCTCAAATTCGGAAACAAAAAAACAGAAGTCAAAATTTTCGAAAAATTTTTTTCACTGTATAACTGAAAGTGGTGAAGCTCCAAGAATATCTTAGCTCGGTAGATAATGTCAAACAATATCATAATCCCAATTTTCAGATTTCAAATAGTTCCAGTTTTCCAGAAACGCCTAATAGGCCGTAGATTATAAACTTTCTAACATGATTTTCAATGGAGCAAAAACGAATTTCAATTTAATGAAATTCTGTTCCATAGTAAACTTTTCGTGACAATTATTCAAACAACATTTTGCTTCCTCAATAAGAAAGGGGAATATGGCAGATCTGAATTTATCGAAAGAAGAGGAATATTGGAGAAACCACGTAACGCTCATATTTTCTCATAAATTGACACTTATTCGTTGTATGATTGATGGAACCCTCTACTTTTCTGAAAAGTGTCCCAGAGATGCCTCCTCACCCTCGGAAAACATCAGCGAGGAAAGATGCTGCTACTTCCCAGTGAATAAAATACTAGAGAAATCATCACATAGAATATGAATTTTTTCCAGAATATGGATTAATTTTTGCTCAAAATTCTAACTTCAATTGAATATAATTATAAAAAATAATCTCACCAAGAATCGAGAAAAAACACAACACCATTTCTGAGAACAATTGAATTGATATTAGGAATCCAAATTCAAAGTCTTTATTCTTTTGAGGAACGAAAATTTCCAAATACAATTCAAAGGAATATAATCAATCCTTCTTCGATGAAACTGAATTAAATACTCAGTGTTCAAATGGAAGAACAACATATAAAACAAGTAGAGTGTGTCGTTATATTTCAAATTCATTGCGCTTGCTTTCGCTGCGATTGTCTTACTTTGAGTAATTGTCTAATCTGATCGTGATATGTTTATCTTTATTAACATGAAAGTTTTTATTCCTACACATTTCTCTAGCCCCCTGATTTTATTATTATCACGAGGTCACTGACATACTGTGAAAATGATTGATATTTTTGAAATGTTACGATGTATCAGTAACTTTTCTATGATTATTCAGTTTATGGATCGAGTGCCCTGCTAGATCACCTGTGTATCACTACAACATTTATTTCGTGAGGATACATAGAAAATGAAGTTTTTGCTTTGAAACACAGTGTGTTAAAAAAAATTGAAGATTGACAGGATATCCGATCTCTGTATATAGTTTTTTTAGGTTAGACCAAATGACATGTTCAATCATTTCTTAATTTAAATATATCACCAATCACCTTGAGAAAGATAGCACTCTTGAGGTGATCTAAATACGATCTAAATACGAACGCATCCTTTTTCTTCTCTCATCATATAAAAAACATTAGAAAAAAATATATAAATAGTGTTTTATTCCCAGTGAGAAATTGCTTGTCAGAAGGCCCAATAGTTTTGAGATATTTTCAAAAATGAAGAAGTTTTAGAACATTTTCGAACACTTCCTGCAAGAATTTAAGTCACAGAAAAATTTTTGGTGTTTTTCAAAAGGCTGTATCTCAGTGAAAAATGGTTGTATGACAAATGGAAAAATCAAAGACTCTTGTTTCCGAATTTATTGGATTACAATTTTTCAGAGTACCGACAGCCATGCAATCCTCGCATAAAGCACGAAGAAAAATTTTTTCAATTTATATTTTTGCTTTACGCGAATGCAAAGCCCACATGGCCTGTTTATTCAGGTCTAATTTGGTTTTCTCCACCCTCGAATATGATCATTTGTCTTCGAGATATCCCATTTTGAATGCAAAAGAGTAGTTTTCTACTCAACTGCCGATATCTCCGAAACTACTGGATGCCTATCAAACCGACAGATGTTCAATCAAGAAATCTTTTTTTTTACCTATATCGGAAATGTGAAAAAAAGAGCAAGAAAAGATCATTTTGCCATTTGTTGGTTAACGGATTGTATCTTTGTCGATATTGGAGGAAAAACTTAGATAATAAGTAAATTTTATAGCCTTATGTACCCAAAAGGAGACCGATCTATCGATAGATAGATCGGTGAAGCAGTTTTCTAGGACCAATCGGTTGAATTTTGAAAGCACAAGGTTTTTGTCCCTTAAATTTGAGGTAACCATTTTGAGAATTATTAATTTAATTCTTGCAATTATTATTGAATTTTGTATTTTTGGAAGATCGAAAAAAATTTTTAAGTTCATTCCAGGATTGCATGGCTGCCGGCAATAAATTCAGAAACTAGAGTCTTCAAGCTTCAAAAGTTGAATTTTCTATTTCTCATACAATCATTTTTCATTGATATACAGCCTGTTGAAATACACCGAAAAATTTTTAAAATTGTTGCAGGTATATTATTATATGAAGATATCGTGAAACATTTTCTATTAAATACTGGTGTTTCTACGAAAATAGAAGCCATGACCCCTTTCAACGATTCTATCTGTCTTGTCTGAAGTACCAGAAACAGAGAAATCAAACAATTTGTTTTATATCATTGAACGCAAAATATTCCTCACCATTAAAAAAAAAGCTTAGGTAATTAAAAACACTATCGGTGACCAAATAATTTCCGGCAACACTAGTTGTATCTGTTTCTGCACAAAATGACATTCAAGAAGCTCAGGTACCCCTTACGCCTCGTGAGGGATGCTTGACAAACTCCCATGTCGTATAGTGGAAGTTTAAATTAAACAACATTCACGAAGATACAAGTTTTATGCGTTACTCTGCATATTACCTTTTGTGCTGTTCTCAAGAAGTAATCAAACAAGGACTCTTTTCAGCGTGTAAAGACGCTGAGAGCTTTACAGCAGAAGTAATGGGTTGCCTGGTAGAATACAGGCTTGAATCTACGTTTTGTATTCCTCCACGCCAATATTAAGCTTTGACCCCATTCGATTTAGCCGTTGAACTGTCGAACCTAAATTCTGGTGGTTTGAAGCTGGATTCCTAATTGGAGAAATCCAGGAAACGTCTTCGAAAGGACTGTTTTTCGATAAATATTTCGGGCACTCCGGAACGACAAATCATCCCTGAAAGCCACGGCGAGGGCGTAATATCGAAGGAGAATTGGGGATTGGGATTTTAAACCTTCATCCCTAATGGGACTCGGTCGAAATTAGGGTCGGCATTTTTCTTAAATATTGATTTACCCCGGGAGGGAGAATGATGTAATTTCGAGTGTAATTTGGACGAGAAGATCTGACAGCTGTACTGACAGGCTGTCCTGAGATCTAACTTATCTTCTTTTCTCATTCCAAAACAAACTCCTTTCAAATCACCAAGAGACTCTCTGAATGTAAATGATGTTGTTTCAAGATTTGTATAACGATTCCTCTGATTTTCTAGCGGAAAAAATCTCTGTTCTCAAAATATATATCGTGTCATATTATTCGGAGCTCCTCCAGATTTAGTATTTTTGAATTCATGATGTCCATTTTGTACAGAGTGGTAAAATTTTTATAATAAAGTTGTGCATCTCCTACATCAAAAATAAGATATTCTCTTCTTTCGAGAAACATAAATTACTGAAAACTGCGAGTCGCTACGGTGTTCATTTTCCGTGTTAGAGGGTGATTTTGGAATTTGACCAATTATTATAGAATTCATAAGTGGCTGTAATTTCCACTGTATTGCAACTACACTCCTGAATGAAAACATCTTGAGAGCAGTTTTTTCAGTATTTTTACCGGTGCTATGGACATCTCAGTTCCCCTTCAAATTTCGAATGTGAACTATCGTGTGCTATGATATTTTCTCAAAGACTATTTCTGAATAACTTCAAAAATATATATTATGATATATTATGACATACTTTTAATATATACATCGAACGAAAGCAGAATATACAGGGTGAGTCGGGAGGAACGGACCAAACTTCAGGTGTGTATTCTATAGCTCGAAATAATATAAAAAAACTCATATGTTATCCGATTTTCATTTGTTCTCAAACTACAGCGTCATTATAAAAAACAACATTTTCTTTATTAAAATAGTTTCAATTATAGCATTATTTTAATAATTGCACGAAAATCCCGTCATTAACCTCGAAACACATTCGTCTGCGGAGGGCTCTCGATGCTTTTCTGATTGATTCTTGATTTTCTTTGAGAAGAAATGCCGTGTTTCCAATACGTCGAATTAGAGCATCCCGAGTGTCAACATTAACTTTGTATACCTCGTTCTTGAAGCAGCCCCACAAACAATAGTTCAATGGTGTGAGGTTTGGAGATCTTGGAGGCCAACTAATACGACCACAGCGACCAATCCATAGTCCGAGAAACTCTTGATCTGAATATTGGTTGACCTTATTTAAATATTCCAAGTACCCTATAGTTTGAAAACAAATGAGAATCGGATAACAACATATGAGTTTTTTGGAATTATTTCGACCTGCAGAATGCACACCTGAAGTTTGGTCCGTTCCTCCCGACTCACCCTGTATATTAGATCGAATTCGGTACAGAAAAACACGAAATTTGAATTTCAATAGTATATTCTGAAATAAGCAGCAGAATGAGCTCTTATGCATGAGTGTTAAAATAGCCTTCTGCAACGGTATTAGTCGATATTTTTTTTTCAGTCGGGTTTTGTGAAATACTCTCGAAATTCAAATCAAAATTTGAGTAAGTGACTTTTATATTTCATCTTGGCAGTTGGTGGGACTTACGAAATTTGATAGATTACGGAATTTGAATTGATTTGATTCGAAACTTGCTTTGACCGGAGGTCAGTACTGACAACCACAAAACGGATAATAAAACTGAAACAATGCTGTAATGTGTTTCATTACAACACTTCTTTAAGTACTGTAATGCATGAATTGGGGCAATCATTCAACTAAATTCAAGTAGAAAATTTGTTTCGAAAAGTTTTGAATTTTACCAATTCCATGAGAGAAAATATTTCAAGTGAAAAAATTCAACATTTTCATGAAACATAAAATATCTCGAAATCTGTTAGACCTACATAGAAACGATTTTTTTTACATAAGAAAGAGTACATTCTTATCTGTATTCGGTTTTCTATTGACGTTTTTTTTCGGGACATCCTGTTTATCGAAAATTTCGAAAAATCTTTTCTTAGAGATTTTCGAAAATATATAAATGATATACCTTCATTATTTATCGAAAATCGAAAATCACTTCGATCAACATAATTCAAACTGATTTTCATCAACTTTCGTGAAAACCATAATTAAAGATCAAAAATCTGTGTTTTCAAAGACTGTTGATAGTAGAAATGGAAAGTCTATATAATAATATAATTATAACTTATGTCTTCTTAATCAATCTTACAAAACCAAAACCCTCTTCAATTTTGTGAATGAAAAAATTGTTTTGTCTGAATTTTCGATATATAAACTCGGAAGTATATCATGATATATATTCATGAAATTGTCTAATAAAAGTCTTTCGAAAATCAAAACACAATATGGTTTCTATTCGAAAAAAAATATTTTTTCAATTGCTCTAAAACTTAAAATTTCGATAGCTCCTAGCAATGGTAAAAAGTACTGAAAAATCTGCCCTTAAGATGTTTTTTTCAATACTGTGGAAATTAAAGCGAATTATAAAAATCGTAAAAATTCCATCACCAAACTAGAAACCGTAACGGTATTCAGCCATGTTTTCTCGATAAAACAGAACATTACAGTTTTCTTGTATTTTTTTTTAATTCAGGAGCTGTGGTACATAATCATCAAAATCTTACCACCATATTCAGCAGACATATTCAAACTGGTGACATCCTATACGTCTTCCGTATCGAATGTTTCAACATTGGCAGATGACGGCTAATTTCAATTTTATTTTTGTTTGGTCAATATTCTCCTTCGAAAAATACAGGATATTCCTAAATAGGAAATAAGAACGAAAAAAAATCAGTCCCTGGCAAAATCCTATGAAAATGATTTGCAATTATCGCGAAATTACAGAGATATTGCATTGTAGAAACGGACCTGCTATAATAATAATTGCACCGTTCATATCCATGGCAATTTCAATGTACACTCTGGTAATACAGCCACAATTACTATGTAACCTCAATTTGACAAGTAATGTGAGTAATATTATATACACTGTGAATCCTGTTGAACTGTACTCACCGCTGACAAAGGTAGAGAACATGTAGCCCGTTTCATAAGCAAGATCTTCAAATATTCGTTATGATTTTCATATTTTCGAAATGCTTTATTTTGCAAACGAATTATCACACAGTATCATACATTATACAAAGTAGAAAATAGATTTCTCTATTTCAGTGTCTTAATGAGTTCATTACAGTACTAATAGTAATGCTTCAATGAATTCATTACAGCATTGTTTTCAGTTATATTTTTCATTTTTTGGTTGTCAGTACTGACCTCTGATCCTATTGATTCTCAAATGAAATCTATTCAAATTACGTAATCTGTCAACCAGTGACACCAACTGCCAAGATACAATACAAAAGTCACTAATCTGAATTTTTATATGAATTTCGAGAGTCCTTCATAAAACTTGACTGAAATAGAGAAAATATCGTCTAAAACTCGTGGCAGAAGGCAATTCCAACACTCATGCTATCGAAAACTCGATAAAAATTTAGCGAATTAGAGAAAATAATGTACGATACTCGTACAGAAGGCTGATTCTTAGACTCGTTAATTACAGAACTCGCCACCTTGTGGCTCATTTTTGAATTTTGTACTCGTGTAAGAATATCAATGCCTTCTGTACTTATATCATAAATAACTATATCAGTTTTCAGGACTGGACTGTACTTTTTTGATATTATCGTAAATATTCAAAAATCTGTACAAACTACCTTGTGCACCCGTCAATGAACAGTCATCAACTCGCGTGGTACACATGCAGATTGCGAGGAAAAAGAAAAAAATTGAATTCGGTTATTCAGAAATAAATTTCTTGGTATTTAAACAGTAATCGATAACAAATTCGTTGCAAATTATAATGAATGGACACTTTGTTTTGTTATTGACATGTGTATTTAAATCGAGGAGATTTTTTTTAATAAAACTCAAGTCGATCTGATAATGAGATTTGGTTAGAAGTGTTCAGTCAATGAATAAGGTGGTTTATTTTCGATCACCTTCGAATACTCCCGAGATGTCCACACTACAACTCCATTTCGAGTGTTTCATGGATCGAGAAATCGGGGAACAAATGATGTATATGTCAAACTCCTTTTCCAAAATATTATCCTTTCTCTTCGAAATGAGTTCTATGAATCTGAATTTTCTAGAACCCACTTTTTATCTTCTATCCTACTTTTGATAGACATTTTTCAACCATGGGTGCATTGAAGAACTTTCAAAAAATATCCGATCGGTGAAAAAGTTTTCCCTGACTAATCTTCTCGTAGCAGATAAAAAGCAGGAAACATAAATATTCGACGTTTGCTAGAAAAACTTTTCCCTTTTTGCAAACTCATCAGCTATGCGGTGTACCCAGAATGGAAGTGTATGAGGCGAATCGAACCTTATCTGTTTGCTCACCGTTTTCGCAATCACTTAAAAGAGTGAAAAAGAGCTATCATCCTTCGGAGATGTCTCAGAAGCTGGAATCCAGGGCTTCTGAGGAGCTCAAGAAGATTTGTTACGATGGATATTGATGTTGGTTCGTATCTCGTTACTTCGTTATTTCGCAGAATCATCCGTCACAGCTAGTTTGAAATGTTTGTAATTAGATAATATGTGATATATTATTCGATATGATATTGTAATTTTTTATTCATTCGTTTTTAATGGTTGAACACAAATATGTTAGTTATTATACAAACAAGTGTTCGGAGATTAACTGATACAAATAATAATAATAATAATAAATTTATTGATCCCTTGAGACAACAAAGTATAGGACAAGTCACTTAAAAATAAACGATTACATCATTCCAAGAATACTGTGCATCACTCTCCACTAGCAGAGCATGAAGCCGATATATCGTCACTGAGATATTCAGAGACTGAATAATAGCTTTTTTGCAATAATATTTTTCGATCGTTTTCTTGAACCTATTTAGCTTCAACAATTTCAAATAAGCTGGTAAATGATTCTACAGCCGAATGCCCTGATAAGAAGGTGAATGTTCATATTTTGATGTTCTATGAATCGGCACAGAGAGCAAATCTGTATTCCTAGTAGCATAATGAGAACTAGTTACTTTGGTGAATTGTTTCAAATTGCTTCTAACATATAATAAATTTCTGAATATATACAAACAAGCGGCAGCGTATTCTGTAAAGTAAGATCTACATGATGATCTCGGATATATATCAAAAATCATCCTGACAATTCTTTTCTGACATATCATCACCCTGCTTAGCTCAGATGAACTACCCCAAATCAAAATATTGAACGATATATGAGGATAGCATAGAGAGTAATATACATATACAATATACAGAGTTATTATTAAAGAAAAACAAAATATCGATACAGGGTGTACCAAGTTCGACGGCCGATTAGGCGTATCTAGAGAACTGGACCTATTTGAAATCTAAAAATTAGGATTATATTATTGTTCGACATCATCTACCGATCTAAAATATTCTTGGAGCCTGGCCTCTTTCAGTTATACAGGGAGTGAAAAAAAAAATTTCAAGAATGTTTATGTCTTTTGTCGAATTTGATAGAGTAAGCAATTCTGAATACATTCGTACTCAAATCGTTGCATTCGTCGAAATACTTTCCCAAATATCGATAAAAAACTGAAGAAAAAATGGAGATAAGTGTATTTGGTATTATGTTTGTTATTCCTAACCCAGATATCGTGAGCACAAAACGTTTTCACATTTCTGAAGGCGAAGAATGTGGAAATATTGTACATTTTTAGAATTTTGAAGAACCCGTCACAGGGTGTTCCAAATGTTTGTTCAAAAATTGGGATCAAGATTGACCCATAACTTTCGTTTTTCAAATTAGAACCCTATTTTTTTATGATTGCGTGGGATTGTGCGAAGAAAAATGATGACAATATTCCAACATATTCATGCTCCTGAAATCAATAATTCTTGAGTTATTCAGGATTTCCTGAATTCATATCGTACGCACCGTCAAATTTCTGTTTCATATCAATAATGACTTTGGTCATAGAAGATGAATTACTCAAATAACTCACTAGTAACTTTCCCTATTCTGAATTCATTTATCATTGTTGATGTAAAACAGATTTCATGAATGGAAACAGAAAATCCTGAATAACTCAAGAATAAGTCATCTTAGGAGCATCAACATGTTGGAACATTATCATCATTTTCCTTCGCAAAATCTAACGCAATCATAAAAAAATAGGGTTTCAATTTGAGAAACGAAAGTTATGAGCCAATTTTGATCCCAATTTTTGATCCAACATTTGGAACACCCTGTGACAGGTTTTTCAAAATGAAATTTTACAATATTTCCACAGTCTTTGCCTTCAAAAATGTGAAAACGCAGTTTGTGCTTACGATATCTAGATTAGGAATAACAAACATAATATCGAATAGACTTATCTCCCTTTTCTTCAGTTTTTTTCTCGATAGTTTGTAAATTATTTCGACGAATTCAACAATTTGTGTACGAATCTATTGAAAATTGCATACTCTATCAAATTCGAAAACAAAAAAACAAAAAAATTTTTTTTTTTTATTTTTTCTTCACTCCCTGTATAACTGAAAGTGGTCAGGCTCCAAGAATACTTTAGATCGATAGATAATGTCAAACAATAATATAATCTCAATTTTCAGATTTCAAATAGGTAAAGTTCTCCAGAAACGCCTAATAGTCCGTCTAACTTGGTATCAAACGACGATACTTCAGTATCGAAAGTTTATTAAATTTGACTATAGAAATTAGTAACAATCTATAATCTAGTACATGGATCAGTAATATTAATCGAACGGATTACTGATAACTCAAACTCCCAATTGGATATTCAAAGTATATTTCATAAAATTCAATGAAACTCAATGAGACTTCTTCAAACTGGGAGATAATAAATGAAGCACAATTCTTATTGAAGTGAGATCGTAAACAGACCATGGAAGAAGTCGAAAACGTAATGGGGCGACTTAAAAAATAATAAGTCTCTTGGGAACGATGAAATACCAAGAGATATCTTCAGTTAGGGTGAAAAAACACTCTGGGAAAGATTTTTATCGCGTACTTCATGGAGCAAAGAAGAAATATGCGATATAGAATGAACAAAATATAAGCTCACATGCATTAACATGTAGAGCTTCCCCCTTGATCCTATCTAACGTTTGACCTATTGACATATAACACAGAAAGCTGCTTTGTTCAAAGTGGATTCATACATAGAAGGTTAATAAGTGCTCAAATATCCATCGGGCTTTAGACGAAATATAATGGGGGAATGTGATAGCACAACGCAATGTTTGTTCGATATCTCTTAGCACAAAATATCTACAGATCTGGAATAAAATCATGGAAACAAAGGAATTTCAATGATAAATTCGAATGAGTTCCGAATCTAGTAGATCAGTGAAATAATCGAAACCTCATTGCGACTCGATAACAAACAAAGAACTAGACTCCTAGAATTGCAAATCTTGGCAGGAGTGTTTGAAAATTAGATTCGCGTAAATCAAAATGTTTACGGCTGAAGAGAAAATTCGAATCATAAAGTGGTACTTCGGTGGTCAATATATTACGGAGATAATAAATTCTTTTTTTGTTGCCTTTGAAGATAGGTCGATACCTTCACGTTCGGCTATTTCCAAAAAAGCGAGAAATTCGAGCAATGTACAAACATGCGTCATTGCATTATTGATAGACCACTGAAGACCATCAGTGAAAGACGTTGGACGAATGAAGTGAATGTGTATGCTGCTGTTGAAATCAATGCACCTTGTTCTAGCAGACCAATTGCTGGACAAGTCGATTTGGGCGTTAGAACTATTCGGAATATTTGGGAAACAATTGGTTACCGATGTTATAAGGTGCGAACCTCTCAAGAATTTTTTTTAGAAGCCCATTTCAAATGGAGGCAATTTTCAAACAGCCTAGCTATCGCATCTCTCTTTATCTCATCTAACGAATAATGTGTGCATTGCAAATTGCAACCCGTAGCACCAATAAAGATACTCCCTCTCCTGCCAAGATTTACCATTCCAACAGTCCAGTCCCATTATTCGTTATGAAATCGCAATGAGGTTTCGATTAATTCACTTTTCTACTAAACTCGGTGATCATTCGAATTTGTCATTGAAATTCTTATGTTTTCATGATTTCATTCCAAATCTGTATATCAACAAAGAATGTGAGAAAAATCTCCACAAATATTATAGTATAAGATCCGAACTTGAATAGAATAAAACCCATTTTATAATAAATTACATATATTACAAAATATATTGAAAATTGATCGCTTCAAAAAATCCTGGACAGAATTTTTTCAATAATTATTGTTTCAAAAATGATTTTTCATAACATCTCATTCAGGACTCAAATTATGAAATATATACAGGCTGTCCCACCAGGATTGCCCATTAGAAGTTTATGAAGAAATAATTATTCGATCAATTTCAAATTTGGTGTGGGGATATAAGCCAAGTGGACGTTCATTTATGATATATTTTCAGATATCGATCACTTCCGCTTTCACCGGAAATGGTATCAACTTTCTTATTTCAAATGAAACACCCTGTGTATTATTAGTTTTTTGGATATATCTTCTAATGCCACATTCATTTTATGTATCATTCCCTATAGCCATCTGAAGCCATTTTCGAGTTATTCACTGTTTTGTGCAAAAATATACAAATTGAGGCTTGCAGAACACTGAAAATTCAATGAAAGCGCAACGCACAATCTCAGATCTGTTTTTTGAAAAGGGTTACTGACAAGATATTGGACGTCACTCTGTAAAAAAATAACGTTTTGATAAACTGGAAAGTAAAATGAGAGTGTCAAAGTTGAAATTCAAAAAAAGCCAAATACTCGATTTTTTTAAATGGAAACCATATTATTTTCATTCACCAAATCAATTTTTGAGATAAAAATAGGTAGAGTTTATTGGGGTTCCCTATGTCTAAAATGTACCATTTTCGAGATATTCAGGAGAAACTGTTGGAGTGTCAAAGTTTCAATTCCAAAAATGGTAGAAATTCGATTTTCCACTGCCATTCCAATTTGTGAGGGGAAAATAAGTGGAGTTTTTCAAGAGTTTCTTATATCTAAAATGTAACATTTTCGAGATACTCAGAAATAACTGTTGGCATATTATAATATGTGAGGTATCAATTATGATCTATGTTCATCCATTCATAAGAATCTGTATGACTTCATTCAAAATAATCTAGGTTTGTTCCAAATGAAGAATTTATCGTGCAATGTATTGGCAGAATTCTGTTCCAGAATGAATGAGGAAAGCCACCAACAAAAAAATATTGAGAAGGTGCTAAAAATGTTTGGATAAAGGTGGACGAAATTTTCAAAATATGATATGATTCAATTTTTTATTCTGATATAATATATATATAATAAAAGTTCGGGAAGTTTCATGAGCTGTTTTATAAGTTTTGCATGTCAATTTAAGCTTCCGCTATGTATGTCATATTTAAACACGTTATTTTCATTATGAGCAGTAAAAAAACTAGTGGTCGTTTTCTTTGAACATTGAAATGAGTTTTGAGGAATATCAACAACAGAAGCATATCAAAATATTCTGAATGAGGTCAAAGATTAATTAACTATTGTCTTCAACAAATTTAGTCCTAAAAGAGGTTTGCTTATTTGAAATACTTAAATTTCGACGCGTGTATTCGGAATGAGTGGCAGAAGGTAGAGAGATCCGAAGAGAGATGAAGAAATAGAAATTTGAGCAAGATCTGGAAGAGGCTCTAGGGAATAGCTGAATCGAGTTAATAAGATAAGAAATTTCAGAGCTTTTCTTTTAAGGAAGGTTGTGCGAATATTTCCTTAACTTTTATTCATCGTGAGGGTTTTAGATATATGCTTATTGATTATTTGATGTTTAATATTCATTCCGTATTTTGTAGTGAGGTTTTTTGCTTATCGTTTCTCAAATATACATCTATGCACAGAATCTGCATATTATGGCATCGAATGGAAAAATACTTGATATAGTTTCCCTATTTCAGTATAGTAATACGTTCATTACAATACGGGTAAAACGGGGTTTCTTTGAGCGTTTTTTTTATTCTCACCCATATATCTTAGGTGAGGCAGCAGAAGAAAAACTCCTGAAAAATATATATCCGAGAGTAGTTGGAGCTTTTTTCTGAGAAAAAAATAAGATTTTGTGATGATGAACAACACTTTGTTCATCATCATTATCATTATTTCAATTGGTATCGACCTTTGAATATTCACATGAAAATATGAAGTTGTAAGAGATGTTCTCTCGGTGTGGTCTATCCGCTTTTGCGTCGTTCTTGTCGTTCATTTTTGTCCATTATTGACCATATTCGTTAGCTATCGGTTGCAGCTTTTTTAAGTGTTTTTGGGTTGGCGACATTGTGAGATTAATCATAATGACATTCATCGTAGTTGTCAATTGTCATTATTTATTTACTTTTTTCAAAATTTGAATTTTGAAATTTTTCCAATCATCTATAGAAAACGGACATTTTTTAAAATATTTCATCAATCTAGTTAGGTTTCTCCCTAAATTTACTACAATTATTTAAAACAGATATCAATCATTTTTATTGATAAAACAAATACATACAATTTTTAATACAATGGATACTAGAAGGCTGTAAGTATATCTTGTGTATATTCATTATGTCCAAGAGTACAATATTAGGTTCATGTTTTTTCGATTTCAGCAACCACAATGGAGGAGGCTAGGAATGGAGCAAGATGCTCATTCATTAATTTCCAGAGGAAGGGAATATGCGGTTTACATTTCACATTCCAAAATGAAATGAAGAGAACTAACGTTCCTACATGATTCCTGAGAAAACCTATGATTTCTAGTAAGCTCTAAATTTTATAACCACTCATTAACATTATGTTTATCAGCAGGTCAAAGCGAAAGCATTTTGAAGATTATAATATAAATGATGTTGCGATGGAATATGAAACACAGGATGTGGATTTTTCAGAATAAAAACATTACAGGCACAATTTTTTTTTCATCGAAGAATTTTAGCAGTTTCTTTGTTATTTATTATAGTTCAATTGTCATTTTGTTTTTCATCTTTATTAAAAAATTCCTTGGATTTCCAACAAATTAAATAGTGTTGTGAACAATTTAGGTTATATTAGTCCCACATGAAAAAGATCTAATGATCATAAACCTCTTATTGATCCCTATATCAGTACTACAAATATCTCTGAAATCATTTCCATACGACCAAACTTAAATTAATAAAATTATTTGCATGTTCGTAGGAGACATTTCGAATTTTGGAATGAAAACAATTATTGAAATGGAACACTTATATAATTACTTATAAACAATTATTGAAATTAAAAACTTCTTTATTGCTTATATGCTTCCATCTAGAAGGGGTGCGTTGAAGAATTTGGGCATCAAACTTTCCTTGGTACTGATGGGAATCGTAGATTTCAGTATAATGAAAATTTTCACTTCTCCAATCTCAACATGAATTTTCAGACCTACAAAAATAAAAATTGTTCCTAGTCTGCATAAGCAAGGATTATTTGCTCCAAGGATTTGTATGAATATAATAAAGAAAAATTAAATTGTGACTTGTTCCTGCAACTCATCTAGTTGATTATTCTTAATAACAAATGATCAATGAATCCTATAAAATGACAATTATGATATTCATGGGTATATCATCATTCAGATGATTTTTTTTTAAAGATTCACATCGGCCATCACAAACATTTATATTATCATCTTCGAAATGTCTTTCTGTTGGATCTGCTAATAAACATAATGTTAATGAGTGGACAGATGTAAATGAAAATTTAGTGCTTACTCAGGAGTCATTTCCTTTTGAAATGTGAACCACATACATATTCTCTTCCTCTGGAAATTAATGAATGAGCATCTTGCTCCATTCCTAGAGAATGTTACCATTTCTTAGCAAGTATTTTATTTTTAGGGAACCTATGAAACTCAAACAAACCTATGAAATTTTAATTTGAAATCTTCAGTAGAGCTGACAGTGCTCCAGCCACTTCCACCATTGTGGTTGCTAAAATAGAAAAATCATGAACCTAATATTGTACTCTTGTACATGTTGAATATACACAAGATATACTCACAGCTTTCTAGTATCCATTTTATTAAAAATTGTGTGTATTTGTTTTATCAATAAAAATGATTTCTGTTTCAAATAATTGTAGTAAATTTAGGGAGAAACCTAACCAGATTGATGAAATATTTTGAAAGATGTCCGTTTTCTATAGATTGACAACTACGATGAATGTCATTATGATTAATCTCACAATGTCGCCAACCCAAAAACACTTAAAAAAGCTGCAACCGATAGCTAACGAATATGGTCAATTCACCCTCGCTGTTGAACAACGTACTAGTCGAAATGTTCAACTTTTATTGCCCCTACTCTCACATAACTTATTCGACATACTACGGGTGTCCCAGGACAGCCCATAACAATTTGAAAGTTTTATAGCCGAGTTATTAATTTTTATCAGTATTTCATCGGCCGAACAAATTGGTATCGATGTGTTTTCCGGTATGCGTGTGCTTTTGAGAACGGCTGATAGGAAAATTTATGGAACGTAAGAACACGTTCACGCCGATCCCGAGAAAATCGATTTCTGCGGCTTAGAATTTGAGAGGAGTTTCGTTTGCTTCGTAGCGTGAATATTCCGTAAAACATTCCGCAACTACTCGAAATTATGAGGAGGCAAGGGTTTGCGTTCTGAATTCCTGAACAATCACACTTTCCGAGAAATTCATGAAAATTTCCACCGAATTATTCAACAATGAAACTCCGCGTTTATCAAAAATATGATCATCTAAAACTCATTATTCTAAATTAAATTATAATAAAACGCATACCAAAAGAACTTTACTTGGGTTGTACTAAGATATTACATAAAATTATCAACATCATGTTTACCCCGTTTCAAAATTATTTTCATTAGAGCAAGCGATGGAATTTCAGGCAGAGCTTCAGTTCAGTGTGTGTGTTCATCATAGATTGCAATAAAAGCTGCTTTTTTCAAGTGTTTCATTAAACCTTCCCGGGAAGGGATTGTAATACAAATTCAAGATTTTGTATTTTTGTTTCAGAGTACATGTTAAATATTTTCAAACAGAATCTTCATCCGGTTCTACCGGAAACGCGTGGGAACATGTTACATCCTGTATATTCAAACATATTTGAATTTTTTGTTCAATTCTACACTCACTTGATGTAGGAAGCGCAATTGATGAGTTACAGTCTAATTGTCCAATTTTTTGTTGTCTAAAACAGGGCTTCGAAGTGAACCTTATCAAACTATGAAATCTCATTCATATCTTTTATAAACATCTCGTTTTATCTCATCGATAAAAATTAGGGAGTGTCGGCTTTGGATAACAAGGATGCTTCTCTAAGGGACCATTCAATCTGCTTTATTGTTACATTAACCATAAATGAAGAATCTTCATGGATGAATCGACATATTTAATTGGCAAAGCCCACTTTAAAATGATCTCAATGAGGGACGGTTTCACAAAACTTCAATTGTACCGTCAAATTAATTGGAGTCACCGCGAATTTCAAAACGAGTGATTCGATTGGTTCGACTTCAAGTAAGGTTTTTCAATCGTTCTGAAACCCGCCGTATGTCTATTATTGGCTTTATTTCTGAAATTCGAATTTTATTCAATAAGTGCAAAACTACTGATTTTGAAGACAAAAAATATTTGGCATACACACCAGTTTTTGACGAGCAATCAACTTGAATTACAAAATTATATGGTTATCATTTGAAAAAAATAGATTTCATAGTTTTATCAAGGCTCACTTTGAAGCCCTGTTTGAGATAACTTGTATAAAATTTTCCCCTCAAGTTATACCAGAAACAGTATCATTGTACTTTATTTCAATCATTTGTTACAAAAACATAGTTTTCAATGGGTGATTTTGAAAATATAAATACTAATCTGCTATAATCTTTTTGACAAAAAATGTGACAATTACACGAAAACTAAAATTTCAACTGTTGCGCATATCTTATATCAAATTAATGTAGAATTGGAGGAAGAATTCAAGTATGTTCGAATATAGAGAGTATTTGAAATAATCAAAATTCACATTCGTTTTCGGTTTAATTGTATGTAGGTTCTGCTTGAAAATATTTCACAATTTAAATTCATGTACTCTGAAATAAAAACATAATATTTCAAATTTCAAAATAATTCCTTTCTCGAAATTCTAATGAATCACTTAAAAGTATCAACCTGTATATCAATATAACCTTAAAAATTATTGAATATGTTTTTTGAAGCAAATCAATTCGAAATTGTTGAGAATATTTTCAATACTCTTCACCTGAAGAATTTTTTGAAAAATAGTTTTCTTCGGCTTTGACTACTGTATTGTATTGACAAATTTTTGAACTCTGCTCAATTCCAAAAGAATATACAGCTAAAAAGATACTATTCAAGGATCCTGAACGAGAGGTAAAGCTGTAATAACTTTACAATTTTATAGCTAATTTGTGAAACAAACTAAATAAATAGATCATTTTTTTTGTACTTATTAAAACTGTCCGTTTTCTGACTCATATAAAATACCCAATACCGAATGTTCATTTTGATTGAAATTCAGTTACATTTCAGGCAGTTCAAAAAATGATACGATGATTTTGATTTTGTAACAAATAAAGTCATTTCAAGTCTCTCTGAAGGTATAACCATGTCTTTGGTTGAAGCCATCGCTTTGCTATATTGAATATGCCAGTGAAAAAAATGAGACAAAGAATGCGAAAACTCCTCAATATCTTCGAGATATACCGATCATCGTATGGAAACATTCTTCCGCTCTGAATATTTCGAGAAAACAGTGTTAACGAGCTCCAGGTTCTTTCGATGATACATGACCACCATATGTAGCCTATGTGTTTATGGTACAATTTCACGCTCGACTATTTTCTTAGATATATCTTCCAGTAGCAGCGTAGAATAGCTCAAATTGGATGATTATTTATCTTCTCGACGTTTCAACCTTCCATCATCGAGTCATAGTTGTTTATTCTTCTACAAGTTACTGGGAAGACAAACAGAACATTACCTCTGGATATTTACGAAGCGTTTTCACTAATTTATGGATACCGTTCGCTTTCAATCCATCAGAATGTGTGATGAAGAATCAACTCTGTGTTGACGGAAATAAATTTCAATCATATGAAATTTACGTGAGAGCGAAATAGGGTTAGAAATGAGAGAGCTGAATCATTCCTTCAAGCTACTTGTTGGTTATTAAATCTTTATTGATATAAAGGAACGAGCAACACAAAAATATTTTAGAAGCATCGCAAACGTTCGAAAGCTTTTCTACTTTACAAACCTCGAATAATGAATACTTACGATCCCGTTAAATCAATATCAACTCTTTTCAGTTGTAATCGAATTTTTCGTCTGAGTAAACTGTTTGCTTTAGTAATGAGGTAATCGATTAATCATTCCATTCAATAGTTCCAATACCGGTAGTGGATTATTTCCACAAAACTTCGAATGTGCTATCCACAAAACTTAGTAAATTCGAACCAATCGAATCACTTGATTTGAAATTTCAACTATTCTCGGTAGCATCAATCAATTTGTTCTGTGAAACCCGCCTTTAATGTTCACGTGCTTGGACCACTTGGACCATATAAAAAATCCTTCAATTTTAATTCTGTGTACACTGCATCCCATTTTGGTTGAGACTGCACTTTAGCTATTATTAAAGATAGGGAACTGTATCACTTTTGTGTAAAGCTTTCGAAACCCTGAGCAGAAATATTCGAAATATGTACTTTTGTTCCTGAAATACAGACTCAAAACAAAATGTTTTAAAGTTGTTATTATTTCTAAGGGCATAATAAGAAAAAGATGAAAAATAATTGAAACAGATATTTTCCATGAAAATCAGTTGATTATTTGAAGTTTTTTGGAGAACTGTGTTTAAGATTGAGCACAAACTTGGTATTGTTTCAAAGAAACTATGTTTGTTTCAACTTCAAAGTTTTGCAATTTTTTTCTGTATGAATTAATATGTAACAACCTAATCTTTGATAAATTTTTCCAAACTCCTTTTGATTCCAAGCGATTCATTCAAATATATTTCGAACATTTTCTCCAATTATCACGTTTTAGCATGAACTTAAAAATGTTGAAAAAAAAACATTGCAAGAGTATTCGGGGCTTATTGGCCGTGATCCACTAAGATTCATTTCACCTAACGTTTCGCCTACAACTACGGTAGGCGTCTTCAGAGGATCTTCTGTCGACTGAATCAGATAGAAAAATCTGAACTTGCGGATACTGAGATTATTTCGAAAATCAAGAGCTGCTGTCCTAAGCTGAACTTGGAAGCCATTGAAATCTGTAAACATAAAAACAGCATGAACAGGAATGAAGAAACTCCTTTTTTATGTAGCGCCTGGTTGCCGATCTAAGAAAAAATAAAGATCAAGCAGATGTTAAGAGATAGCAATGGACCAATCAAAATCGCGCACGTAAACTAACTATCTTTTCCCACTATTAACCAGGAAGTAGATAACACCTCCGGTTCAAACACATCCACGTCAGAAATTCAACTTTCGAAGTACCAAGAACCTTCTAAAGATGTTTACAGCATTTGTAAGCCAAACGTGGGTGAAATAATTCCTAATGGACCACGGCAAATAAGCCAGGCGCACTCTTTCAATATCAGTATATAATGAAAGCCCTAAACTTTAAAACAAAATCAATATCAATATTTATCATACATTTTCATGCATGCATTTTGGCTGTGTATGTTTTTCAAAAAAGTGATACAGGGTCTCTATCCTTAGTAATATCGGAGATTCAGTACAATCTCAACCAGATTGGGACACAGTGGCTGCGTTCAGCGAACACAACAGTTGTAAAACAGTTGCAAGAATTTTCGCTGAACTCATTTGATCAGTGATCGCATGCTCAACATGTTCATTGAGCAAACGCCATTTTTTTGAGCGTCTTTGAAATACGCTCACTAAGCACAACACGTTGTGAGAACTGTCAAAGCAGAGGTTTCAGAGGTTAGATATTTTCAAACTGTAAACATTGAAAAAAGAAAATGGTCCCATGAATTGATTGATACATGAATATCAACATGTTCGACTACTTTTATTCAATTTGATTTTTAATTCCTTTCTATTATCCTTCAGAATTTTTTTTTGTCCTTGCTGGCCCCGGGCATATAAGGGCCCTCCAATTGGAATACAGCAATGAGCTTCAGCCACTTCGACGCTTGCCGAATGCCGTTTTAAAATACCGATGCCAATAAAACGATCGTCTCTTTGCGCGATACAGAATCCAACAGAATTCGCCAACCGTGTCGTTTCGATGATTTGATGCAAACAATGAACTTTCTAATGGCGCCGTTTTTGTAGCAATCGCTAAACGGGTCAGCGCCTGTACCTTTAATTGGCAAATCGAGACTCGCCCTTCATATCTGTCCAGATAAGATTGAAGCGGCATCGTTCAGTTGAATGAATCGAACAGTATGAGGAGAAATAAAAAAATTACTTGAAAAATCTCAGTCTAAATAGACTTAGTGGGACAACATTCCCACCAAGAATTATTCTTCGCCGGGTTTATTTGAACCTACAAGGGTTGCAATTAGCAGTTTTTCTTCTTATTCTTCTTAGAGCAATAACAGCCCATTTAATTTTCCTTAGTTCACTGCTGAATTTTTGTGTCCGGACAAGTGACGATACGCTACACAGCGTCAATAATTTGGACGCCCCAATCAGACAGAGAGTGCGTACATAAACACGTCCACACAACCGTCATAGCGTCGCTGTACGAAAAGCCGAAAATGGATGATTAATCATCGACTCCGAACTTGTTTCGATTTCCGTCAGTTGTTTGGAACATCGGACAATGACACGATAAAGTTACTCGTCCGTCAGTCAAAGGAAAAGAAGAAGTCAACGCACTGCACCCCTTGGGAGTAAATCAGCTTTCCTGTGCGGGTGAAGAAGAACCTCATAATTTATACCTAATCTAATTATAATACCTAGCTTATATTATATATCTGTTCATGATAACATTTCAGGGTCAGGGTAAAATCAGTTTTTGGAATAGGTGATATGGGTAACCATTGTGAAAAGGTTAGAAACCGCTGGTCTTGCAGAAAATATGGAGTATATATTCTGTAGGGAGGGGAATAAGAAACTACGGATTATATATGAAAATACTCCAATCACAAAAACATATTGTTATCGATTCCTTGACCGAGACGAGAGCTATCTAAGAAGTCTTCCACTCGTTCCTAACTAAGCTTGTCTCTGAGGCAGTAACAAGTGGATTTTCAAAAGATTTTTCAAAGTCAGTCTTGGTATATTAGCAATTTGATTCCGATCATCTGAACTTTCATAGAGATATTTCAAAAATTCCAACAAATTTGTTTCCAAACTTCTTCCCTCAATGAATCCGTATTGCTCTTGGACTATAATACATTCTATATGTTTGGTATTATACTTGGTAACGAGAGGGACTCAAATAATTTTGGTCAAGATGGCATTATAGTAATAGGCTTGTGTTCAAATTCGGAGTTGTTCTGATTTTATGAAATACTGTTTGATAATAATAATAATAATAATTTATAATACAAATTTCAAAGTCATGTATAAACTCAGAGTGAATTATTCAACTAAAAACAGAGGTAATCTAGTGATGTTCAAAATGAGAGGTCAGATGAAGTCACACTTAGACTTTGAGATAAATTCATTAATTCAAAATTAAACTCAACGTTTACAGTGATGAAACAATCGAAATTGATTGAGAGAGCCTCATTGTTCCATCAGAAAAACAGGAGGTTGAAGTGAGATCAGGCCTTAGAGCAGATACGTGTAGTGAAAACCAAGTAGTCTAAGTTTGTTCTTCATTAAGGTATTCACAAATGTGAGAATATCATGATTGAGAAACCAATATTTTTATCTCTAACGTTGGTTTATGAAGAGAATGCTAATTAATCGATTGAGACGACATTTACAGTTGGGATCTTACTTGCTAAGATGTTCAGATGAATTGAATTGAGAATTTCATGTTTATAATGAAGAGATCATACCAGTTCAATGATTTTACCAATATTAGAGGAGACCGCTCAAGGTGAAGCAGGGACTGGGACTGTCAATCAGGTCCAATGCAAAAAAATGCTTCGGACAAAAACCTTTCAGAAGGAGGAAAGTGTTTCCCAGATACGGGAGTTCATCAGATATCTGAAACTCGAATGAGGGTGACTTGTAGACTACGTAATGGCGAGACTAGCTCAGATGGGGCACAATAGACCTTGAATCGCAATCGCAATGGAATGAAGCCCTCAAAATCCAAACTGTAAAATATTTTCTTATTCCATTTCAATTCGAATGAGTAAGACCCAAATATCTAGACTTGGAATGTCCGACGGTGAGATCTCAAGCTCTGAATAGGCCTTGCCTGCCGGAAACGAAAATGGTCCTCTCTATCGGAATCCTCTATGACGGGCAAAACTTCATTTCCATCCCTCGAATCCTCATAAAGATACTCCGGACAAATCCCGGTAAAAGCTGCACTTCGTATCGGCAGCATTACGCCGTTATTGTCCTGCTTTTTTCGTTCCCCCGTCTGCAACAATTTCGTGAACCGTTCTTGCCAACCCTCTTCACCCAGTCCGGAGGCCTCTAAATGAGGTTTGACGGCTTGGCGGAAGTTCCGACAACTGACAGGTCGCGTCCAATATCGGTACACAGCTGGGGTTACAGACACAGTGGTACGACAATAGAAGTTTCGAGATAGAAGGTCAATTATGAAAGTTTGACCGCCGCCGATGGGACAAGACGTGGTCTGTGCTTGTTGCCGGAATAAAACGGACGTGTCTGGATCAATCGAAGGAGGGTTGTGGTCGCAGAAGATTGGGGAATCTCGTAAATTGTGAACTGTCGCATGTCCCGTTGAAATGACACGTTATTAATGTACTCCGTTCAAGAATTATTGTCATGGAAGCAGGCTTTTCTCATCTAGTTACAAAAAAGGACCTGAAACTTTCTACACGTATCACAAAAACCAAAAAATTAATATAACCTATAATAACCTACGTGATTCAGTTATAATATCTATAGTAGGTACGGTGCGAGCTCATCTCTGAGCTTCCTCAAACAAACCCCCAAGTTGAGCCTCCGAATTCACTCCCTCAAGCAAGGCCTACTAAGTATAACAGGCCGGAAGGTTAGACGATGCCATTGTTATCAACAACGTGTCTAGTGGCACGCGTTGATATAGAAAGTATTCGGTTTTCTTGTGCAATTCGCACTTTTTTCGATATAATTTCGAATTTATTTCAAATCACAATTAAATGAAGAACTGTAGGGAGGAAAACAAAATAGCATTTCGTTTATGTGCCAATAACTTCTTAATATTTTATCGCAAGTAATCCAGAACTCACCAAGTGAAGGTAGTTGTTGTATTGAAATCCACAAGATTACAAGAATAATGAAAATTATTTTACTTTCTAAAGCGAATAAAGTACAGCAGAATCCGTTTATTATGACGCCGGCTATACTGACCAATCGCTTATAATGACGCAAATGCAGTGTTAAGTTTGGTTTCATTCAAAACTCCTTACAACAGGATCCGGATTTAATGACTTCGCTTATAATGACATGTCGCTTACAATGACATGATTTCAGATACAACAACATGATTTCTCGAAAATTTTTCCGGTTATAGTGACCGCTCGATCGTTTTCTGAAGCCACCCTACCCTTTTTAATGCGATGAGGTTTGATACGATACGAGACATACGCGTGACGACATGCTTTTTAGTATAATCCAGATCCCTGAAGAGATTATTGGTGTTTTGTGGATAAAATGACATCCATTGAAGCCATTCCTAAGTTGTACAATGGTGTAAGAAGCTATTATTTCAAGTCGAAAAAAACAAACGCAAACTAAAATTTCAGATTATTTTTCTAAAAAATTAAAAAGTTCTTTATATTTAGTTTTTTTTTTGTAAGAGAAGCTATTTTTTTATTTTTTCAATAAAGCAAATTCTGAATTTATCGTTCTTTTCTTAAACTGAATCCAAGAAAAGTACCATCAATTTTGCTGAAATTCCGCTTTATGTGACTTCCGGTTATTATGACGTATTTTTCATTTCCCCTCGATGTCATTGTAAGCGGATTCTACTGTAGTCGAATGAACATCAAAAGATGAAAAAAATCACAAATATACCCATCACCTAATAACCACTTGAAATGAGGAATGGGTACGTTTACTTCGTCTGTAAATACGACTTCGATTCTCAAATTACTCAAGATCTTAAACCCCGATGATATTTTCGTAATATATTCGTAGATAAGAGTTATTTCTCAAAATATGGGAATCTACAAAATGTTTTTCACAAACTACACTGTCTGTTCTTGCAACTGCAACACTTATTTTCACTTTATTTATTGATTGAAAATCCTATCACGCGAACACGAACAAAACACAAACCTTTTCCCGAATGGAACTGCAAGTGCAAAGACGTAACACTCTGAGTCTGCTACAACCCTTTGTGGGGGTTCCGGCAACGTCGCATTTTGAAGCAACATTCTGGCCTGTTACATAACGTAGGTCTCGGCTCAAGCAATTATCTACTGCTCAAGCTACGATTCAGATGAAATGTCACTTCAAATTGAGTTAATGTTTCAAGTTCTGAGTCATTGTTTTGCCGTCAACTGTTTTTCGAGCATTTCGACATTTCATCGTAGTGGATCAGTTCTCTGCATTTCGTCAGTTCGAGTGTTCAAAATAACTTCCAAATATTTACTTCATATGTTTCATTTTTTCTTCCTAAGAGAAAATTGATTACAGGACAGGTAAAATCAGTAGGGATCATCTATTAACACAAGTTCAATAGTGAATTTTAAGAAACGATTCAATGTCAATGCTCTTTTGGATCTTTTCATTTCGAATGAAGATAACTATTAAATATTTTTCCTTCAAGAATATTTCGAATAGTAATTTATCCAATTAGTGTCTCATTCGAATCATGAATTGTGATTATACAGAGAGCTTCCTAGTGCACAAATTATCGCACGGATGTCGGAGAACTTTATCAGCAACTTTGAAAACCAATCAGAAATATTCCTCTGAAATTTGTACTCGGATTGGATTCTGACATTATGAACAACATCCTTTGAATATTCATTCTCCTTTATTTCCTTGCTTTCTCCTTTCATCTGCGTATCTGTAACGAGGATCAGAGCCAGCACATTTTCCATAATAATCCTCTATAATGTACCAGATTGTTTTGTTTTAATTTACATACTCTGTTTGATGTATTTTTAATTGTATGTTCGGCATTGTTTCGAGGAGTCTGAGTCGAACTCGGGGATGAATATGAGTTTTGTTGAATGGAAAACGAGTCAGAGTTCCGAATAACAATGTCCTTCCCCTCTTTGAATGTGAATTTCGATGCGAAAGTTTGTTTCTATTTCTACATGAATTCTCTATGTATACACCTTTTCGGTTGATTAAAACACACACGTTTTTTTTTTTGCTCGAAGGAAATTGTATTTTCAATCTCGATTTCAAAAATGGTCAAAATAGTAAAGGAATATCGAAATGAAAGCAAACATGATGCCAATAATCCATGAAGTTGACTTGAAAAATTAATGAATCCCGAAATTAAAAAAGAAATCCCCATATATAAAATTGGATTTCCTACAATTTGTAGTAGTTATTCCTCATGAATCTATATTCAGTAAATATGTACAGGATATCGTAAATTGCTTGATTTTGACTGTTTCTGGTACTTCTGGACCAGATAAATGAAAACGTTGAGAGGAGTCCTGGTCTCAATTTTCGTAGAAACGCAATTAGTGGAAACGATATAATATTTCTCTTCATTTATAACTCTATTTAGACATTTTATCGATTCCGAAAATGTACCATAACTTTTCTATCAACGAAAATATCTGAAAACGATTGAAACATTTTACAGGTACGTTTTTGCTGGAACTAAAACAGTCGTTCATTATTTCTAGTGAATGAGTGCTCCTGAAAAATGATATGTTCCAAAAAAAAAAGTTATGGCACATCTTCGTAATCGATAGAATATCAAAATTCAATAATGCATGGACCAACGGAGTTCCGATTGAGCTAAATTCATCTCGAATTTAATGCTCTTAAAAACCGTATAATAATAGTTTTTCAAGAAATTAATGAATTAGTAGATATAGAGTCGGTTTCACAAAACTTCGATTGTACCGTTAAATTAATTAGAGCCACAGCGATTAGTTGAAATTTCAAAACGAGTTTTTTAATTGTACAATTAAAGCTTTGTGAAACCTGCCCATAGCGCATAATCTGAAACAAATCCTAACATTGCGCTGTTTTTGCCGTATAAAAATTTTTTCACAACTTCCTAAGAGTTTCAAACTTGTGTATAAATGGCTCTAATTAATCCTCACAACATACTCAAAAATCATAGATACATTATATTTTTCCAATTCATTATCGATTTCGACTGGCCTACATATCATACGAATTATTTTGATTATTAACTCAATCTGCTGAATAAATATCAATTCTAACGAATACAGGGATATTAACGAATGATTAACGAATATGGCTTTATAGACCTGAATATCTCGAAAAAACATTCATTTTGGAATAAAAGGTTTAGAAAATGCTTCGAAAAAATCGGGTTCTAATTTGAAAAAAATGATTTTTTTAATGTTTCGTCTCTGGTAACTTTGTCAAATAATTTGCGACCTCCTGTGTCATATTCTGTAAATAACGCTTTCGGAAAGAAAGCAACAGCTTCTCTTATCGAAGAATCTCAAAAATGAGAATTTTTAACAAAAAAAACCTCGAAGTTGTCTTCATTCCAACAGTATTTGAAGAGTTTTTTGTATTTCCTCATTTAAATGGAATTTTCTTTGCAAAATTCAAACTTTTGTGATCAAAACTACTCAGAGTTCAATGGAGAATCTATTTATGCAATAAAAACGGGGTCTTCCCATTTGAAAAAGGAAAGTTCATGTCACTTCCGGAAATACCTTCAAAAAACATACTAGAAGTCGTTTTCTTACTTGAAGCTCACCTTCAGAATTTCAATCCTGAATCTTGTGTCTTTCTTTAAAATATTTTAGTGAGCTATATTCATGAATAACCCTGTATAGTATCAAACTATGGCACTGCAGCTCTTATTCCTCATCTTCATGTTAAAACTCAACATAAATTATTACTAATCAATTACTCATAATCCTAAATTTTTTTCTAGCTGGGTTAGACCTCCGCCCTTCTTGATCAACTCAGTAAATTGAGTATCCATGCTGATTATTCACTCCATTTGTATTTGAATTCAATATCAAGAAAGAATTAAACTTTCTACTTCAATTTGATTTCAAACATAGATAATTACACTTGAAAATAACGATGTATTTTGAAAAACTACGTGAAAATCGAAAAAGCCGAATAAATCTAGAACTAAAACTATAACTCAAGTTACGAGGAGAAATTTTTTCATTAATGTATATAATGTTATATTGAGGATTTCCTGGACAAGAAGCAAAAAACAGTTGACATAACGTAGATGCAATAAAATTGCACTGCGGTGTCTCGGCCAGAAAAACATTTTTTCTGTCTCAGAACAAACCACAATGTCGCATATAATCGATGTTAATATCGCATTCAACTACAAATCGAAGATTTTCCACTTTAGCTGAACTCAAAATCTTGTTACGAATGAATGGAAATAAAATTTTGCTGCTGGTTATTATAATTGAGTTTTCTCTGAAGAGAAATACATTCATTGTAGCCTTTGATTCTCACTGAATCTTGATGTGGGGGCACTAGAGATTTCTAAATTTAAATAACAACCAAATATATACAGGGTGGCCGGACGATTGACGTCAACAAAAAAAACAGGTCCCTCATGTCATGGGGTATTCGAATCACCCCCATGTATGTTATCCGATTTTTCACGGTTTCCGAGTTATGAATTTTTTTATGAAATTTGAGAATTTTCAACTTGAACATCTTCAAATTTTTTTTTTCTAAAAGTACAAGACTTTTTTGATATTTTCTTGTTGTAGATAGATTGCCAGGAATTGGACTTTTATACATAAAATAACCAGCATCGTAACTCTGATCAAAATTATGAAAATGTTGGTCTCAAGTGAGAAAGTTACGTATTTTGGATCATGATCTAAATTTTCGAATTTAAATTAAAAATGTAAACGGTTACTTCATGGTTTCTTAGTAGGCTTAAAAACTGCGCTCAACACTCAGCTTTCAGAATCTTTAATAAAAAATGGTACTCAACGGTCTACTTTTGCTAGAATTAGCCTTCAAAGCCAGCGAGGTGGAAAAAAAACAAAGAACTAGACGTTTACTCAAAAATTATTTTTTACCATTTTGAGATTTTTCTGATCAAGCTATGATAGAAAATGCTGAAAATCAATGAAAATTAGCTTTATAAGAAAAGTTTCAGATAAGAAAAAGAAAAAGGTATGGCAGTAAATCACACATCATGTAGATGAAAAGAAATTTATTTATAAAATTTACAATAGGTTTTATGCGACTGAAAGAAAATTTTTTGCGAAGGTGTAGAATGTGTATTGAGGCTCGAGGTGGCCACTTTGAAAGCCTATTGTAAATTTTAAAAATAAGTTACTACAAAGTTTCGTGATTGAAATCGCTTAACAGAAACTCAGGAGGAAACGGCAAACCTTAACCAACCCCCCAATAGTCGAAGGACTTGCTCAAATACGGGGCTACAACTTTTACATGAATATCTCTGATTGGAACTTTCAAGATATATCAAAACCATATTATTTTATCAGTTGAAAGAATTGAATACATATACTACTAGGTCTGTTATGGCTGTTGAGTTTTTTTTGGCTCACTTCAAAATAGGACTTAGACGACATATCGATCGATGGGTTCTGCTGTTATTTCCATCATGGTTGAATTGTAACATGCATTCACATTTTTCGTACCTACCTCAGTTGATGAAGACCGCAGAAGTTCAGTGAACCCATAAGATGAATCAAATTTTAATTGGCTTCTACACTTTGTATGAGCCGTATATATGATCACCTTAATCGATAATTCGAAATTGGATGGTTCATTTGTTTGCCTGTGAAAAGTTGAATTCGGGTTAATTGAATTTTATCCGGGGCCAAAAATTTTGTTCGTCTCCATAATATTAATCATATATCTATTCGATGAGCTTTTTGTTTTGCAAAATACTACTCTTCTTCCAAATGAAAACCCTTTGTGAACTTATTAATTTTAAAATTGTTCAATAAAATCTGATTGAAGTTCTTCTGTTGTTTCAGATGGGTGAAAAATGGTGATAACAATGGCTAATCTAGCAGTTGTGTCTTTGTTTCTTCTCACGGCCACGAGATGCCTCTCCCAAGAAGTGGACGACTGGACCAGGAATTGCAACAAATGCAAGTGCTTGTGGTCGAGCGGCAAAAAGACTGCAGATTGTACGGACATAAACCTAAACGCAATACCTCCAGATCTCAGTACCCAAATCCGTGAAATGGACTTCTCTCTCAACCCAATTTATGAGTTGGGAGTTAGAGTTTTCATGAAGAGTAACATTAGAGATGTACATAAATTAAGATTCCAGAACTGTAGCCTAGAATCCGTCGATAAGACTGCTTTTGAAGGTCTATGTTTGCTCATCGAATTAGATTTATCGAGGAACAACCTAAAGATGATCGACAAGGAAACATTTAGAGATAACCTCAAGATGAGAATATTGAATTTGAGTTTCAACAAGCTAACAAGGCTTGAAAGTGGCCTATTTTACAACATGACGCATTTGCAGAGGATAATCCTGAACGACAATCAGATAAGTTGGATGGGTCAAACAGTTTTCGAGAAACTCCCAGCCTTGCAACACATTAACATGGGAAATAACAAGTTGAAGAGTGTGGTCAACGATTTCACCAAGACTTTGGAGAAATTGAACAGTTTGAATATGGAGGGCAACCCATGGGTTTGCGACTGCCACTTGGAACAATTCCGCAAGAAGACCTTGAGAGAAAACTGGATAACCACCCCTACAAGTTGCGCTGAACCTCCAAGGTTACGGGGCAGGTTGTGGTCTGGTTCAGACGTGTTTGCCTGTGCCCCCACGATATTGGAGCCCCAGGGTATGACTTCGTTGGAAGTTTCAACGACAAACATCTCTTTAACTTGTAAAGTTACTGGGCAGCCTTTACCAGACGTTGACTGGGTCTTGAACGGTAGAATTATAGCAAGGGATCCAAGACAAAACTCGCAGAGGTACGTCTTGGCGAAAAACATCGATGGGAACTTCACTTGGAGTAATCTGACCATCGTGAACGTAAACTATAGGGACAGAGGCGAATACAAATGTCTCGCTAAGAACCCTGGTGGCACAGACGAACACAACGTCACCCTAATCATCTCGAGCGAGCTGGTCCACACGGCCGGCGTTTCAAACATGATGAAACCGTTCGAAGGTTACTTATTCATAGTTATCGTGGCAGTGCTGGCCGCGATTTTCCTGCTGATGCTCATCTCGGTGCTGCTGTGTCGGTGCAAGAGGCCGATCCCTAGGAACGGGACAGATAGGAAGGGCGGCGACAACGAGTCCTCCAGCGAATACATCAACCTCCACGGACAGCCGGACCTGGAGAAGTCACTTATCACGGACGTCAATCCGGTTGTCAAACCGCCAAGGTTCGTGATGCCGACTCCCATGAGCATGAGCAGCGGAGGGACCGAAGTGAGCGACGTGAAGAGGAATCTTCTGGACAGTGACAGTGTTTACAGTGAGTATTTCAGTCATTGTTGTACGCACAGATCTAGGAATGTTCCATTCATCTTTATTCTAATGTGATGATATGTTAATTTGGAAAACAGATAAATGTGGGGGTTCATCATAAATGCGAAGAAAATAGTACTTGTGGTGCCACAATCATTTTTAGATGAATAACAACCAGTTTTGGGAAGGTTTATGAAAATTTAATGATCATTAAAATTTCAATCCTAATTTGAATATCGAATCCGTTGTTTCCACCAATATTCTGCTTAAGAGAATTGCAGTGAAACTGATTTTCAATTCCGAACTATAATAGTATATTCTAAAACAAGTTGCAGAATGAGCTCCTATTCCAACACAAATGCGAAGTTTCGATAGCATGAGTGTTGGAATTGCCTTCTGCAACGAGTATTAGACGGTATTTTCTCTATTTCAGTCAATTTTTGTGAAATACTCCCGAAATTCAAATGAAAATTCAGATTAGTGACTTTTGTTTTGTATCTTGGGAGTTGGTGTGACATACGAAATTTGACAGATCAGGGATTTTGAATTGATTTGATTCGAAACTTGATTCGATCGGAGGTCAGTACTGACAATCAGAAAACGAAAAATATAACTGAAAACAATGCTGTAATGAGTTTCATTACAGCACTACTTTTAGTACTGTAATGAATTCATTACGATACTGAAATAGAGAAACAAATTAACACAATCAAGAACAAAGGGTATTGAATTGAGGCCAGATGACACTTACATACAATCTAAAAGAATCATTATTAAGAACGAATCCTGTAGTAGAAGATCCGAACTTAAATCGACCCCTACTGCCGAGCTGATAATAGAATGAAACCTATTTTATAATAACTTTCGTACATTAGAAAACATATTAAAAAAAGTTCATCTGGTTGTATGTACGTATGAAACATCTTTAATGTGCAAACATAAGGTTGTCTATTATTTACCTGGACGAATTACTGGATTGACAGGTATAAACAAGTATGTCGATACCAGTTACTTTCAATAGTCTGATAATATAAGACATTTTATATCAGCTGTTTTATTGTTAACACGTTGATATAGAGTTGTCTGCAAAAAATTTTGTTCTAATAGAATTTTAAAGATTTTATGTGGAAATGAGTGGCAGACAGAGAGATCTTAGGGACGCTTGCCACTTCACTAAATTCGGAACTACATTGAGTACTGAGTAACAAATCAGATGCATGGGCATAATAATATCTGATTTAGGACTCAGGGCAAGCGGCCCTTAGGCATACGGTGTAATTGTAGCTGACCGAACATCGCAGTGGTGTCTGATAGAACCCTGAATAGGAGATAGTGCGTATTCTCGGTACCCTCGGTACTATGGAGAGTAGAGGTACACCTTGTACTACTAAAAAAAAATAAGAACCGTCAGGCAGAAACTAAAAAACAAAAAAAAAGGCGAGAGGTCCTTCAGAAAAATGGTTTGTTGAATTATTTGTTGGATAAAAACGATAAAATTGTGCTAGTTCGAATTCTATTAGATAATAACTGAAAGAAACATATATAATAAGGTACTTTCAGAATACCTTCTAAAAATAATTTTGAATTCTTCATTGTACTCATTTCCTCAAATGGTTACTTTTTTGTCACACGTGGTGACATAGTAACCAACAAAGTCGAGTGCTGCTTGGGTTTGTTCAGCTTCTTTGAAAATCTTCAATTTCAGAAAAAGCTGGCTTAAACGAACGATTTTCGAGAGTTTCATAAGTTAAATCACTCAAGCGATCGTCCGAGCTAAACGAAAAATATTTTTCAGCCGTTTTTTATCACAGCAATAAAGAATTACAAAAAAACGCCATGCTGTTCACAAAAGAGAGGGAAGTAGGGGTACCCCTTCTCTCCATACTTTATGTACAGAGCATTCGCAATGTTTTACATTCAGGGTCCCATCCGAGGTGTTATCAGATGCGACCATGATGTTCGATCCTTTATTATTACACGGTATAATTACCTAGAACCTCTCTGTCGCTCATTTCCCCCGCATCGAAATTTCAATCTTCAAAACTCGCAAACTTCAATTAGGACCAAATTTTTTGCATTCAACCCTGTATCAACGTTTTCACAATACAAGAACATATATATGCTGATTTAATTTTTTTTTATTATCACACAAGTGATACTAACTGGTACTCACATACCTGATTATACCTGGCAACCCAGAAGTTCCTCCAGGTAAATAATAGGCAACTTTATGTGTCTGCACATTCTACATGTTTCATAAGTCCAGTATAAAATTTTCTTATTATCATAAAAACCATTTTTCGAAGAACAGTTAAACATATCCTGTCCAGAATTGTTTCAGACAATCTTTTTTTAATATATTTTCTAATTAGGAAATTTATTATGAGCTCGGTGAAGATCAATCTGGGTTTAGGATCTTAGACTAATATGAACAAGCTCAAATGCTTCGTTTCTTAGATAACCTCTGAATTGCATATCTTTGGACGACACAAGAAATATGCAAAAAATAATATGATCTAGAGATTCATATAAGTATGGGTTTATTAAAAATTGTACAACTATTATAATTTGAAAATAAATCGTTGTCTCTTTTGTCGTCCAGGGATATGCAATTGAGGAAATTTTATCTCTTTTCCTCAGAACTAAGCAATACATAGATACAGATAATCCAGAATACTATATAGCCTTTATTCAGTTCAAAATAATTACATAATATAGGATACAGAAAAAAAATTCTTTAGATTAGAACAATGAATAAAGGAAAAAAGACCCAATTAAAACTACATACAATTAGTACACACAATGCCAAAAGCCAAGAAAAGGCTATTATCGTATAGAGATCACACCAACACAAAACGAAAAACAATTTTGGTCTGAATCTTTCAATAGTGTTTTGTTACGTTGAACGAAGTGGAAAGCTTGACCTGTCATTGAATGGATAAAGAACTTATTCGAAAAATCCTTTGTAAAAGTCCATGAAAATGACTTCGAAGCCAACCTCTCTTCTCAATTGTTTCCAGTAAGATCGAAATGTAATGATTTCATTAAAAATTCATGACTTGCTCGATTCTTCTGAGGTTTCCGTCAGCGTGGCCCATAACGGAAGGAAATCAGAAAATAATACTTTAGGAAAATTTCCAATGAAAATCCAGCATTTCTTCAATCATTTCATCGAGAAAAAATCTGAAAACACGTAAAAGTTACTCAATCAAATATTTCTGGATTCAGTCCAAATTCCAGATCCGAGAATAGGTTTTCAAAAAAATGTGTTTAGAGCCCATGGAATTCTTACAATTTGGATTTGCCTCCTCTAATGTCTCGCCACAGCAATCTGTGATCTTCAAAAAACTTATCTTTTTCACTTTCTTCTAGTTGGAGATGACGAATCCCGCTCACTTGACTTCGACATCCAATCGAGGAAAACCGACATGTTGGATATGCGACATCCATATCCTCCAGACCTCCTGCCACCATTTCCTCACAGGGCGTCTCAGGTATCCCCTGCCGGAAGTTCAGCGTCAACAGTTGCAGATACCTCGCGCTTACCAGCGCTCCACGGACCACAATCGCCTCTGCACAGTCCGTTCTACGACCACATCTACCGAACGCTACCACATTCCAGGTCCCATTCACCTTTCACCCCAGTTTCCGCACCTTTCGTGCCTAGACAAGGCTACGTCACCATTCCACGACGTCCCAGACAACAGAGTTGGAGCAGCGAGCCGCCAGAGGTAGCTGAACCGCTTTATGACAACTTAGGACGCCGAACATCGGCCACTGGAAGTTCCGTGAAAAAATTAGCTTTGAGTCCAACCAGCTGTGTTCCTATATCCGAGAACGAAGCGCCACCTACTGTGTCTGCCACGCTTCCGAGGAATCTGAATCAGAAATTGTCCCCGTCCAGGACTAATTGGGCCAGAGCAAATGCCGAAGCGTTCCAGAGTCCAGACAGGAGAAACTCGTTGTCGGTGTTCCCGCCGTCTGATCCAAAACCCTTCAAAATTCCCCCTAGACCCCCTCCAAAGCCCAAGAAGAAGACATCCACCGGACCTCTGTTCGAGGATGAAGGAGAGGACGGTACGGAAGTGTGAGATTGGCTTAAACTGGTGCTCCCGGCACTGGTTGTTTGTAGTTGAGAGTGTGGACCAACAGACTTTTGTACACAGGGTTTTATAAAACAGATTGACAATTTTTATTGACTTGAATTGAACAGTGCCTTCTCGTCTGGTAGATTAGTGACTAAATAAATCGTATTTATTTGTTCGTGCTTGAATCGTGACCGATCAAATTTGTGCATACTTGTAATTTTCATACGGGCTTCCAAACGACTGATGTATAAAACAACGATTCAATTTAGGTAAAAACGAAGTTTCTTTTTCGAGATAAGAGGAAAGACATGTAGCTTAACAGACGGAAAATGCTCGGGAAGCTCCCGTTATGGTGATGACATGGAACGCTAAGTGAAATGGTAATCACGGTATCTCAGCAAGCGGGGTGCACGCCGAATTTCTTCCCTAACGTCTTCGTGGTCTGATGAATAAACTTGCCGACCGTGATTGATGAGGACGAGTCTGCTCCATCAGTATTATTAATTTAAGATAAGCAGTGCGAGAACATGGGAGCCATCTCCATCATCATCCTTGATCTCAGTAAATCGTTGTAGTGTATGAACTCGACTGTGGTCTTATGACAGTTACAAATCGTTCGGAATCAGCCACATATAATGCTCGCTTGTACGGCAATGCCAGTCTAAATTAGCTTGCATAAGATGTCATTGTTTATACATCATTATGTAAACCACTTGTTCGTCTAAGGACTTGTAACAATACAGTGGATGACATGTCTTACCTTGTATATCGTCTGTCAGGAAACTATCATCTTGAAAATTATTGCTTTTCGATGTTCACGACCCCTCCACACGTAACAAATTACATACACTCCCCTTTAATGTAGTTGATAAGACTTAAAGGATGCATTGGTTGCTTGTACCATTCATTTCAAATGATTGTTCTATAAATAAATATATGAATAAATTATATAAAAATTGTATATAAATATTTTCTATGACTGTATTCTATATTCTTTTCCAATATAGATTGCTAAATGTAATGAATTGATTCAACTTGAATTAAATCTATTTGAAGATTATCAATTGTTTTTTTCAAAAGAGGCATTTCATAAGGAAAATTTCATTTAGACCTGAAAAGGAATTATCGGTCTACAGTGAATTTCGAAGTTTATTTAATCTTGATTGTGACGTTTCTCAAGCTTTCTCAAGCTAAAAACAGACAAAAAAGATATTCAGTGTCTTCTGTAAAAACTACACACTATACAACATACATAGAAAAATATAATATCAGAACGATTGAAATTCAACGAACATGGACAACAAGAAAAAACAAAATTCTTTAGAATAATGGAAATTTGAGTCAATTATCATCTATTTATATTATATACAGGGTGTACCAAGTTCGACGGCCTATTAGGCGTTTCTGGAGAACTAGACTTATTTGAAATCTGAAAATTGGGATTATGATATTGTTTGACATTATCTACCGAGCTAAAATGTTCTTGGAGCCTGACCACTTTCAGTTATACAGGGAGCGAAAAAAAAATTTTCAAAAATTTTTTTTCTGTTTTTTTGTTTCCGAATTTGACAGAGTATGCAATTCTGAATACATTCGTACCCAAATCGTTGCATTCGTCGAAATACTTTCCAGAATATCGAGAAAAACCTGAAGAAAAAGAGAGAGAAGAGTATTCGGTATTATGATTGTTATTCCTAATCTAGATACCTTAAGCACAAACCGTTTTCACATTTTCGAAGTCAAAGATTGTGGAAATATTGTACATTTTTAGAATTTTGAAAAACTCATCACAGGGTGTTCCAAATGTTGGGTCAAAAATTGGGATCGAGATTCGCCCATAACTTTCGTTTATGTTTTAGAACTCTATTTTTTCATGATTGCGTTGGATTGTACGAAAAAAAATGATGATAATGTTCCAACATGTTAATGCTCCTAAAATTGATAATTCTTGAGTTATTTAGGATTTTCTGATTTTATGTCGTACGTAGCGTCAAATTCATCAAATCTGTTCCATATCAACTATGACCTTGATCATAGAAGATAAATTATTCCAATTACTCACTAGTGACACCCACTTCGTTGCATTCGTCAAAATACTTTCCGAAATATCAAAAAAAAACTAAACAAAAAGGTTAGATAAGAGTATTCGGTATAATGTATGCTATTTCTAATCTAGATATCTTAAGCGCAAACCGTTTTCACGTTTTTGTAGTCGAAAACAGTGGAAATATTTTACGTATTTAGAATTTTGAAGAACTCGTCGCATGGTGTTCCAAATGTTCGGTCAAAAATTGAGATCAAGATTGGCCTATAACTTCGTTTTTCAAATTGGAACCTTATTTTTCATGATCGCGTAGGATTCTGCAAAGAAAAATGATGATAATGTTCCATCATATCGATACTCCTAAAATTAATAAATCCTGAGTTATTTAGTATTTTCTGATTCCATGTCGTACGTTGCGTCAAATGCATAAACTCTGTTTCATAAAAACAATGATGAATGAATTAAAAAAAAAGATGTTTCACTAGTGAGTTATTGGAATAATTTATCTTTTATGACCAGGATCATGGTTGATATGAAACAGATTTGATGAATTTGACGCTACCTACGACATAAAATCAGAAAATCCTAAATAACTCAAGAATTATCAATTTTAGAAGCATTACCATTTTAGAACATTATCATCATTTTTCTTCGTACAATCCAACGCAGTCATAAAAAAATAGGGTTCTAATTTGAAAAACGAAAGTTATGGGCCAATCTCGATCCCAATTTTTGACCCAACATTTGGAACACCCTGTGATGAGTTTTTCAAAATTCTAAAAATGTACAATGTTTCCACAATTTTTTACTTCAAAAATGTGAAAACGGTTTATGCTTAAGGTATCTAGATTGGGAATAACAAACATAATACCGAATACTCTTTTCTCTCTTTTTCTTCAGATTTTTCTCGATATTTTGGAAAGTATTTCGACGAATGCGACGATTTGAGTACGAATGTATTCAGAATTGCATACTCTATCAAATTCGAAAACAAAAAAACAGAAGAGGTAAATTTTAAATTTTTTTTTCCGATCCCTGTTTAACTGAAAGTGGTCAGGCTTCAAGAATATTTAATGGTGGTATTCTGCTTTTTCTCTGTAAGCTACGAATCTGTAGCGTACGATTGATCTGTAATTTATCTATGGATCTGTATGTGGCTGACTTACAGATTCGTAAATTATGACATTCTGGAAGTTTTTCTGTAACTCTCGTATTAGAAGTGTCAATTTTGAACTACTCCCTAATAAGATCGTAACTACTTCGTAATAAGATCATAAAATAGAATTTATTTTCCTATCATTTCGACTCGTAAGTATTGATTTATTGGATATATTCATGTTCAATTCGTGTTCGTTACAACGAGAAAGAGAAATTAACAACCGAAGTACAAAGATGAATTACAAAAGTAGTTGAGTTTAGTAAAGTATTTTATATTCTGTGACTAAAACAAATCATTCAACATAACCTCACAATATACCTTTTGATATGTTTCCGATCACCTGTAAGCTACAGATTTATAGAAAGCGTCGAGAATCGTAATTGTCCTGTAAACTTATGAAAAGTTACAGATTCGCTTACAGATGAAAGCAGAATACCGCCATTAGCTCGGTAGATAATGTCAAACAATATCATAATTCCAATTTTCAGATTTCAAATAAGTCTAGTTCTTCAGAAACGCCTAATAGGCCGTCGAACTTGGTACACCCTGTATACTATACACGATGCGTGTCCTCACTTCAGATTAAAAATTTTGATCATAAAGTTGTTGGAAAATCTCTTCCATCTCAGTATATTCACAAAGAATGGTGTCTGACTAATCTTGCCAGAGCGGTTAAATTCGACGTGTTCAGAATCTTATTGCAACTGAATGATAACAGCTCATGAAGAAATACGCCAACGATTACAAACTCAGTACATTCATATATTGATTTCATTTAGATATTATCTATATTCGAAGGTTTTGGAATTACCTTCTGCAAAGAGTATAAGACGATATGTCCTCTATTTCAGTTTTGTGAAATACTGACGAAATTCAAATAAAAATTCAGTCATATATTGTATCTTAGCAGTTGGTGTTACTTTCGAAATTTTACAGATTACCTAATTTGGATTGATTTGATTAGAAAAGTGATAGAATCGGAGATCATTACTGACAACCACAAAACAAAAAATGTAACTAAAAACAAGGCTGTAATGAGTTAATTACAGCACTACTATTAAAATAGAGAATAGTATGTTTTAAAACAAGTTCAAAAACTAGCGACGAAAGAGAATTACCTTCTGCGGCGAGTATTAGAAGATATTTCCTCTATTTCAGTAAAGATTTTGGAAATTCAAATAATAATTCAGATTGATGATTTTTTATCGTATATTGGAAGTTAGTGTTACTTACGACATTTGACAGATTACGGAATTTGAATTGATTTCATTTGAGAATTGAAAGAATCATGGTGGGTTTCATAAAGATCGTTGATTGAGCGATTCAGAGAATACTTTGACGTTTTTGTCAAATCGACCAATAGAATTTCAAATTTACGGAATTTTTATCACAGAATCGCTCGATAAAGGACTTGATTGCCCGATCAACGTTTATGAAACCCAGCGTCAGAGGTCCATACTGACAAACACAAAATCAAAAATATATCTGAAAACAATGTTGTAATAAATTAATTACAGCGCAATTTTAAGTACTGTAATGAACTAATTACGATACTGAAAGATCGAAAGAGAAAGTTTCTCTTCCTTTTTACAGAATGAGAAAGGACATATTTATTTTCCAATACAAAACCTGTTCAGAAGTTGAACGCTGGCAGAAAATTGTCGCAAACCTACTTCACTTTTCGAATATTTCGTCGCACGGATCTTTATAGGCCTGATTTGCCTGGACTTCAATAATGGTGAGTACGGGGCGAGTGTTGGACTCACACATTTATTTCAAAAATAAATTCTTGAGGTCAAAAGAATAGTTATTTATAATACAAGTGCAGACTGCACTGATATTCTTCAACTAGTTCAATATTAAAAAACCTGCCACGAAGGCCCGAGTGCAACACTCAGATATTCTCGCACCATTTTGTTATACAAGATGGTCCTCATGAACGGATTTGACACATCATCAGAGAAGTACTTCATTCCTATACTATTCTTTCCGATTCAACCTTAATAAAATTATATAACCATTTTAAATATTCATAATGAGCTATCCCACCTAAAAAATCATGCCACTAAAGTTTTTTTCAATATGCCTACCAAGGTCAACAGAAACACTTTTTTACCATTTTCTTCTTTTTCCGATTCGTCATAGCGGGAAATGATACTCTCCCGGCCAAAGACTAAGGAGAAGAAAGATTGGAAACGAAACTCCTAAAGTTACATGAACGCCACCTCTACTCTCAAACGTCCACTAGAACTTAGAAATATGGTTGATCAGCAGGTTCAGCGATTATGAGATGTCCATGACAACTGACATCCCTGATTTCGAAGTTTTTCTGTTTGTTTTTTAATCGGTCGAATTTGTTTCATTTGTTCGAATTTGAGATAACTTCCGGAAAGTGTTTCATGAAGAACTGTTAGAAGAATTCATTCTGAACTAGCATTTTCACATTATCAATGTTAATGGAGATATAAGTAATAAAACTCGTCTCACTGTGTTATTACAATTATTCCTCATTTTAAATATTTTTTTGCCTGAATTAGGAAAAAACTAAAAATGTCAGAATCAGACATAATAAAAAAAAAAATAGCTTGAAATTACATTTCTTTCATTGTAATCATTTGTTGTGCTTGATTAGAAATCAAATCAAACTAATTCAATTCGTTCATAACAAAATATATTTTCTTTGAAAGTTGAACCAAACGATCATTATTCAAGTAACAAACATCATAATTATTATATTATTTTAAAAACAATAGGTATGTAATGTCGAACAAACCGATATGATTCTAAATGTTTGAATTGATGATATAGAGCCTATGAAATTTAAATCTTTTCAACATCGTCAATAGAGGGTTACAAAAATTTAATTGAAAAAAATAACATACTCATAAGGTAATTCATAATTAATATTTATAGTAATCATATTGAATAGTGGTTGTTACTGTTATCTCTAACATAGTAAGATCTTGGCTGAGTGGCTTCACTATCTATTATTCCTTTTTCCTATGATTTTTATGTTTGTACCAAATTTAATCGTGCCTCAAATCTTCCGTCAAGTTTGTTTGCCTGTTATAGTAAGATCATCGCTTTTGTAGCGTGACTAGATCAACGATCCCAGATTGATAATTTGATTCTTGTGAAGGTAAATGATCCTTCAGTCTTCTATTGAACATTATCTGTGCAGGAGATAAGCCAATGTCAAGAAAAGGACCATTTGTATACTTCAACAAATACACGTGAACGTTTCCATTTTCAAAATTGAATTTTTTAACATATATTTACATATGTTTACTGCCTCCTCTGTCAAACCATTTCTTCTAGGATAATAAGAGCTCGATGTTGTTATATATATTGTACGAATCAAAGCGATTATTGTCGGATATTATCTGATCAGGAAAGCCGAAAGATGAAAAAATTGAGTCAAAAATTTTGATTACTTCGGCAGAGGTTTTATTACCCCCTTCAGGGAAAATTCCGTTTTTATGTTCGTATCGGGTATGGAAGGGAGTAAAATTGTGCATAATTTCAAAAATTTCAGGTAAAATTTTCTTTTCGCTGTAGACAAGTGAGAAAAAAGTTGTCTTTGACCTTTGAAATTTTAAGAAGATCCTGTTTTTTCTGAGAATGAAATTTAATTTGGCAACTGAGGAAATAATAACGAACATCGTAGGTTTTCCGCCATTTTGAATTATTTTTTCGCAAATCTTCACCTTTTCTGAATCGAGCACACAAAAATTTTCAGAGTTGATCTAAAACCCATACCTCGAAAGTTACACATAACACACCACACCCAATAGTAACACCAATACAGGCCAGTCGTTGCAATTTCTGCAGCCAATTTCTGCATGAGGTGACGCGGTTTCAATCCATTTATTTTCGGGTTCTTGATCTAAATATCTCTTGACAATGGCAGCGTTGTGGCATGAAGCCCCATCTTGCTGTAGCCACATATTTCATCTTATTGGAAGGGGCATATTGACTAGAAAACTAGCCTTCTTGAATTCAAATCACAAAATCATATCTATGACTCCAAATAAAGGCATAATACAGTAAAAATAAATAGAATACAATTAACATACAACACGCTGCAGATCGCTGAAGGTTGAAAATGGATAAAAATTGTATTCGAAAAAGAAGTTCAGAATAGAATTATCTTTCGAATGACATGATAAAAAAGGTATGTCATTCGAGCAAAAGATTGTGACAGCGCCGCGACGCCTGGCGTCTTTATTTATTCCGCAGATTTTCCCGCGCATCTCAAGTCGAAATTGACTTGTTCAAAACGCCATTCACAGAATCAAAAAATATTCGGACGTTTTCGAGAAAATTGAGGTTACCAAGATAAATGAATCACCCTGTACAGTTTAACTGTTGAAACTGACAGTTTAAACTACATGAGTAGCCTTACAGGGATTGACAGTTTGTACTCCTTCTCAACAATTTCAATGGTACCGAGGTCAAGTTGCATTCGGCTATTCAGTGAAAACTCATGCTTAACTCTAACATTCACCACTATTTTCAATGCCTGGCATTAAAACCCTGTATCTCACTTATGCTTTGAAAACGGGGTATATGTAATGATGCAAAAATGATTCCCTATGTGTTGTTTATACTGCTCTGTATGTTTATCCAGTTTATAATGAAACACTTTGAATATCGTAGCTTCCTTCATGTCATACTCATTGAATAAAAAAAATTTCTAGAAAATAAAACAAACGGGACTTGTTCTCAATTTTGTCGATTACAATCATTATGGAACTGAATATTTAACTTAAAAATTCCAAATCTCACAGCGTCGCTACAAGCACGTGGATGGCGGACCATTGTCAATATAAAACTGAGGCTCCGATTGGATTTAGCAGGTTTTCGTTGTGAAGATGCTATTGGGTACCAAGCAGATTTTCGTGCACGAATTTTCTACTTAACTGAATATATTGATATTGCCGTTTATCTTATGCTATAAGGTTATCGTTTGAATTTTCTGACTAGCTCGAAAAGTGTAATTGACCCAAAATGGACCTAGAAGGTTTACGAATTAGGCCTATGATATTCGAACTTTTAGCTCTTTATAGCTACAGTAATATGTATCGAAAACACAAAGAAAATCTTAGTCGATTATTAGCAATAGAGATAGCTTTTAGGTCAATAATACACCCATTTATGTAAAAGTTGCTCTGGATTCTAGCCGAGCAACTATTGGAACAGAAGACAGTTCTCACAACTTCACAAGTCCAATGGGATTCGCGAAAACAATAAGTTTATACATTTGATTTTTCAATTCGAACCCTATCGAGCCGTGAAAAGCGAGAAAATAAGCCCATAGCCAGGGGCGGAATAAAACAGCAAAGAAAGTATTTTATCGCCTCATCCACTAGGAACGTAAGATTCCGAAACGAGCTATATATACCCGCATCGAATTTCGTGCTATTCCCGATTCTCCGATAAAAAACGCATTGAAAGTCTGGAGATGTCGGATCGGCCAACGTCAAAGTTCACGCAGGTCTCGGAGTTCGAGAAAGGTGAAACTCTATATTTGATTTAAATCGTAGAATTCGTCTGTCTCTTTGATTGTGAAGATGTGTGAAATTCGGTAATGGGTACCTGATAATATATACTAACTGACAAAGAAACTGAGAAGAAGCTGTTCAAATTTAAATTTCTTTTTTGTAAAACTTAGATAGTATAGCAAGAAGTAAATGATTAAAATTTGGAGAAAAAAAAACGAAGAGAAATTCGTATGGAATTCATTGGAAATGGATCCTCCTCAACAGTGGCGGCTTTAGGGGGTGGCGAACGGGGCAGTCGCCCGGGGCGTCGCTCTTGGTGGGGCCTCGCGCGCAACAACCCGAGAAAATTTTGATATTGATTTAGATCCCTTATTATTTATATAGGTTTGAAAATCAGGTTAATTCGAAAAAAGTTAGTTAACCAATACATTCATCCAGAACAAAATTGAAGAAAACATTTTGTAGGTTTGAATATTGTTGGAACGTCTGAATGGGTAATTGAGGCACCAGATGTCCGATCCACCAGATCAGTAGGTAGAAAAGAATGCACACAAAACAATTAGGGTGAAAATCATCTGAGTATTTAGGTACAATGTTTACTTATCCCAGATGTTGGAACCTCATAAAATATTTATAGCCCTGTTGACCGTTCTTCGGCGGTCCCTTTGAAATATTCGTTGAATTATCGTCATATGAATGAATTCATTCCATTGTAGAGAATAACGGAAGCAAGAGAGCGAAATCTGTTTTTTTCAAACCTAGTGATTAGACATAAGAATATTGGGTTCAGTTTTGTTATATTCTATTTTTTGTGATGGAGAACTTCCATTGTTTTCGGTTCTTCATTTACATTTAGAGTTCATATTCACATTTTTCGAATAACTTTAAATTATTCTTGTCATTAAATTGGAAAATTAATTCAATTCGTTAGTTTCTCAAGCCGTTCTTTTCAGTGTGGCTCTTGTAAGTATAAATTTGGATACCAACTATCCAATGAATTTATCCAATACATAATACTTCATTCAGTATATCGGAAATTTGAAAGTATCCAAGTTGCAAAACACTATCACGAACTGCTCAGAGCTTAAGGACTGAGACTTCACGTTCACGCCCTCAATCAAACTCATAATTAGTGGCTCCTCTATCGCTCGGACAATCCCATGAAAAGTCATATATGGTGAATTTTGCAGAGAAATTTTCGATAAAAATATCGTAAAAAACCACTGTTTCCAATTAAAATATGCATACATTTCTCAAGAAAATTTCTATTCTGTTCATCAGAATCATAAAAGATAAACAGTTTTATTTTTGTAGTCTTCTCTTCGAAACCGAGAATTTCTTTTCCAAATACCTAATAGTACTTTCATCATTTATTATCACCAGCTGTGGGAATTCCACTTGGTTTGGTTCATTGGAACGAAATGAACAAACGGGTCTTTTTTATAGTGAAGAACCGAAAAGTGTGAAAAAACTGTGTGTACTTGAAAATTATTTCTGACACTCTGTGCGAAATTCAACAAGATTTTCGAAATGAGTTCGCGAAATCGAGATGCCGGTAGAAAATTCAAGTCGGTTAGTTCAAAAAGGAAACGAACAATCAAAAGAAAGCTTGACAGGCGCTGAATGATTTATTCACAAACAAAGTTTTTCTAGACTTAAAATCATAAAAACATGTTTAAGGAATTCGATGACACAAGATCGGCTTTCAGCCCTTGCTATTCTATCAATAGAAAATGACGTAGCTCATTCGATCGATTATGATACTTCAATTGAAGAGTCCAGTGCTAGGAAAAGCCGCAATCATGAATTTTAAATTATCATTTCTGTATTTGTCAATTTTGTGAATCTTTCAAAGTTAAATTATATTTATATGTTATATTTTATTATTATATTTTAATGAGAACTCAAATTTCATATCTTTATGAAATATGACTATAACCTATACAGAACAACCGGACTTACTTTCGCATCACATACTTTTCATGAAGGAAAAAGGGCCTCGCGAAGACTTCCCGCCCGGGGCCTCGCAATGGCTAAGGCCGCCCCTGATCCTCAAGAATATCTTTCATGAAATTAATTTCATTTTTTCTTTTTCCAGTTGTAGATGAATTAAATGGTCCTTATCATAAAAGATGTTTTAACACTCATTTGATATCGATTGCTTTGTGTCTTTTTTTCTGAACACACTTGTCTCACATATGAATGACATTCAAGGAAATCTTCATGTCAAATTTTGTGTGATAAAAAGTCCTGTGGTGCAATGCCTAAATACTTGATGACGTTATGTCGGTGATGTTTTCATGATTTGAAAGCATAGCAAAGAAGAATCAAGTGGTTTCAGAAAAAAGGCACACAACAATCGATATCTAAATTTACACTAATCAGTCAAATGAGTGTTAAAACAGGTATTATAAAAACACTTAACGGTGGGGCTCATTCAATATCATCTACAAATGAAATAAGAAATAATGAAATTAATTTCATTAGAAGTATTCTTGAGGATAATAAATATCAAACGATTTTCATTTGAAAAATTATTTCAAATTTAGAGAGTATAATGATAATCAGGGACCAACAAGAAACCGTCAAGAATGAACAATGTCATTGAATTTGATTTCTCATGTTCATGGACTATTCAAAGAATTGGTTCTAAATTCTAATAGAAGATCCGTTTTCGAAACACGAAATGATTTAAGATCTGAACTTACAAAAACTAAACCTTCTAATAAGTAACGGAGTTAAAAAAATTGTATTTACAATATTCCCCGTATTTGTGGAAAAACCTATACAGGAGAAACATGAACACCTTTTGAAATCGGAAAATTAGAATAACATAAAATGTAGAGGTATTAGTAGATAGCGATCATGTGACTTCCAATACAGGAGATCACATAATGGATTGGAATGACACGAAAAATCTAATGATGGTACCTGACAGTTATAAAAGAAGAAATCAAGGAGTCGGCTTGGATATCGTTGGGTGAAACTGATAATCTGTTAAATTGTTCGGTGGGTGTGGATCGTATTTAGAATGATTTGTTGAAATTGGAACTGATTTCAGGGAATTTTGAAATGAAGTAGCAATTTCACTATCATAGTAATTAATATTAATCTCTGATCATCATGTACTGGCGAATGTCAATTGAGAAATCAAAAATTCTCAAGATTCCGTAAAGCTCATGTTGAGAAATTGTCGGAAAAGGGAGTCTGATGAAAACTCCGAAACGTTACAACGCTTGAGAGTTCGAAGTGTTATCCCTATGAAGTTTTATCGTTTTTCAGAAACATTCAGAAATGTTCTTTGCTTCTTCCTATAGTAATTGAAAAATCGCTCAGGAAATTTTTCCAATTATTTATTGTGGGTATGTTTGAATTCTCCCAAGGATTTTCTGATTCTGAAAATTGGGTGCATCCAATAACGGCAGGACCTGTGTTTCCGTCGTCTTGACTACATAACTTGACTCTAGAATGTACAAGTCCTCCGGATTCAAGCATATTGCACTCAATGCTAAAAGAATACGAAAGATATCATTTTCGAAGACAAACCAGGGTCTTTGTATCGGGGGCAATCGGTTATATCACTGAATGAAACGCAAGAAGCCGCAACCGTCGCTCAACATCACGTTGAGGTTGACGTCTAACACCATTTTATCCACCATGTGCTCCGAAGGACAATCGAGATTCATCGATTAATTTTTTCAAATGTTCAATCAATCGGTCCATGGAAACCGCTGAACCGATCGATCTACCGATTTGGGGAACATCAGGCTGCCAAATTTTTTCATAACTTTAGCTTTCCTCTGAATTTTGAAGATGACACAGTCCATTAACCAAAAATGGCAGAATGACATTTTTGTGCTTCTTTCCCCACGTTTATGTGACAGGTGAAAAATAATTTCTTTTTTATTGAACAAAACATACAGGTTATGTGACATTTGCATCGGTCTAGCTAGAAAAAATTCTCCGTGAGCGTGAAGCAAAAAGATAAAAATTCGAAAAATGTTTTGATGATTTCATGGCCGATATTCTGAAAAATTGTTTACCAATAAATTCAGAAACTAGAGCCTTCAAGCTTCAGGAGTTGAAAAATAAATTGAACATTTTTCTGTTCCTCCGATTGTTCCGCGGAGTGTATTAGCAATGGTAACTTACTAAATATGTGGTAAGCGAATACTTTCCAAGTTCAAACACAAACAACCGGAATTCTCTGGTTCTCAATGGTCACTACAGAACCACGCAAACAAAGCAAATCCGAAGGCTAAATACAAAGAAGTCAGGAAAGAAGGTACCAAAAAAATAAGATCAATTAAAAATGATTGGTGAAACAAATCCAGGATTTTGCTTATCAAAACGACCAACGCAACTTCAATGCAGTGAAGGAAACTAACGGTGTCACTCGAAAAAAAACATGTGCAATCAGGGAAGCAAAAGTGAACAATGACGTCCTGAATAGAATTCCTCAATACACGCCAAATCAATCCCTGGAACAAGAAGTCTCATCCGAAAAAATCAGATTAGCAATACATTCTTTAAGTTTAAGGAATCACAAGACCGCAGGGAACGATTTCATTTCAGCAGAATTCTACAAAGCACCCGGCGACGTAGCAATAGAACCTCTGAAACTAGCATTCAACCTATTCTGGGAAACCGAAACAGTCCCACAAGACTTCAGTGATGCAAAAATCGTTGATGTATTCAAAAATAAAGGGAGCGCATCAGACTGTGGATATTAGAGAGGTATTTCGTTTTTTTCAACTGCCGGTAAAATTCTAGCTTCCAGACTGATGAAATGGTGTGGATTTGATTATCTCCGAAACTCAGAATGGAGTTCGGCAAAACCGAGAAACAACCGACCACATTTCCACGCTGAAGCAACTTCACGAAAACGTCAAGGAACAATATTGTCAAGTAAGTATACGTTGCATTCGTAGATCTGACCAAAGCCTTCGACTCAGTCAACGGCTCTATGGAATATCATGCAGTTTCTACTCAGCAATTGAAACTAGAAAATGATCTGGAATATAAAAAATAGACAACCTACAGTCCAATACCTCGATTAATAGGTTTGTATACAGGGTTGGGATGAAGTATGGAACCAAGTAAATATCTTTTAAACGAAAAGAACGATATTTATGAAAATTTGCAGGTAAGTGCAATGGGACAAAACGCATCTGATGTACATTTTTTTGATAATAATATACTTCCGGTTCAACCGGAAACGCCATCAACTTCTTTAATTTAAATGGGACACCCTATATATTTTTACAGATTTTGAAAGCTTGTTATTTTGAATTCATACGTACTGAGTTTAGTGCAAAAAAATTTGTAAAAACGAGGAATATAGCACTTTAACCAACCTCCTTCGAGTTTTTGCATTAGAGCAAAAAACTATTTAGATAAACTAATTGATGTTGTTTGTATGCATAGTAATAAATAAACAAGTACTTTTTAGTACGTCTTTTGTTCTTCAAGTGTCAAATTCTAATTGACGGAAATGAATTGAACATTTTAGAATGGTTCAATTAAGTGAAAAAGAGCGTATTGAAATTTTAATGATGATAGGTTATGGTGATCGTGTTAGAACTCATGAAGAAGTGTGTCATATTTTTAATAATTTGCATCCGGAGAGAAATCCTATATCACGCTCAACAGTAACTAAAACATTACAACGTTTTAATACCACTAGGATGGTAAAAAATTTGCTAAAACCTGGGAGACCGCGGACTGCAACGAACGAAACTGTTGAACAAAATGATGATTTAGAAGAATCACCTCAAACTTCCACCACAAATTTGGCACTAAACCATGGTATCAGTCGACGTTCTGTAGGAAAGATATTAAAAAGTGAAAAGTATCATCCGTATAAGGTACAGTTGGTTCAAGAATTGTCATACGATGATTTTGACCGACGGCTGGAATTTTGCGAACGGCTAATGGACATCTGTAATGTCGACGAAAATTTTGCTTCTAGCATAGTTTTTTCCGATGAGGCAACTTTCTGTTTAAATGTAACAGTTAATCGCCACAACTCAAGGTATTGGTCAAATGAGAATCCTCATTGGATTCATGAAGCACATACCCAGCATCCAAAGAAGTTGAATGTGTGGATGGGAATTGTCTAAAATAAGCTTATAGGCCTAATTTTTATCGACGGAAACTTGAATGGTGACAAGTATTTGGATCTACTAAATAATAATAAATTATTCCTGTACTTCAACAGAATGGGCAATTACCACAAAATATTTGGTTTCAACAAGATGGAGCACCTCCCCACTATGATAGACGGGTTAGGGATTTTCTGGATACGAATTTTCCAAATCGATGGATTGGACGTAGAGTATTCATAGAGTGGCCTGCTCGTTCTCCGGATCTTAGCCCGTTAGATTTTTTTCTTTGGTGTTATCTAAAATCACGTGTTTACGTTAGACGAACAACAAACTTACAGGAATTGAGACAAACAATTATTGATGAATGTGAACTAATACGTGGAGAAGTCGTGGAAAGAGTGACTCAAGAATTTGTTAATAGGATGGCATATTGTCAGCAAGTAATCGGCGAGCATTTTGAACATTTGAAGTAAAAAGCAAAATTTGTATGCAATATATATATATATATATATATATATATATAAAGATTCAATATTTATCGGGAAATATCAGTCTGTTAGAGGTAAGTGATACACTTTTATATCATTCCAAGCTTTCGGTTATATTTATAACCTTTTTCAAGGATATATATTGTGGTTTTTCCTCTTTGTTTTTCTGAATAACTAGTTTGCTTTTTTCCTTAATATCCGTAGTACGACGCAGTATCAGATTATAAGAATTTTCTTTCGTAGTTTTTTATATCAACTCGAAGTGAGTTGATATAAAAAACTACGAAAGAAAATTCTTATAATCTGATACTGCGTCGTACTACGGATATTAAGGAAAAAAGCAAACTAGTTATTCAGAAAAACAAAGAGGAAAAACCACAATATATATCCTTGAAAAAGGTTATAAATATAACCGAAAGCTTGGAATGATATAAAAGTGTATCACTTACCTCTAACAGACTGATATTTCCCGATAAATATTGAATCTTCATCTCATCAACAGTCAATAAGAATACCATTTTCTATATATATATATATATATATATATATATATATATATATATATATATATATATATATGTATATATACATCCTAGTGCTGATAGACGTCCCGTATAAATCCAGGCTTTTGGGGTCCATCAGAAATAACAGGGTTCTCGCAAATCTAATGATGTATATGATGAAACGAGTTGTTGTAGGTTCTAGTGTCGTACTCAGTTTTTCTTATTCACCAATTTTTTTTCCAGTCACTTCAGTGTTATCTCACGTCCGTTCATGTTCGTAGAAGTTGACGACCGAACGTATATATTATGTATACCCCACGTTTTTTAGACGACCAACAGCGTTGCCATTTAACGTCTGCAGCTTTTCTCTCAAATGCATTCAGTGAGTTTATTCAATCATGAACACATGTTAATTCCTTTCATATTACGCGAACTTAACCTTCCGGAGCTGGCGCTCATAGCTGGTACATGAGGGCTGTCGCGCGGAGTGGGAGTCCCTATGTTTTTTCCAATATCTCTTCAATATTAGATGTCATTCGAATCAGTTTTTTTCAAAAGAGTAACAAGTAAATTATCGCTCAAACTAGAAAAATAATATCAAATGAAATATTTTCGAATTTGTATTATCACATATGAAATCGAAAATTTCAAATATAAAATAAACTATCACTCAAAAAGGTCTATTTTTTCATATTATATCGAAAAATTATTGATCGTTAGCAGTATGTGAGGGTAGCTATAGATGGGCGAACATCTTTCTCAACTTGGCTCATGAATAAATTTAGTGTACCACAGGAAAGCATCCTCGGAGTATTATTATTTTTGATAATGATTAATGATATATGTGAGGCTGCAGATTCGATTGAAGATGCAGAGTTGTGAATGATTCGAATTTTTTAATAGCGAAATGTGATATTAATGATCTACAGCTGAAATGAGAGGAATCCAAGAATGGCTATCGGGGAAAAAATTCATTCTATATGAAAATAACACTGATGTAGTTGTTTTTCGATCTTACGGATCAAAAGATGACCAGCCAATGATGATGAATTCTGGTGAGGATAAAGTAAGAACTTCGAAGTTTACCAGTTTTCTGGGGGTCGTTTAAGATGAGTTTCTGCAATGCTCAAATCATATAGAGGACCTTCTGAATAAATTGAACAAAGTATGTTATGCCATGAGAATAATCAATAAATACATTCAAGATGATACGAAGAGGATAATATATCTCTCATCAGATACGGAATAATTTTTTGGGGAGTGACTCCAACACTAAAGTCGATATTTATCAGTCAGAAATAATACTAGATTAATGCTAGGCATGAAATTTAGAGATTCGTGCAGGGGTTTCTGACGGTTTATGGATTTTACATTCATGGCTGTCTAATGTACTACTTATAGAACTTGAACAGCTGATATTAACATTCCATATCATCGATTGTCTCTATCTGAAAAAAAATCCATCTCTTATGTGTGTAAAGCTTTTCAAATCATTATTTCATAATCTCAAAATAATCAATAGTTACAGAAAGTTCAAAATTAGAACCAAGAAACTTCTGGTGGATCTAGAGCCATATTGTTTGGAAGATTATTTAAGTCTTGTTGAATTTATTATTCGTGCTGTTTCATTTTTGTGTTTTCCTATAAGAAAATATCATCTGAAATAAAGACATATATCTATTTATCTATCGATAAATATGTTTTTTAAAACTGAGGAGATGGGCATCATTTCTTGAGAAAAATTGTTCACTAAAAACTCAGATAATACGAGATATAAATTGTTATAAATGGCTGCAACTGCTTCCCTCATAAAATCCAGATGAAAGACTTGAAACCTACTGAAAAAGAGTATTATGAACTCAGTGTACAAATGAAAAGGAAAATCTTCGTTGTTTTGTTAACCATCTCCTTTGTCAGGAAAAAGGTTTATACGCAGATAATTCCTTCATGAAATGAAAAAATATGGCCAGAAAACCGAGCAGGTAACAGACTTTTTCAAGTTAGTCAGATATCCTTTTTCACAGCTGATTCCTAAGCGGGCATTGTTTCGATCACTTTTGACAGTTCTTGAAACAGTTGATATGATTTGATAGATCACATATAAAATTGCCATATACTTATTGTTAGCTGCTTGCTGAATACGTTAATTTTTTTTTCAATAGCAATCAAAAGATGTACCACAGACTCTAAAGAACGCTGGTAACAATTGCAGAAGTAAGCCGTGACTGCATGCATGTACTAGAAATTGAGGGAGATAATTTGAGCATTATCTTGAATTTTGTTAATTTTTTTATTCATTTTAATGTTTATTATACGGATATGTTTATGCTGAGAGTCATTAGGTTAAAAATAATTCGTAATCGTACTGTCAGCGATACATCTTCAAGAAAAATTAAGTTATTTGCATTAGCAAGCAAGTAAAGTTTAGTAATTCAATCTGTTATTCGTCAAGTGATGTCAACTATTCCGAGGATTGATCGAACCATGGCTCGATTATGAATCACGAGTGATTAGATCAAAAACTTCGACCCATAAAGGCGATGGTGGTCGGGAGTACAATTTATGGAGATGGTGGTTCTCTAGACAACCCTTCCAGCAGTTAGACTCATGTTCTAGACCTTCAAGAATCAAGAACAATGTTTGACTCATTGAGGTGAAATCACACTGGGTAACAGAAGAACTTTTCGATTAATCTCATAATTCGACTTATCGATGTTCGATTTATCGAGAGTTCACTGTATAATATTATCAATCTGTCCTTCCTTACCTGTACACTTATTACTTTTTTTCTACGAACCTTTTAATAATATTTATTATTGAAAATTTTGAAGAAAAGAACAGGTGTGCAGATAGATGGATAGTTTTCAATCTTAGACTTCACACTGTAATTTTGGAATTATGATAGCACATATTTTCAATTTTCGACTTGCATTGCTTTCTGAAAAAATCGAACTATTATATATCAAGGGCGACTCGTCAGAGTGGGCAAGGGGGGCTTAGCCTCATCATACAGCTTAGAGCCAAATTTCTATGAAATACGAATATTTCGGACTCAAGTGAACCATCATAATTTTTAAAAATCAAATTCAAATTTTAAATTAAGAATGGAAAAATGTAATATTCAGTTTATTCATCCTCATCGAAAACGTGAAAATCTCGAACAACACCTGACTACCTTGGCGCTATACTATTTCACTGTACGTGCACGAGAGAAGATTCGAAAGGCTGGGTATTCTGTAGTTCAGAATATCCCAGATCCTAGTCTCTAGTAGAGAATATCTCAACCTTTAGAATGACATTGGAGTCTTGACTCCCCTGCTATGGTCAATCGGGTCGACTTCTGACTTCGCTTCGAATATATTTTGATCTCAGGATGGACGAAAAGATTGAATTCACAAGCGGCTTGTGTTTGTTTTGATTCAAATTTGAATTCAACGGCAGTGATCTTGTGAACTTTGTAATTTTGTTATGAGGCAGTACAATTTCAACACGACCTAGGCCAAATTTGATTGCTTTGAAATCAATCGAAAATATAGTCAAAATGGAGGTTTGAATTTTTTTCGGTATGATAAACGGATACATTGTCCTACCTAACAAGGAATAATACTCGATTTCTTGCTGGACAATCAAATATATTCATAATTTTTATTTCATTGAAAATAATTATTAATATATGCCACTCCTTCTCATATCAAAAAAAAAAAATCAATTTATTTACCGAGAAAAGTTGAATCCAAAGCTCCTAAAAATGTTAGCCTTCTCGGTTCGAATGACAATGAGCTATCACTATAACAATAGTTTTATCATAATATCCATCTAAGTATATGTATATGGACGTCGAAAAATCTGCTCATGAAAATTTAAACCTGATGGACTGGCCATCAAAATAGCTGAGTTTGTACTAATTATATATATACAGGAGAAGGTAGACGGACCTCTTAGATGAGTCAATTTGTTTCATTCGTTGTCTGTTCACCATTTCCCCTTTTTTTGTTGAAATATTATTTGGGGTGTGGTAGAGGTCACTTTGCCTATATTTTTTCAAGTTCATGAATTGTACTCAGGAAGAAATTAGCAAGTTCATATTTGAGTATTCCGTAAACTACCGTTTGGCTTTGTCAATATTCCGAGACTGAAGCCGAAAATTAAACCTTCGAAAATCCATAGCCTACTTGACGCCGAATTTTCTAGAACGCTCGTGTTATAACCAATGTTAGCAATGAATTATTATTATTATTATTATGCCCTTGAAACAACCCATGATTTTCTGAAAAAAAATTAAAACATTTTGCACGAATATACGAATAAATAGGTATTGCAATTTTCTAGAACCTAAGACGAAAATCGAACTACCTATTAACATGAAATTTCCGTATACGGCTGCAATGATACGTGTTGCTGTGAAGCAATCTCGAAAGATACTGTGAGGTTTTCTTTTAAAGAAGTCATTGCGATTATTAAGTTCTTTGGAATTCATTCAATGTTTAATCCTTAGTACATCTTTGATAAGTCTCAAAGTTGTTCTTCGATGTGATATTTTTTGGTATTCCCTGCGACTCACTGTTACTTTACTGGTTGACTGGGATATGGACATACAAAAATCGGCTCATCAAAATCAATCTCAACAGCAAGGACGTCAAAACGACGGATCCCTCGATTAGGTCGATTTCAATGATACCAGATCTTTCGAAGTATTTGTCTGTATCAGTATTCATAAAATTTTCAATAATAATCATGATTTCCTCAGGTTTAATTATTATTCGACAGTTTGAGAAGAAAAGAAGAAGAAGGTATAGAGATAGCTGCATACTTCTAGTTATAATGAAATATGTACGAATTTCTAAAAGTTATAGGGTTTGGACATATATATAATATTATAGTCAAAAATAATAATTTCAATTTTGAATTTTTTTAATACGTTTCACAATCCGTTCGTATGGTGTGAATACATAAAATTTCATTAACTATCTACATTTATTCACATTCGCGAAATGTATTCATGAAGAAATTAGCAAGTTTATGATCGAGTACCTATTTCAAAAGCTTTAGTCTGTGTGAAGCAATCAATTGAGGAAATAACTAAAAAAAATAAAATAAATAAAAATATTATTGATATGTGAATACTGTTGGATATCTCATTCGAATGATGTGCAACCATAGAATTTTTCGATAGAATTTTTTTGCGTAATCGCTGCCTTAGCTAGTGTGTTCTTCGGTTCATCTCAAAAAGTAGTTGATACAGATTAGATCTCACCTGCCTCTCAATCACTTCGGATCTATATTTCAGGAACCAGTCTTAGGGCCGATATTATAAACGTGTCGACCGAGAATTGGAATTCAATTTCAGCTTGAAAACCAGTTTTGTGTGCTTAATCCTCAAGTAGAGGATAAATCTCAATTTTCGGTTAACATGTTTATAATAATGATAATAATAATAATAATAATAATAATATTTATTCATTTCATCACAGTTATTGATTATGTGCAATAATAATCGTCATACAAAAAAAAAGGAAGAAACACAATTTTTAGTTATTTATACAGGGTGTTTCCTTAACATGCGGAAAAAATTCAGGGGGCTGTTCCTTGGACTATTCTAAGAATATTTTGTCCTTTGATGATTTTTGAAAAACCTCTTTGTTTAGAAGATACAGGGCAATCAAAATTTTAGATAATAACATTTTATTATGAAAAATTACATGAAAATTTAACTTAACCTACAAAAACTGTTGAAAATGACCACCTCCAGCCAGCATACAAGCATCCAATCTTCTCCTCATTGACTGCCAAACCCTTTCAAAAACACCAGGATCATTTCTTATTAAGTTACACCCAGCAAATGAAAACCGTGTTTAATCTGTATTCCTTTACCATCTGAACTTATCAATTTTAAGTCAAAAAACTGGCCGTTTTTTATAGTTGTCAAACACATTTAAAAATAAATTGTACCTAATTAGTAAACACAGTGCGGTACGCATTTTTATTTATACTATTATCAATTTTAAAAATATGAAAAATGTTGTTCGCCCTGTATCTTCGAAACAAAGAGGTTTTTCCAAAAACATCAAAGGACAAAATATTCTTAGAATAGTCCAAGTAACAGCTCCCTGAATTTTTGCCGCATGTTTAGGAAACACCCTGTATAGCAGCAGTAGTCAAAAAATACTTAAATATTATAGAGTTCGCATTGCAAAATCAGTTTTCGAGTTCTATTTTTGAAGATTTTCTCATTCTGGGCACTATGATAAGATGATGGTGGACTGTTTCAAAGACATAAACTCTACTTGATGCTGCGATTAAGTGAGACAACATTTGGGCAATGAATATCTATCCATTCTTCTTGTTTTGTTGCGATTCTCAAAATCTATGAAAAGTTCTTTATGTTGACGAACAAACATTTAACATTTATAAATATACAATCCAGTCATCGTCATTAAACTATGCTCCTTGAAAACATAGATTGTTCGATTTGCTCATTTTGGATCTAGAAATATTCTGTGTGATGAAGAACTGCCACCCCGAAAAATTATACCATATGATAGTTTGCAGAATATATTACCTTGAGAACTGGCGCATTCAAGTGATACTTCAAAACGTTTAGTGAGTATATCACCGAGTGCAGACGTTTACTAAGGGTGCTGCAGTGGGTTTCCCACTTCATTTCGTCATCAATATAGATTCTCATTAATTTTGTAGACGAGTGTGCAACTATCTCATTGTTTCTCATATTAATTGCCCTGGGAGGTGTGAGATTTGATTTCCTTATTCGGTAAAACATTGCCTCTGTTTTTTCTATATTTAATTTGATTTTATTTGCTTCACACCATTGATTTACCTTCTTCAGTTGTAATTGAGCGGTGGATATCACGTTTTCTTTAGTATTTCCAAAAGCAGTAAAGTTGGAATCATCTGCATATAATAAAACATAAGACTAACCCTGAGTATTGTCCTATTCTGCTTCGCAGAATAATTTGCGAAATGGTGGAAGATTATTCATGGCCAGTATTAAAAACTTGTCAACCGAGAATTGAAATTCATCCTCAGTTTGAAGGCTGAAAAGTTTGAGTATTCAAAAACCAGTTCTCAAGTTGAGGTGAAATTTCAATTTTCGGTGAATGAGTTTATTATACTGGCCCTGAGTATTTTCCTACGCTCTTTCATAGAATGATATTCTATATTGAGGAAAAGTTTCTCTGCATTATCTTTCCTTCATTGTTTATTTTTTTATTTACCATGGGTGACTCAGGGGGTTCCGGAATGATTTGACGAATTTTGTCTTAAAAATCAGGTTACTTACTTATTTTACATTTCCAGCAAATATTTTTATTATCGAAATGTTACCGAAAATGCTTCTATGAAAGTATTTAATTTGTCGAAAATTATAATAACGAATCCATTCTGAATTTATCAGATATCGAATTTTGAAATTGTGGGTTTCACGAGATTTTGATGGATGGATCAAAAACTTTCAAGTTGATTAAAGCCCACAGATTCGTTGAGGTCACTATTGAGTGAACTCAATGGAGTTGATTAGTTTTTGAAAATAATAAATACAAAATGGGAGATTCCTTGAAAAATTATTATCGATGTATACTTTCAATAAATGAGACATCCGATAAGAGGAAAACCTATAACTGATAAATTTCTTTCCACTTTCTTCAAACTGAAAATTGTATTCTTTCACAGAAATATACTTCGGTAAAATAAGTCCTTTTCACAGTACCTACGATTTTGTTTGTTCATATTTCTTATACATTTTCCAATTTATTTATCGGTCATTCTAGAGATTGAGTGTTGATTGCTTTTACTTTTGTGAACATCATTTTTTCGTATCTTTCAAACAGTAGTAGATGAAAATTCCTTATATTAACAAGCAACTTGCCTCTGCAATAACTTCAATATTATATTTCTCAATTCTTCATAACTGCTTTTGCTCTAGACTCATTATTAAAAATTACCCATTACTCCAACGGAACATTGAAATCTTCCAATTAATCGCCCTTTGATCAGATGATGAATTTATTCAATAGGTACGTGATACATTTTCAATTATTTCTATACATTATACATCAACCAATCTGACAAATTAATATCAATACATATTTGTATTCGACATTAGCTTCAGCTTGAAAAGGGATCACATGACGACATTTCTGGAAATATCTGCACTCAAGCATAGGATTGAATAACAACAAATTCATTGTTAAAAAAATATGTTCAAACTGAAAATTTCATTATCCCCAATTAAACAACTCTGATAATCTGATCGATTATATTTTGATGAATAATGCCATTCTCCATTATATATAAGTTCATGGGAGAAAAACAAGTAAATCTAAAGCAAATCATATCGAAACCTGAACAAACTAGATAACTTCACCTAATTTGGTGACCTTCTCAATTCACACTAAAATCCGCTTCCATGCAGTTGATTCCGTTTTCAAGGAATTGTTGGGAATATATAACAAAGAGAGAACGCAAGAATTTTATGTTTATATTTTCAGCATGAGCGTATTTAAAAAATGTATATTTTTCGTGAATATTCATTAAAGAATATGCTTCTGATATCGTCTCGAAATAAATTCATTAGTAATCGCTTCCGACTATGTTTGACGTCTGATAATGGACATATAAAAGTTCATCCAAGAAAAGTGGCCCTCGCAAAATCTGACTTCTGGGGTCATTTCACTTGAAAAAAAGTGACGATCTGTTTATTTTCGGTCCACTTGATATTCATTTGTCAAATTATTGGCATATAAAAAATTGTCGATATTGAAATTCGTGATTTTTTGAGATTTTTATCGAATTCAAAAATTTTTCCGAAATATTAAACATAGTACCTATAAGCCTTTCTCTTTTGAGATTCTACTTCAAGTAGCCATTATTCAGCTGTTTTTTGGCATTTCTCTGGGAGCCCTATTGCTTAAACACAATGAGAGAAAATCTAATCGGAAGTATTTTCGAGAAATGTCTAAGCAAAATCAAACTCTCAGTAGAATGTCAATTTGAAATTTAATCAAAATGACTCTCTCAAACTTCATCTAAAGTCTGACGATCTCCTCCGGAATCACACTGTGTATTCATTGGATTGTCATTGGCTCCTTCATCGTCTCTGAATTTCTTTTCTAAGAATTAATTGAATAAAATAATAATATGTACCTTCTTCTTCTTGAAAATGTAGGTATATGAGAATAATGGATTCTTTTATAATTTATGACAGATGATATATTAATCAAGGCTGAGATTTTAATTGTGAGACAAATACCAGTGTTTTCAAACATTGGTTCCATCCAACACAGTTCTACGCCCCTTTCTCTCGCTTATGTATAATTGAAGTTTGAAGTTGAAAACATCGAAGTGAAAAATTTGAGATTAATAATGCTCGTGTTACAGTGGTAGTGTACAAAAGCGATCCAAAACGTTTCGACCGTATTACATAAAATATTTGGTAGATAGAAAAGTTTGTGAGCTATATTCCCTAGCAAAAATCATGAGTTATCAAAATCTTCATGAAATTTTTTCCAGTTTTAATACTGCACGATAAAAAAGTATTTTTTATGGGAAATCAAGAATGAACATGTTGATTATGTCAAAAAATACGTGGAATTGAGATGATCAATAGTAGTGTTCTTGTTTTTATCGACGTCTGAAGCGCTTCATCCGTATTTCAGCGATGAATGTCTATCCACATAGGATTCCCCATTTTCGAACATTATCCAAAATATTCCCTAAAAAAAATTTGTATGGCAAACCGGAAAGTTCAATGAAAAAAAGGCTTTATGAAGATCGCCGCCAAGCAAGCCAGTAAATACATCCTAATATGCTTTCCTTCTTGACGTTCATCAGACGAAGATATCTGTATTCACAAATGGGGGAAGCGAAAACCGAGGTCATGCAAATGAAACAGAGTTTTTTCATATAAACAAGTATAAGAGACGTCTAGTAATCGCACCGTATAAAAATGATTATGATACTATGTTGCCAAATCTCATGTCCTCTTATGCTCTTAATGTGAAATAGAAAGAACGTATATATCATATACGCAACTAGTGGTAGTCAGCGCCTCTATCGTGCCTTGGTTGAACTGAAATATACGGTTTTGTACAAGATGAGAGTATCTGACGTCATCGGCGAAATTTGGCATAACGATTCAGGACGTTCCATGACGTCGAAAAACACTGAAAATTTCTCAAGACAATCCGACGTCCGTATATCGGACGTCAGATTGCAAGCGGACGTCGAAATGATGGTAAATTGGCAATGTATGGCTCTCCAAAGGCGGTTTGCTGTATATATATATAGATATATATATATATATATATATATATATATTGTCAGAATGACAATTCTCGTAATATGTCTTAGTTTTTGTTCCTGAAAAATATTCTGTTTTCTTGTGTTATAACATGTTTGGTTTATCTATGGGAGATGATTGCCTTTCATTGGGGTCCCGTAGCGGTCTTCAAACATCTGAAGTGCCGGAAAATCATCACCTGGAAGGTCGTATCTGGTTTGAAAAAACCCTCACGACCAGAGAGCAACAATTTGTGGATTTTGAATTTGAACATCGAAGGAATTTCGAAAGACAAGTGTGATTACGTCTCCAAATTAGCTGATGAACATGGTATCAAAGAGATTCTTCTGCAAGAAACCCACACGGCAACAGAATCGTCGTGAAAGAGGACAGTTGAAAGGTTATGTATTAATTGATTTTTTACAAGTTCAGCTTGTTATGTTGAAAAATTATCAGTTACGTAACTTTCAACAGATTTGGAAAGGGGAAATTGATGGAGTTTTTTTTCATTTCTTTCAAATTTTGTGACATTTCTGTCATAAATATTTATAAATCTCCGAACATTATTTGGCCAAGAAATCTTAATGTTGATGTTTTTTAAAGTAGCAAATGCATTTCCAAAATGCCTCCGATTTATTCTGAATAATAGGTTTCTTTTCTGCTTTTGTTTTTTTTCATTTCAGATTAAGAATTACGAGTCGTTTTGGGAAGAATCTGTGTATCCGAGACCATCGACGGATATCATGAAGATGATCACACTGATGTCTTTCAAGATTTTCCTGATATTTTATGTTATTTTGTTTACGGGGAGACAGGTTTTTTCGGCTGAGGTTTTTTCCCCTGGCTGTTTAGTATCGTATGATACAAGTGTTTATAGTATCGTATGATTCTATAGTATCATACAAAGAATGTTACGATATTGTATGCAATAATACATTTGAAAGATTCGGTTTCGCGGAACGGAATAAAAGTGTTTCGTCTTTCGATACAAATTCGTCATCAGTATTTCATCCTCAGAAATTCAATTCGATTAGTTGGGTTAGCTCGCCCCAAACTCGTAAAAATTCAAGTCGTTCTATAATTCGGGAAGTCACTTAGGTGCTCCTCGAGTCGTGAGGCATTCGAGAGTTAAACTAGACTCTTTTTGCGTCCAATTTGCGTAAACTTAATTTCCTCAAGCTGGTCCCTAAACAATTCTCCGTCAACACTAAGTGGTTTGGTGAATGCCAAAGTATTTGGTTGGTTAACTCATTCCGTCTGACTTCTCATTAGCTCAAGACGATACGCCCGGAGCATTAATTATGAAATTAAGAGTGGCTTAAAGTATATTATTTTGATCCATATTTAAAGATATAAATAGTCCACGGTCCACGAGCACATCATTATTCGAACAAGCCAATCAAAATAGGCGGAAATAGAGGGGCCAAAAGTTTCACAGTGCCCCCCAGAAAAAAAAGTGGTAAGAATGGCGAAGTCCCATTTAATGAACGTGTCTTTCATTAATCATATTCCAAAAAAAAAAAAACGCTTTATTCTAATATAAGCTGAAAATAATGTTTTAATAATTAATGTATAAATTTGAATCTTCAAGATGTGAGTCCCCCGTTTATTTCTGGAGAATGAATAACCATATAAAAGTTTTTTGCATCTTGATCTCCTCCCGGAAATGACTATGTATTTGGATTAGAAAATTTAAATGAATATTGCCCTCTTGTGAAAAATTTCATGTAAATACAAGGCAATTATCGAAAATTACATCGATAATTGCATTGTAGAGAGCGAGAGATTGCTGCTAATATTTCCCTCCTGTCAAAAACTTCATGTTGAAAAAATGCAATTATGGAAAATTACAGCGAATATTCCCCTCCTGACAAAAACTTCATGTAAATAGAATGCAATTATCGAAAATTACTGCGAATATTTCCCTCCTGTCAAAAACTTAATGTTGATAGAATGCAATTATCGAAAATTACAGCGATAATTGCATTGTAGAGAGCGAAAGATCCCTGCGATAATTGCACTGCTCGTATCCATAGCGATTTCGGTAAATATCCCCCCTAATTACACTCGTACATCAAAATGACCTGATAATTCTGCATTCCAGCGTGTTGTCTTTGAAAAACTGCATTCGGTCATTTTCATTTTCGGAGAAAGAGCCCGACACCGAAGGTTCTCCAAAAATGACGAGTTTAGTATATATTCTGTGATTTTGGACCTATTAAAATTAGTGAATCAAATCAATTCTAATATTCGATCAAGGTGAGGTATAGATTCATTATTCTCTGTAATATTGTACAGTCATACTGATTCTACAAATAACAGGAAGGTGATATTTTTATTTTTTAATAATTATAGTGCAGTTCCTCTTTCAAATTTCTATACAATAATACAATGTATCAATATTAATGATGTGTGCACTGATTAGATATCAAGAGTTCAAGAATATGATTAATCAACTGTTGGTGGCGCTTCCATTAAATTATGACATGCTCCACATGAGTTAGGAATATTGAATTAAATTGCAGAAAGATATAGTTTAAATGGGATTTTGTGATGAATATTCATATTAATATGATTTCAAGTTGCAGGAACTAAACTTAATTTTAGTTTTGCAGCGTATATAGGGTGGTTATGAAAAATCGAGTAAGTTGACGAAATTTCATTGCCAGAAAATTCAATCGTTTTGAAAACATCAATATAATGTATGCCCTCCAGATGCATCAAGAACAGCTTGACATCTTTTTTGCAAACTATACACGAGATTGTTGAATAATTTCTTGAGGAATTTGGTTTCAGATCATTTAAGGATCTGGGGTAGTTTGATGATTATCTAATTTTCTCTCATGCATGTTCTATGCAATGCAAATCTGGTGAGTGCGGAGGTATTGGTAAATGTGGGGCGGTCATATTCCTAGGACAAATGTGTAGATCTGTACGCCCGTTGCAACATATCTCGGCCCATACCATAACACTACCCTCCGGAACTCGTAATGGACATAGTGACGATTATGGGCTATGCATGGGATTGTCCATACCCTTGTTTTTCGAGAATCTAAAAATCGTCCATATTTGGATTCATCAGTGAAAATAACACTACGCCATTGATCGTTCCAATTTATATGTTGCCTTTCCCATTCCAGTCTTTTACGCTTATCGTCAAGTGTTAATGGACCTTTTCTTATTGGACGTCTAGAACCTATATTCACCTCTCTCAAACTTGGTCTGATGGTTTCGATGGAAACTTGGACCCCATCTCCATTTTGAAGAGTATTGAGTAGCATTCTACACGTAGATGTAGGCTTTCTTCTCGCCGAAACGGTGATGAAACGATCCTGAGCAGGCTACCAAGCCTTGGTCTTTCCAACAAGGAACATGTCTCTCCGAACCTATTTCAAAGTCGAGATATCTTGGAGCCTTTCATCTACAACAACCTGAGTTAGGCCACCCTGTAGCATTTCGATATCCCTATCAGCCTCATCGTTTGTTAATTTACGTCTTGACATTTTCAGAAAACTTGTTTCAAATCGAAGCCGTTGATAAACTGATTACATTTCAAAATAAGAACATTCATGAGGTATATGCAAAGAACCAAACTTCATAAAAAAGGCAACCAGATTGACGAAATGACATTTTCTTTCTCATGGGTTTGGTGGAAACTTATCATACATTCAATTTCACCGGATTACGGTACATTTTTTTCTTGTTGCATTTTTCTAATGAAAATAATAATTGCAGAGAATTTTTCCCTATACCATATAATTTATAATTGATAAAAATAGCCAAAATCTCAAAGGAACTGAGATATCTCAGAGAAACTTGCAAAATGTCGATTTTTTACCTTTGACCCAAAGAATTTTATAGCCTCGGACATCCTACAGTCAGTAAGGTTTGAGATAAGTTTTGAGAGGTCGAAATGAAAGCTTTCCTAAGTTTGCAGCAAGTTATCTCGAATTCCGAGGTGAAAACCCCAAAATGACTGGACTAGCAGTCCATTCAGGTCGAAGCGATAATTATACTTTTTCGAAACGAACTGTTGCGATTGAACTCTTACAAAAAATATTCCAGTATATTTCATCATACCAATTAACTTTCCTTTTCTGACAAGACCTCAATCGATTCTTCATTGAATACATTTTTTTATCCATGTATTTCAAAAGTTTTTCAGGGTTCATCATGGAAAATAACGAACCTAACTCGGCGAAGGGGCAAAAACGTAAAGAGTAAAATGATATCAGGGCCTATTTTGTCCCTCTAGCATTCATTCTATTCATCGCTCATCGGAATCATTTCATTGAAAGTGAGGCCCCTTCCCTTTTGGCATTGACTGACTGAGTTTAATATGGAAATTCTGAGGATAGGGAGAAGTAATTTGCGATGTAATTAATTTCAGCCATCAAAGGATATTAATGGGGATAATAATTTTTCAAAATTGGTTCAGCAGTGTTCCAACCTTAAGAAATTTTGCAGCTGAAAATTAGATTAATTTCAGCAGGCAACGCGTTTAGGTGCCTCATGAAATTAATTTTTTATGATCAGAGGAGAAGGGTGGATTTTTCACGATGGAATGTACTCAGTTATTGACTTCGATAGACTACGGGGTTTATCGTCATTATGTCGACAGTAAACACGCACATAAACGGACTGTCTATGCGACACAAAGACTGAGAAATTTTACTATGAGGCCAGTCCCAAACTTTGAATAAAAATTGGTCCGAAATAACTGAAACTTACTATCTATTTGAAATTTGAACTATAATCCGGACCGATAATTCATTTGTATGTTTATAGCCCACTTTTTCAGAAGATCTTGAATAGTTAACAAGAGTCGACATATATCAAGACAAATAAATCAGCAGGCAGGCAGACTTTTGGAAGTAAATATAAGAATCAGCTAACTTATAAGTACAGGGTGATTGACTTATCTTGGTTACCCCAATTTTCTCGAAAACGTCCGAATATTTTTTTATTCTGTCAATGTCGACTAGGGATGTGCATAAAAATCTGCGGAAAAAATAAAGACACTAGGCGTCGCGGCGCTGTCAAAAAATTTTTCTCCAGGGACATCCTTTTTTTATCATGAAAACCAGGTTTCCTGAATTCAAGGCACAAAATCATATCTATGGCATACTATCATAATACAGAAAAAATAAATGGAATAGAACTAACATAAAACATGCTTCAGATCACAGACGGTTAGAAAAGAATAAAAATTGTATTAAAAAAAAAGTTCAGAACGGAATTCTGTTTCGAATGACATGATAAAAAAGGTATGTCCTCGGAGCAAAAGATTTTGACAGCGCCGCGACGCCTGGCGTCTTTATTTATTCCGCAGATTTTCCCGCGCATCTCAAGTCGAAATTGACTTGTTCGAAACGCCCTTCACAAAATGAAAAAATATTCGATTATTCTCGAGAAAATTGGGGTTATCAAGATAAGTGAATCACCCTGTACCTAAATATCCCCCGTTGCCCACAATCTTATCAACAAATAATCAAAAAAATTAATACGATAAAAATCCAATGTTATAAAATAAAACGCAAAATGGAGACAATCGTCAACGATGTCTCATCTCCTCTATGTATGCCCTCAATTATTCTTAATTCAGATCAATCTTATACACTTACCGACTTAAATTCGATCCATTCAAAATAATGATTTATTTAAAAATGCTATAACTTTCAAATGGGGAGGCTGATTTAATTATTGAATCTGTAGTTTTAAGGTTATTATTCGGACATCTAAAAGTAATTTAGTACTCGTCGCATAAACAGGGGAGAACCGAAAACAATTTTTTCCTCTACTTTTGACAACTGCTAGTAGATCTGCACACAATTAACTTTATCAAGAAGACCGATTTGTTTCCAACATTTTGTTTTTTTATTTACCCCAATATCTTAATTTGTTTGTGAAATGTGACGGTTTAAAGAACATGCAACATTTTAGAAATGTATATTGCTGTTTTTTTGGGTTAGGGAACGTAGGAGAAATAAGAGAAACCACTTTATGTGAAGGCCAACGTTTCGCGAATTTATTTTTGCATCATCAGGGCTCTTGAAAAAACATACTATGTCAGAAGATGAAAAAGGTACGAAAAGTAGAGTGCTCTGTGACCATCTCACAATATGAAAACTGCACGAGCAGTTGCTCTGGTACAAGACGGTAGGTCTCAGTATTATGCTTCTAGAATATTGGGTGTGACAAGTGTGTAGCGTCCAAAGAGCTGTACAACGTTTCAATGAAACTGGTTGTTTTTCGAGACGAAGAGGATCTGGGCATCTGGCAAACGATGTTCTACAAATGTTCGAGAAAGAAATACTACTGCTGTCAATGACTGGAGTAAGATTTTATTTTCTGACGAGTTAAGGTTTTGTTTACGTTCTCCAGATGGCCGTGAAAGAATGTACCCAAGAAAACTCAGTAATGGAGGAGGATCGGTAGGTACCTAATGGTTTGGGGCGGCATCAGCATGGAAGCTCGTGCTGATTTAGTCATTGTTGGCGGAGGAGAAATGACAGCTAAGCGATATATTCGTGATGTGCTAGATCCACATGTAATTCCATTTGCACCGTTTATAGGAAAGGAATTCATATTTATGTACGACAACGCTCGACCACGAGGATTGTATCTCGATATTTGGAGGATCAAAGGATGAACTGGTCATCACGTAGCCCAGACCTCAATCCAATTGAGTACGTCTGGGACATGATGGGCAGACGAGTTCGTAACCGAGTTACTTCTCCAAGTAATTCAAATTTTTTGAGAGATGCTTTGGTTCAAAAATGGCATCGAATTGACCAGATGGAGATTCTACATCTAATAGAGGATATGCCACGACGCATTGAGGTAGTTATTCACGCTCGTGGGGGAATTACCCGTTATTAATTTGTAATAATTATTAGTTTATTTGTTGTTTGATTTGTTCATAAAATTATGTATTGCTCTGCAAACTGAAGAAAAAAATTAAGAATGTTATATTGTCTTTAATCTTGACAAAAAAGTCAAGATATCGGGATAAATAAAAAAACAAAATGTCGGAAACAAATCAGTCTTCTTGATAAAGTTAATTGTGTGCAGATCTACTAGCAGAATTAACCTACAGGGTGTGTCAAGAGTAGAGGAAAAAATTGTTTTCTGTTCTAGCCTGTATATGCGGCGATTACTAAATTACTTTTAGATGTCCGAATAATAACCTTAAAACTACAGTATTTTATCTAAAAGTTTCTGAAAAATTAAAATAAATCAGCCTCCCCATTTGAAAGTTATAGCATTTTTAAATAAATCATTATTTTGAATGGATCGAATTTAAAGTCGGTAAGTGTATATCGATTTAAATTATTCTTCCGAATTATGTTTTTTTTTATTTTATTCTGAACAGGGAGTCATTTTGTGTAAACGTTCAGCCTTCCGGGAACTTCGACCGCAAGGATCTTTTGCCCTTTACTCAAAACGTTCATTTAAATCCCAAGGAAGCCGTCATAGCATTGATGAATCGAACATCCTTAGGAGCTTCAGCTGGTGCTCCGTGAGGATCAAGAACCGACTTCCCCATGTGAATAGTTCTTAGTTCCGCCAGCTCTGGACACTTACATACCATGTGTTCAGCCGTTTCTTTCTCTGATCCGCATACCTTGCAGGTTTCATCTGATGATTTTCCCATGCGATGAATAGTTATTCATGTACCAAGTACATTATAAAAATGCACGGAAGATGGAAGAGTGCATCTGTGGCAGAAAGTTACATATAGAGCAAAGCATTTTTCTCCAAAATCAAAGTATCGACGATGATTGCGAATTGGGTTAAAGAGTCTAATGAATTTTCAAGTGTTTCTCTTGTAAGAGAAGTTCCAACTAGTTGTTATAAAATTCTGAGAAATAAATCATTTCATTTCAGCTTTTCCTTATCGCACAACGAGATGGCATAATGATCCATAACGCCCGCTGAAAAATATCCCTAGGAAATTATGAGTGTATTTATAGCAACCGTTTCTAAGGTAAAATAAAATGATGACAAGAGTCGATACAAATATCTTCCAAATGATATTCTGTGAAAGACAAAGATTATCTCTATTAAATACTTAAGCCTATCAATATATCAATTAGGATAGAATTTCGATATTAAATACTGAAAAAATTCCAATTTAATCCTATTGAATAATAATCACTATTTTGGGTATTGGGTATTTCAGAAGTCTGGAAACGATTAATTTCAATTTGATTAGCGCACAGGAAAATCTAATACTGCATGGGGTCTTCAGAAATTTCGCCCTGAGAATCGAAAGGGTCCATCGGATTTAGGTCTAACTCTGAAATTTCAAATATAAACCTATCTTTTCAATTCCAGATTCTGAATCAGCAAGTTATTTTACACCCACATTGGTTGAAATTTGAATGTTTTCGTTAATTTTTCGGCCTTATGTGCAGAGTTTTTTGTTCAAAAATCATCCATGTTAACCCAACTGGTCCACTTTCCTCTCATAATTTATAACATAATGTATATTAAGAAAAAAAATAAATGAACCAAAAATTCTTTCCTAAACGTAGGTCATGCTGAGAACATTTCTGACAAAAGTGTTAACTTCTCTAGGGTTTTCAAAGAATAAGGCAATCTTCAATCTTTATTCTGGAAGTGAAATGAATATTTTTCTCTATATTTCAACTGCGTCTCATCAAATTTTCATTCTGCCGCCCCTTCTGAACAAATTCTGCGGGAGCTCATGATGCTGCCCAATATCCGAGCTTATGTCCAGATGTTATCTGTGATACTCTTAAGGGTCTCCTTGCCCTCAAATTTGATAAAAGAAATCTACTCCTTAGGATACTTCTGGTTTGTATTTCTATGCTCTCTAGTTTACATGGTGAAAAGAACTGTTCACATCTTTATTCATTCTTCGAGTTTTTTGCAGTTGTCCTAAATCAAGTCTCTGAAATGAATTCCATCTTCAATATGAAGGCTCTCAGATGAGCTTATATAGAAAATTATGAGAAAATTACTGGCAGGCTTGAAGACAGAAGTCCGATTCTTCATTGCTTAAAAACACCAACCAACCGCCGATTTTTCCTCAAAGTAAATTTAACTAAACCCAAACTATTGAGCTTGTCAATATTTATATTCAAGGGAGACTATCTATTTATTTACCATCATTTGTGAAAAAAGTTCTCAAGATTTATATCTTAAACTCAAAATGTATTCAATTTGGGAATTTGTAGATATATATTTAATAATCTGAAATATTTCTTGAAAAACTTTTATTCAATAAATAAAACAATCCATATTTAATCATCCTAACAGATATACAACTTTATTTCCTAAATCAAATTCTGCTCCATGGTTCATAATGTAGACCTTATTGTTTTTCACATCAACTTTGAATGTACTGCTTCCCTCTATCACAACTTTGTCCTTGGTTGGTTGGTCAAAAACAGGAATCTTCAAAGGTCCCAGCACTGGATCTTCAAATCTCCACAAAGCCACAGCCTTAGGATCTGAAATTCAAGAAAAATGTACTGGAATTGTTCATGATTTCTAGCCCTGAAAAATCGATTATGATGCCAACTTTGAAGAATTGCTGCTTGGCGGCACAGGATTCTGTTTCCTATTTGTTTAGGTTCAACACTTTATATGATACTAGCTTGAAATCGCGTCACCGCTCACCTAATATTCTAATGTAAAATGCGTAATATTTCAATAAAATGAAATCGAAATAGTATAATTACTATCCAACAATAATAATCCACATCAAAAGTTAATAAGCATGTATCTAAAGCTCTCATGATGAAGAAAACTGAAAACGAAATCAAGTTATCAAATGATTCGCGCAACTTTCCTGAGAAAAAAACCTCAGCTACGCAACGTTCTCAGTCATATCTAAATGATCGTAGGATTCGTAGGTTGATCGCGGTCGAGCACATCCGTCAATAACCTCTTCTCGAGGTCGTGACAAAACGATCTTGCGTGGATTCTATAATTTCTTGCTCAAATTCCTATATTTATTTTGATATCTCGTGAAATATCCTTCAAATAATCATGATGTAAGGAGCATTTTTCATCAGGAATAAATGCCGCAGATAACAGTCCTATTCATTTTTATATGAATTCATTTCACGCCAGTCAAGATTGCTCTTCAAATCGAACATTATTTTGGATTGAATTGAAAATGTTAAAATTGGTGTGTTATCCTCGGAAGTTAGACATATGCTGTCGCGAACGTTTTGAGCACTTCAAAATTGTCCTTGATCATTTTCCTTAATCTCTTATGGTTTATGCAGCGTCGGCCGTAAAAGCTTGATATTAACTAGTTTATTATCGATTTGTTAATGAAAAATCGACATTTTTCTTCATTTATCCATTATGAATATGAATTGGACTCTTCATGAGCGCCTACTCATAAACAACCCCCTTTCAGCATAAAATGTATAAAAATGGAGTTTAATTAATATTATCAATTAATTTCAATCCATTTTATAGTAGTACAGGAGCTACGTTCGATTTGTACTTATCGAGTTCGAGTGGAGTGAGAGCGGCGTTTTAGTCACGTGACTTCAGAGCTTGCGGTGTTTGGTTAACCGATGTCGAACGCTCCGGAGCTGGAAGAGCGTTTGAAACTAACCTCTAATCTTATGTTTTGATTTTTAGATTTCAATCGAACTCTTGTTTTCTGAGATTACTGTCTTCAAAAAATATTCAGAATTATCTATACATTCTTTTACTCCAAGAGAAATATACTGCATTCTCCCAAGTCGTTCCAATAATAAACTTTTGCCGAGATTTGTTTTTTTAAGATTCTTCTGATGAAGAAAATGAAATTAGCTAAAAAATTTACGACTTTGCAGAAGAAGTAGTACCAGGAATGCCTAATAGGCAGTTTAAACAACTTTTTAGAATGTCGCTTTCTACTTTTGAAGTTTTCATAAAAAAAATTCATTATATTGATAATGATATCCAAGCCTAGCCCGGTAACCCTAAAGTTTCTCTAGAAAAAGAAGTTTATTAACGTCGACATAATATTAGTAAAGAAGAATATAGTTTCAATTAAAGAAAACAAAACGAAATCGAATTGAAAATAAATAAACAAACTGATCAGCTGTTATTTTGAACTTGTCTAATACGCAATACGCATGCTCACCCCGGGTCACGGGCTTCACGAGGTGGGGCTTTAGGAGCGAGCTCCATTCACTCTATACTTACCCCACGCTATCAAAAACGAACGCAGTGTTCGACGCACTTTTTACTCCAGAATCCAATCACGAACGCATACGGCGCGAAAAGAGTTAAAGGAGTGAACGGAGCGTCCAAAACGAACGTACCTAGGGTGTACCAAGTTCGACGGCTTATTAGGCGTTTCTGGAAAACTGGACCTATTTGAAATCTGAATATTTGTTTGGCATCATCTACCTATCTTAAATATTCTCGGAGCCTGACCACTTTCAGTTATACAGGGAGCGAAAAAAAATTTGAAAAATCTTCAAAATTTTTTGTTTGTTTTTTTTTTGTTTTCGAATTTGATAGAGTATGCAATTCTGAATACATTCGTACTCAAATCGTTGCATTCGACAAAATACTTTCCAGAATATCGAGAAAAAACTGAAGAAAAAAGGGAGATAAGTGTATTCGGTATTATGTTTGTTATTCATAACCTAGATATCATAAGCACAAACTGTTTTCACGTTTCTGAAGGTGAAGGATGTGGAAATATTGTACATTTTCAGAATTTAAAAAACCCGTCATTTTTGAACCAACATTTGGAACACCCTTCAAATGTTGGTTCATAAAATGTGATCAAGATTGACCCATAACTTTTGTTTTTCAAATTAGAACCCTATTTTTTTATGATTTAATTGGATTGGCGAAGAAAAATGATGATAATGTTCCAACATGTTAATGCTCCCGAAATTAATAATTCTTGATTTGATCAGGATTTCCTGATTTCATGTCGTACGCCCCGTCAAATTCATAAAATCTGTTTCATATCAACAATGACCTTGATCTCTTGGTCATAGAAGATAAATTACTTAAATAACTCACTAGTGACTTCCTCTTTTCTGAATTCATTTATCATTGTTGATGTAAAACAGATTTCATGTACAGAAACAGAAAATCCTTAATAACTCAAGAATTAGTTATTTTAGGAGCATCAACATGTTGGAACATTATCATCATTTTTCTTCGCAGAATCCAACACAATCATGAAAAATTGGGTTCTAATTTGAAAAACGAAAGTTATGAGCGAATTTTGATCCCAATTTTTGAACCAACATTTGGAACACCCTGTGACGGGATATTTACAATTCTGAAATTGTACAATATGTCTACAGTCTTCGCCATCAAAAATGTGAAAACAGTTTGTTCTTCCGATATCTAGGTTAGGAATAACAAACATAATACCGAATACACTTATCTCCCTTTTCTCTTCAGTTTTTTCTGGATATTTTGGAAAGTATTTCGACCAATGCAACGATTTGAGTACGAATGTATTCACAATTGCAAGCTCTATCAAATTCGAAAACAAAAAAAACAGTCCAAACATCTGATGTGGGTACCAGAGATGCCAATATTCTACAGCAGAACTTTTGGTTGTGGGTTTGATGAATGAATCGTACCTCATTGTCTCGAGGAACTCTTGTAAATCTGATATATTTTGAATTTTTTGGGTTCATCTCTTTAACCCTTTCCAGCCCAGTGATGCCATTTGGCATCATCAGAAATAAGTGCTTTTTCTAATCCCTAGATGTTACTGAAAACCTTCTTGTTGATATTTCTTATTCCTAGAAAGGGCATTAGTTATATGTACATCAAAAGTTTCTAGTATAGAGTTCTGTATTTATGTTTATGCACATTTGCAAGTTTGCATTTCCTACTGCTGACATAAATTAGTGAACAGTGAACTTTCTAGTATTACTACTTTAAAATTGCGCTATATACAGACTTGAGAAAAATCGAGGTGAGTAATCATGCTTTAGTTTATTCAATAATAGTTTTTGTTTATAGAAATTAGCATCATAATTTACCTCACCACCCCCAAAAAGTTATGATTCCATTTGGAATCATTGGGCTTCATACTATACAGATATTGTCTTCCGTATTGAATATATATTTGAATGAAATATTTACAATAATAATATCATATTTGTAGAAATAATATTGTATTTGTAGAAATATTTTTTTTATCAATTCAGGTTGAAATGACGTGTGTTGGGTTGATGGAAAAAGAAGAAAAGCATCTTCTTCTAATTCTGGAAGGAGATATTTCAGACATTCAGTTAGAAAACTCTGATGAAGAAGTAGAGGTTGATGTAGAAGACAAAGAAGACATTTCTCCTCAAATAGAAAGTCAAATACAGATAGGAGAAGCTGCTGGTTGTATTGATTGTGAAGTGGGAGAGAATGTTGGGGACTCAGAAGATTATATTTCGTTGGATGATATTCCACTTGCCTGATTACCTAATCTCCTGAAAATAAAGGATCCAACTTATCGATGGCGAAAGAAAGATATGCGACAACTAGATACAATTAGCAATAATTCTTTTTCCAAACCCCATTCTACTGAAATGACTCCTCTACAATTCTTCTTCTTCATGTGCCATGTCAGTTTTCTCCGACGTTGGCGATCACCATTGAGAAGGCTTCTCGATCTTGAGCTAAATGCAAAAGTTGTCCTGTATTTCTTATTTCGGTCCACTCTCGAATATTTTTAAGTCAGGAGGCTTGCCTTTTTCCAACATCCCTTCGTCCCTCTATTTATCTCCCGTGATTTTTAAGATTCCGTATCCATTCAAGAACTATTTTGAAGAAAATTTGAAGGGTACAAGAGAGAAGATACTTACACCATCAACCTAACTTGAAGTAGATATCTTTGCCAATTTTCATGGTACATGAAAAAACAAAGAACATCATTTATGTTGAAAAAACCAAACATTTTCGTACTGAATCATTTTTTCCGTATCTTATTTATGTTTCAACTTACTCGGAGAAAAAGGCAGAGTTTCAAAAAAATTTAAAAGTGCGCTTTTTGCTTAGATGTTATTTCTTCACGAACTATCCACTTTAAACCAGTCAGACTTCTTCAGCAAATGAACAACAAAAAAATATGGGTTATTAATCTTTTTCGCATTGCATTTGGCTGAGGTTATATGCAATCAATTGACTTTTAACACTGCTCATTTTAAAGCTCTTTCAAAACGCTACAATAGTATATTCTAAAACAAGTTGCAGAATGAGCTCCTATTCCAACACGAATGCGAAGTTCGAAAACTAGCGACGAAGGAGCGAGTTTTCGATAGCATGAGTGTTGGAATTGCCTTCTGCAACGAGTATTAGACGGTATTTTCCTATTTCAGTCAGTTTTTGTGAAAACCTCTCGAAATTCAAATGAAAATTCAGAATAGTGACTTTTGTTTTGTATCTTGGCTGTTGGTGTGACAAATTTGACAGATCACGGAATTTGAATTGATTTGATTGGAAACTTGATTCGATCGGAGGTCAGTACTGACAATCATAAAACGAAAAATATAACTGAAAACAATGCTGTAATGAGTTTCATTACAGCACTAATTTTAGTACTGTAATGAACTCATTACGATACTGAAATAGAGAAAAAATATTTTCAGCATTTTTCCCGTAACATCAATTGTTTTTCCATACACTTCATCTAGTTTAAAGCATAATTTTTGTGTTATTCGTAAATAACCGTCCCTAAAAATGTAATTATTCAATGAAAATGTCATGTTTTCAATCACAAATAACTAAAAAAGTAGTGAGTTTCCGAAAATACTGTATAGAAATTTTTTTTTCTAAGAATTAAGTCTTTCATTAACTCATACTCATTGCCTGGACTAAGAACTCTTTGTTAATTTGGATTTCCAACAAGATAATTTCGGGAAAAATCAGAGTTACATCAAGTTGGGGCCTTTTCCTCACTGGGTGAGAGCCATTATTTGTGTTATTCATTTTTAAAATATGAAAACTCCTCTGCCCCACCCTGTGTTCGAGGAACTCTTTAGACAGCATATTGAAACAAATTGTTTTAAATAATGGTAGAATAGATTCTTTGAACTTTTAACAAGTAGTTTCACAGTGAATTATATCCATAAAAGCTCACCTTTGATTTTTTTAACGCTTTTGGAGAGTCTTTGCTTTACATCTTCAAGAGAATCACCATCTAGTATGGGTAGTTTCAAGGAGAATAAACCTGAACATGGAACAGGGTTCACAAATTCTACTTTAACTCCAGGTTTGCTTGAGAACACAACAAATGGACTTCCTGGGCAACATTCTTTCATTTTTTCTGTTGCTGAAGGATCATCAGTAAATTTAACAATGATTTCATCAACCTGAAAAATGTTTTATTCATATACTGATAGTCGGAAATCCCTTTTTCTCTAAAATTTTTACTCATAATAATGAAGTTTGAATAAAAAATGGCACTTGAACTTATTGATCATAGTGGCCAAGTGTTACTCACATCATACATGATTATGATGTCACTTATCATCACTATTTGAGCAGAGTAAAATTTTTTATTCATTAATTTCAAATTTCAACATAATAGGAGTAAAATACTGAAAAAAAAATTTCTCACATCTAAAGTATTCGCCAAATAAGAGCTGTTGTTTTCCAAAACCTCAGCTTCATTAAATTCCAACGTTTTAGCCAATGCAATGGGACCTAATTTTTGCAATTTTTCTCTCATAGTTTGCACAAATGGCATTACTCTCTTCATGTATTTCTTCAGTTCCTCTCTTTTGGAGAATTCTACGGATAAAGATTTATTATCAGGCAGAACTCCATTTTCCTGAAATATTAAAAATATTCATTATTCATTATTCCAATATGAAAATCGAAAATAAAATCAATATTTTTATACTTTTCATTACTTTACCTCAAACAATTTCTTCATTGTATCTAAAATAATGCTTTGCCATTGAGGGAATACTTTGGCAACCCACAATTCTGCGACATCTGGCTTCGGTACTGGATCTGGATTTGATTTACCTTTTGTTTTTGTACCTTGAAGGTGAGTTTTCAGATGTAAACGAAGAGAATGTGCAGTGTCCATTAGGTATTGAGATGATTTTATTTGAATTTCGTTGATTGGTCCAGCTTGCGGCCACTTGGCTTTAACAATACTATTTTCCTGAAACAAAATTATTGTCTGGGAGTTTCTAGTGTAAGAACAGTGTGACTCACTTTTCCCAACAATGTCCAAACATATTCTGCAACATGCGGGCAAATAGGAGATAACAGCAATGCTTGAACTTCGATAAATCTAAGTATGAGATCCAAATGCATTCCATTCAAACATAACTCCCTATATTTGTCTCTTGCAGCTTGCAGTTCGAAAAATCCACACTTCAATGCCTCTTTGAATAACATTTTTTCATAAAATTCACCACTTTCGATGATTTTCTTATTAATCTCACTTGTGAAAACCTCATCATTGAATGTATTTGTTGGCCCAGTCCTATGAATTAATTAAATGAGTCACTAACCCTGAGTTGCAGGAACGTCCATTAAATTTAATGCTGCCACAATTCTCCATTAAACGGAGTATCCATGGCTACCGTCTATGGATATTCCGTTTAAGGGAGAATTAAGGCGGCATTAAATTTTAATGGACGTTCCTGCAACTCAGTGAAAAGGATACAAAATGAATTTCTATAACCTACCTTAATGATGCTTTATTATTCAGAATTTCTTTGACCCACTCTATAAAAGTGTATAATCTCAAAATTGCAGCATCAGCAGTGGCTTCAACAAAATTAGCATCTTCAACAGAATCTCCAGCATCTGCTAAACATAACCTCATTCCATCAGCGCTAAATTTGTCAACAGCTTCACTGAGCGTCAGAAAATTGCCTTCTGATTTTGACATTTTGGCCGAATTCAACATCAGATGTCCATTAGCCCTGATACCTTGAGGCCATTTTGATTCATCGTTTTGCCATATAGCACAATGATTATAAATGAAGTACGTAAGATGATTTTGGACAAGATCTTTGCCTGATACTCTCAAGTCAACGGGGTACCAATACTCAAATTCATGTTTCATTTTATCTAGAGATTCTTTTTTGATAGATGTTTTCGGGAATGGTGCTTCTTTGAAGAAAATATAATCCCAAACTTCAGGAGTAAGTTGATCAGCAGTTATACCTAACAAAACAATTCGATGCATTCAAAATCTGAACTAAAATAGAATATCGGACTCACCAAGTGCATTAGGTTTGTCGCCTCTGAAAGTATTTCCTTGCAGAAGATGTGCAATTGTGTAATAAGCCATATAGATTGTAGAATCAGAGAGGGATTCAATCAACCATTTTTCATCCCAGGGTAACTTGGTACCAAGTCCGTATGTTCTTGAACAAGCATGTTCTCTCAACCAGTTTAAAGATGCAACGAAATTCTTGCGTACTTCCTCATGATAAGTGTTCATAATTGATAACGACTTTTCAGCCTGACATTTCCACGATTCCTCACCATAATCTAAATACCACTGGTCGCAAAGGGCCACCACACATTCATCCCCTGATCTTGAAATTATAGTTTTTTCAGGTTCGTAATAGATGGCAGCTTCATTAGAAGACACCAGATCAGCTTGGATTTTTTTTTTCACATCTTGGATTTTACTACCTTTGTATTTACCCACCAATAGTACCTGCAAATAATTTCATTTGGAATTATGCACTTCAGATATTGCTAAAGCATAAAATCAGAAATAAAATTCTATTAGAAATAACCTTGAATATTTTGCTCTATTAGTCAAAACGGAATTCCTGCAGAATCGAGAAGTGACCTTGAGTACCTATTAAACGTCTCTACCAAAAGAGGATTTTGTTGCCAGATTGTGCAAGCATCATTTTAACTATTTCATTCACTTAACTGAATTTTGTTATTAAAAGTGTTTAAATTTTTTTTCAATTATACAATGTATTTCTTGGAATGTTACTCTTTAGTAGTTACCTATATCAGCTATTATTCATGTTTTTCATACAACACGTCTCTATAAATTAAAAAAAAATTATATGGATAGGAATATGATTTCATACATATTGAACTATAATAATTGAATACTTGATTCATCTTATTCAGTGAATTATTCCTATTATCAAGCATTTATCATCCTTTCATGAAGCTAAAAAAATTTGAGAGATTTGAATTTTTTGGTCAAAGAGGTAAAGTGTCAACGAATTTATCTTTCAACACTATAATTATGTAATTTTCAGGCTGAAATGTTGTTAAAAACAAACTTTCTCAACAAATCAGAATAAAATGTTATTACACAGGGTGTACCAAGTTCCACAGTCTATTAGGCATTCTTGGAGAACTGAACCAATTTGGAATCTGAAAATTGGGATTATGATATTGTTTGACGTTATCTACAGAGGTAAAATATTCTTGGAACCTGATCACTTTCAACTATAAAGGGAGAGAAAAAATGAATTTTGGTTCTATTTTTTTGTTATTGAATTCGAAAGAATATTTAATTGTGAGTACATTCGTATTCAAATCGTTGCATTCGTCATAATAGTTTCCAAAATATCGAGAAAAAACTCAAGAAAATGGGAGATAACAGTATTTAATATAATGTTTGTTATTATTAATCAAGATATCTGAATCACAGACCGTTTTCGCATTTTTGAAGTTGAAGACTGTGAAAACATTGTACATTTTTAGAATTCTGAAAAACTCTTCACGGGGTGTTCGGATGTTGGGTCAAAAATTGGGATCAACATTAGCCCATAACTTTCATTTTTCAAATTAGAACCCTATTTTTTATGATTGTGTTGGATTGTGCGAAGAAAATTAATGATAATGTTCAAACATATTAATGCTCCTAAAATTAATAATTTCTCAGTTATTCAGGTTTTCTTGATTTCATGTTGTATGTACCATTAAATTCATAGAATCTGTTTCATATCAACAATGACCTTGATCATAGAAGATAAATTATTCCAGTAACTCACTTGTGACACACCACTTTTCTGAATTCATGTATCATTGTTGATATGGAAGATTACATAAATTTGACACTACGTATGACATAAAATCAGAAAATTCTAAATAACTCAAGAATTATTAATTTTAGAAGCATCAACATGTTAGAACATTATCATAATTTTTTTTCGCAGAATCCAACGCAATCACAAAAAAAGGTTACATTCATTATTCTATGAACATAAAAAAAAGGTTCTAATTTGAAAAACGAAAGATATTAGCCAATCTCGATTCCAATTTTTGAACCAACAGCAACATTTCTACAATCTTCAACTTCAAAAATGTGAAAACGGTTTGTGCTTAAGATATTAAGAATAGTAACCACAAACATGATACCGAATACTTTCCCTTTTTTCTCAAATTTTTTCTTGATATTTTGGAAAGTATTTCGCCGAATGCAACGATTTGAGTACCAATGTATTCAGAATTGTATACTCTATCAAATTCAACACCAAAAAAATAGAAACACAATTCTTTGAAAAGTTTTTTTCACTCCTTGAAAGTGGTCAGGCTCCAAGAATATTTCAGCTATTTTAGCACCCTGTATATACATATTCTTTCGATTATGAGCAAGTCAATAATATTGCAGTAATATATAGGGAAGTAGGAAACCTTCTCCAAATACAATTGAACAATGGTTTTCGGATATGGCAAAACAAGGTTACTCAAAAACGATTTATTTCGCTACAGTTTCGGATCCAATTTGATCCTTCTTCAGGCGAGACAAATCAAATTAATCAAATTGAATTTTCCTTCAACAATCATGAATCAAAACTCCATACAGTTATTCTGCCTTAGACGAACAGTCAAATACAATACAAATTACAATACAATTGCCCAGTCTGGCAATGTACATGCGTATTTGACGTGATCTGTCAAGGATGTTTGTCAATTCTGCAGGTTTATTGTTAAAAACCGCAGTATACCCAGGGGCGACTTCAAGCGATGTAAATTAGCTGTAGCTTTTATCTTTTTTTTTGGTTTGTTATCTTTTTTTTTAAGTTTTTTCTTTATTTTACTAATGAATAGTTAAGATGCTAATTTGAGTTGTTTTGATTGAACTACACCATTTCTTATTGTAATTCAGAAATCGTCAATTGGCATTCAGAAAACATCACTTGTATTTCAGATTAGTCAATTGTATCATCAAGTGTTCATCAGATTTGTCAATTGAATTTTAGGAAATATCAAATGAAATTCAATCGAGTTATACGAAATACAGTTAATGTTTTCTGAAATTCAATTGACGCTTTCTGAAGTTTACAGTGGTTAATCTGAAATACACTTGACAATTTCTGAATTACACTTGGAAATAGTGTAGAACTGTAAACAGTAGGCAAATGTATGGTAAGAAGGCCAGGGCATTGCAAAAAAATGGCAACTTCCCAAGGGAGTCACAGTTAAAATCAGTTTGGGAACCTACGGCTTAGAGGAAAAATATTGATGCATAAGTACTCACACCCTCATAAAATCCTTTCAAATAAACCATTTCTTTGGCCTCTAGAAGCTTTTCTTTATCATTTTGACTCTGAATTTTCAGTTGTTCATAAAGAGTCTGGGCTGCCATATCCCCAATACCTGGAATATTAAGAATGGATACAGGTTGGAAGGGTAAAACCATTTCAAATGCAATTCCATATTTTTCTCTCAAAGGTTGTTTTTTCTTCAAGTCAATGAGAGCAGCATAATCATCAGGAGAATCAGAAGGTACACTGGTCACAATTCCTGTCCCTTTATCTGCCTTTATAGTCAACATAGGTAAGGCATAAACATACTCGTAGCTAGTTAAGGGTGTCTTCAGACAGCATCCTAGAAGATCCTGAAATTGGAGATTTTAAGAAATCGTTCACCCTCTACTCAGAATAATTTTACCTGTCCGGTTAATCTCAACAAAACATCATACTTTCCTTCAACTGCTGTGAAGCCCTGGTAGCTCATATTTCTGGCTGCTCTCTCAGTACAAATGAATATTTCACCATTTTTACATTCAAAGGCAATGTAACTTATGTCTGGATGTAACCAACAATTGGTCTGACCATACATTGTTTCAGGTCTAAGTGTAGCGCAAACTAAGAAAATATTTTTCTCTTTCATCAAATCTCTGAAAAGTATGCATCATCAAATCTGTCAGAAATTTTATTCAGATAATATTTACCTCAACTTGGGTGAATCAATCTTACAAATCTTCATTTTAATAAGTGTGTACTCTTGAGGAGCTACACCTTCTCCTACTGATCTATCATGATCCATACATGGTTGTCCATCCTTTGGGGAATAAATTGTATATCTCTTTCCAAATTGTATCTTATTACGTTCCTTAAGCCTAATGAATTGCCATTTGACAAAAGAATCGTAAAATGGATTAGCATCCGTTGTAACAAATGTTCTTCTCCAATCAACCTAGAAATAACATCACCTAGAAAACAACTTCTTCTAACAAGCATTTAAAATACATACAAATAACCCAATTCTGTTTAAATCTTGTACAGCTAAAGGAGGAAAGTATTGAATCCAATAGTCAGCATCAGCAAATTTAACTATCTCTTCATCCTTCAGGCCAAGGGATTTCATTATGTTCCATTGGAATTTGGAAGAACCTGCCTTTGCAACGGCTTTGCTCTAAAGATATTGAATGAAATTACATAGAATAAAGCACCAAAAATATTGAAGAGCAGAAATAAACCATTTAGGATATAGAAAATCTTTAACTAACCTTTTTACCCTTGCTCTTATCTTTTGGAATTATATCTTCCTTTACAACTTCCACTTCATCTTCTTCCTCAGGAAACTGTGGAGGATTTCCATACACCTCCATTTCTCTTTTCAACTTATCGGCACAAGCTTTTATGGGCATTCCCGTGCAATGAAATCCAAAAGGAAACAACCCTCTCTTGCCTTTAAGAACCTGGTATCTTACGGCAAATTCACATTTACTGAGAGAAAAAGTATGCCCCAAATGCAATCTTCCATTCATGTATGGATAAGGAAATGTGCAGAGAAACTTCTCATCAGGAGATTTTCGTGGCTCCATTGGAGCATCTTGTTCATATATCTTGTGTGCTGCCCATTTACTCTGAACCTCTTTTTCAATTTTTTGAAGGTATTCAACCTTGAAGGTCCCTTTTCGTTCCACTGTCGCCTAGAAATGCGACGAATTTTTTTAAAATCGAACATATGGAGTGACTGCATCGAGAATATAAAAAAATTTATTGACATTATGGAATATTCAAAAACTAACATACCATGGCAATGGAAATTGAAATATAAAAATGTTCAAGTTTGTAACTACCCAAACTTAACTTTAAATTTAAAATTAATCTAATCGGCTTGATTTCAATAAGAGGTTAAGAAATATTGACGTTTTATCAATTGAGGTTAGCAGATGATGCATCTTTCAAGCTACGGGGTTGCGTTCCCTCAGGCTTTCGACAGAGAGGTGATTTTTGAATGATAATCAAACAAGTTGATCCCTCAATCACAGGACTACTGAGAAAATAGGTCCTATCTTCTGAAATTCGTAGGTAATTTCAATGTGGAATAATGTGAAAAAATGCCCATGTTACGAATTGGTGAATGCGCCGGGCCATCCTTAAGTTTTTTCATATCCGGTGCAACTTTCTCATCTTTTTTACAAGAACCTTCTCAAGTCAATGAAAAACATAACATCGAAGTAATAAGCGAAACTAGTTCTGCCGTTCACCCTTGAACAGATAACAACGCAAAGCAAGGCTTCATTTTTGTTTATACACGTTCAGCAATAATTATTGTCGAGTTGGCAAATCGATGGTCACATTCAAAAGCACTCGATTGCGAAAAGCAGGCGAGTTTCACGAAATCACGAGATGAAAATTCGTTAAACGCTACATTGAGCGCTTGGCAAATCTGACATCAATAATAAAATATATGACCTTATTTTTCACAGCAAAACGTAGGCAACGAGTGAAACATTATAAACTTGTCCTAGAATTCTTTGTTTGCTTAACTGATTCAATTTGAATTTCACTTTCCCCGCATGAAATATTATGTCATCTATTTTGATAAATCTTAAATGTCTATGCTTCATCAATTTCTTTCACGATACATTAGTATTCGAAAGAATTTAATTAGAATGCTCATGGAAAAGATCCATCATTCGTTCAGATGCTCAGAGAAACACACATTTAAATTCAAACTACTTTATTTAGTTTTCATTTTATTATGGTTCTGAAGCGGATTTAAATTAAAATCATGAGAATAATTAGTAAGATTAGTTAAAAAAAGTTTAGATATAAATTAAACTTGGATCCAAAAGGTTCACGTCTTATATGAAAGTGTTGATCTGAAAGAAAACAGTTTAATTAATATGCAAGTCAACATACGTCTATAAAATCAGAATCACACAATAATGTACTCACAATATCATCTATCTTCAAAATGGATCTAACTGTTTCTGTTGCAAGAGAGATAGCACTGGTGCTCACAAGCAGAGGCTGAACAACATTTTCTTCTAATATATCTGAAATTATGCCTTTTCGAACATTTATTCCAGTGGAAATTTCACCCTTTGCATGCCTGTTTCTTAATTCAGTAACAGTCTGAAAATGATAAAAGTACAAATAAATAGATTTGTCTGATACATTCACAAAAAAATTACTAGTTTACTCTGAAATTTGTTGTTTTAGTTTAAATATTTCACAAAGATTTTACCTGAATTGGATTCAGCCCAGCGTTTTCAGCTAGAGTGAATGGGATTACTTCTAGTGCCTGTGCATAAGCACGAAGACATATAGCATCAATACCTTCAAGAGTATTCGCAAGTGCAGACAATTTTAGTGCCAATTCAATTTCAGGAGCTCCTCCTCCTGCAATTAAGGCCTTCTTTCTCACTAAACAACGAATCACACATAAAGCATCATGCAGAGACCTATCTGCCTCCTCCAATACCAATTTATTGGATCCCCGAACAACAAGTGTCAAAGTTCTTCCAGGGTTCTGTACACCTAAAAGAATTCATTGTCAAATATCTGTTAATGGAACTACTCACTAATGTATACCTGAGATTTTCACCATTCTATTTCCACCGAAACCTATCTCCTCAGCTACGTCAGCTGACACTAGGTTTTCAGGTGTGAAGTGATCTAAAGAAGCAATCGGTCTGCATCCTAAAGTTTTACAAACAAACTCAATATCTTCACGTTCAATATCTTTTACAACCATACATTTAATTTTATCCAAAAAATGAATGGCTAGCTCTGAAAGAGCATCCCTCAAAATGGACTTTTGGATCTGAAAAGAATTGAACTTTCGTACATGTTGTTCATCTGACATAAGTTAGGTTAGAAAGAACTAACATTAAAGCAGAACAATTATCCTCCAACAATGTACACTGTGTCCTAAATTGGTTGACACTGCACTGTATCTCAGCTATTATTAAAGAAAGAGACATGTGTCACTTTTTTTTAAATCTTTTAGATCCATTTGCACCATTTCTAGTTATTTGCAATATTTCAATGTTGTCATTAACAACTTCTCATCAGGTGCACCAACTCGTGAAAACGTTACCATGTGATTTTATGAAAGTGAATGGAGTATAATTTTGTTTCTGAAATAGTGAAATACATGGCAAGAAGGAAAAAGTTCTTTTTTTGAAAAGTCATTATTTCTCAGGCACTGAATAAGTTAGAAAAAAAATTAAACCTGCTTATAATAAATCTTTTCAAGTAGAAGTCAATGCTGTAGTTAAAAATTTTTTTCAGAGCACTGTTTTTGAGGTTAAGCATAAACTTGATATTTTTTAAATGGAATAACCTATTATAAGCAGTTTTCAGTTTTACACATCTTATGCAGGGCCCATGAAATAAAAACATTTCCAAAAAAACACATTTTTGTTTTTGCCCTGTATTCTATAAACAAAAGTAGTTCTAGTATTTCAGTTTGTGGATTTAAAAGATTTATGAAAGAATGACAGTCGCAAAAACCGTATGTCACTATATTCAATAATAGCTGAGATACAGTGCAGTCCCAACCAATTTGGGACACAGTGTACAATGCTGATTATTATGGAAATCAATCATAAAAACAATTATATAAACCGATCTTAAAAATCAAACTCACCAAAAGTACATTACAACCACTTTTTTTGATTTGTTTCACAATATTCAAAATATAAGCTCGCTCTTCTTTCAATACACGATCCATAGCAGCATAGTCAGAAACAATAACCTTGTGATCCATGTCGGTTTTTGGTGGAGAAATGCAAAACTGAATCAAACCAATTTTTGCTTTCTCTACACGCTTAGGCCCATTAACATTTGCAACTTTTTGAGGAAATACAAGACCATCTAATAACTCAGTATCATCTATTGTTCCTCCCAATTGCTTAATAACTTTGATGTCTGACAAATTAACTGCCTTTTCATGATCTGAATCATAAACAAATTATGAAAAAATTTGGTTAGGCACAACAGAAATTAATCAAAGTCCATAGAAATAATTACAAAAGTACTCACGTGGATCAATAACTTTGAGAACAGCATCTACGGCTATTGGTGCTAATAAACTTGAATGTTGAGAAACTACCTTTGAATTTAAAGAAGTTGATGCACTCTTTATTAATTGTTCCCTGTTGTCTAATTGGACAGGAGTGGAAATTCCTTCAAGAATCTAAAAAAACGTAAGGTATCCAGTCAACATCTCAACAAAAGTGCATATCAGTTTTTCTCTTAATAATAGATTTGAGGTTGTTTCAACTCGGAAATTAATTTTTCTTGTAGTGACAAAAGAGCACATGATATTAGGCTGAAAGATATATGCTACCTTAATGGCATGCCCAGCTGCTCTTTGAAAGGATTCAGATATTGCTGTTGGGTGAATACCCCTATCTAGGAGTTTTTCAGCTGCATCTAGAAAAGCACCAGCAATTACAACAACAGTTGTAGTACCATCTCCTGCCTCTACATCTTGTGCCCTAGACAACTCGACAAGCTGAAAATCGAAAATATAATATTCAGATTCCAAACTAACGGACCTGAATAAAACACACCATTTTAGCAGCTGGATGAATGACATTCATCTGTTTCAGAATTGTAGCACCATCATTGGTTATTGTAACCTCACCATTGGCAGCTTGTATCTGAAAAATGAATTGAGTAAATATTGAACACTGCCGTGGAAATAATCCTTTACCATTTTGTCCATTCCTCTTGGACCAAGACTAGTTCTGACTGCATCGCTAACAGCTGAAAACAAAAGCAGTCATAACATTGATAATAGACACAAGGCAGTAACAAAGTTAACTTTTTGGTGAAAATATTAAGAAAAATTATAATTTTTTCAGTACTTCTGCAAGAGTTGCTTCTATTAAATTTTTTTACCTTTAGCGGCACTAATATTGCTTCTACGGACATCGGCAGGTTTACTTTTGTCTTTATATGCTACTCCTCTCACATTACTTGTATCTCCACCGCCAATAGGAGCTGTCATTTTGTAAATTAAGTGTTGATTATCTATAATTCAGAAAAACGTAACGGATGACCAATATTATTTTAGATTAATTTATCCAATATTTTTTTAAGCCTTCAATTCTTGTTTAAGAATATGAAAAATGACATTTGAGCTAGGTCATAGATTTCTACTTCTTTTTCTATCTGTATATTGCCTTTTCAACTTTCAGCCTTGGCTCTCTGTAGATTAAATGATTGTTTATTTTTCTGTGTTGTAGATATGTAGATTTGTAGACAGTAGATGCGATGATATGACGGCAAAGCGACCTGTCACTTGTGACAGGACAGAAACATATGTAGATAATTGATAGGTATAAAAAAAAACAAAATACCAGAGCACAGTTTAGATCGTAGTGTATGGAAAAATTTGCATTTATCCATTTTTTTTTTAAGTACTCAAGGATTCAGGAAATTTTCATGTTGAGCTCAGTTACATTTTCCAAAACAGCCGTTTCATGAGTTTGTGAACCCAGATAGGGAAACTTAAAAGTGGTTTCTTTCAAATAAGCAAAATATAAATACCCAAACTGCTACAAATTCCCGCATAGCTGAATGTTAGTATCATATAAAGACAATACAACGCTTATTTGTGAAGGGAATGTTAAAGGTAAAAACTAACAATGCCAAGACGGAATGATTTTTCTGATGGAATCAATAGAGGGCAGACAATTTTCAGGCAGGATAGTGCACCTCCAAGCTACGAAGAAGCAATAAATCCAAATGGTAACCTGTTTGCTAGGGTTTTTCATTAAAATTATATTTGTCGTAAAATTTCAGCACCTCCTCCAACATATGATTCTTTATTTGGTAGAGTGCGTGAGGCTCAAAAATCAAGCAAGGGTATTTTAGATTTCTTTAAGAATATAGTTATAATCATTTTAGGAACACGTGAGTTCTAAATTTATTGTAGTAAACTCTCTTTAAGTTCTTTTAACTCTTTTCAGTTGGTTGTACGATAATTCTTGGGATCACAATAGTAATACCCATATGCATGATCACAATTGGAATAATTTACATGCACGACTGTCCTCAAGGGGAATACATTCCAGTCTATTTAGTTGTAGGAGGTAATATACTTCATTTTTCAGAATTTCTAACTAATGCAGTTATAACACAATCATGTTATGAAACCTCAATGGTGCATATATTCAATTTCAGGTTTATTTGGTATTCTAAAACAACTTTTACATTTATCTGCGCGAGTAAGGCAGACTGAAGAGGAAAGGAGGGAGGAAAATCTTAGACAGTCACCAACACAAACCTTACTGAATTGCTTTATGTTGGGATGGTTTATAATAGGTAATATTACCAAGATACTATCATATACTTGTTTTTTTCAGATATTTACTTATACCAATCAAACGCAGCAGGTTCTTCTAACTAACCCAGAGACAATCTGGTCTCTGAACTAACCTAATCTTCAATTACAGTATTGATATATACTTTTTTTGTAGGCTCTGTATGGGTATACAAAGAATATGAACCAAACTATGACCAGCGCCATGGGCTTTATTGTAATAAAACGCTTTATCTATTTGCGTTTTGGTTAATAACTTCTGTTTATATTGTTTTGGGGATAATAACAGTATGCTTATGCTCAATAAGTATAGCTACAGTGATATTTCATACAGATGCCACAGATGGAACCCGAACAAGTTCTATTTAGGATTATCACAATTGAAAACAAGATCTGGTAAAGGAGTAAGTTATCTCCCCATAGTATGCAAATCATATACAACTCTCTGTTTTCTGTGGTAATCATATCTACACTTCCTACTCTATTCCGCCAAAACCAATCACTAGAAAGACTAGAAGATTCTCAGGAAAATGTTCTAGAAATTCTTGGAAAAATTATTCAAAATATTTTGTACTTTCTTCATCAATTGCTTAGGTACATTGTGAATGTTTTGTTGATTTTTTCTCATTGTTCTTTTTTTTAAGAAAAACATTTGATTTAAACTTCAGAAAGACTTTCAGCATTAGTAAACTTTCTCCTGTATCTAATATGAAATCAAATATCAAACTTAAATTTATTTTCATGATTTTAATCTCTTGAAGAATTTTGTGAAAATTTTTAAACTACCTTACAACAATCAAGAAATTCATAGTTTCACAATTAGGGTTGCAGTAAAACCTGATTTTAATAGTCATTGAGAGACGCACACACAAATTTCATGTGGGAGTATAGACTGATGTACTACTTGTAAAGATTCAATTCATTTCCTCAACTGTAGCATTAGTGTGAAATCATTTTTATTTCAAAATTTTGCATTGGTTAATCATATTAGTTGTTCTTTTGCAATGTACATCAGGCTGATGGTATTGATTTCAAAAGAAACTTAATATTCACTAATGCAAATAAAGTATCTGCATAATTTTGAGGTGAAGACATAGACGTAGAGAATGGTCTTGATGTTAGACTCTCAAACTTCAGTAACTACTAGGAAGAGACAAAAGCTATATCACTATTAATATGTTTCTTCAAATCATAAATAGAATTCATTAGATTGATGATCACTGAAATCTAGTGAAAAGAAGGACCTTAATCCCCTGTTAGCAGTAATAAGACCCAGCTGTTTGTCAAGGTTATAATCAGAACTTTCCTTTCTGATTCGTGTTAAGTTAAGGTGGTATGGTGGTAAATTAGTCATTTCCCTCAACCCTTTTTCGCTTCCTCCATGTTCTTGACAGTGCGATATTTTTTTATGCCAAAATGAATTCACAGATAAAAGGGACTTCTGTGGTCCATTCTCTATGTTTAGGGATCAATAAAATTTGGATATGTTAGATATGCCAGGTTGAAGAGGTAAAACGAATTGAATATACAGGGTGTTCCTAAAAAAGTTTATGAAAGGTTACTGTAGGTTTGTCATGAACAAATAACAGTTTTCTTGTCTCTTCCATTTGTTCCTGCGGGTCTTCTTTTCAGAGATACAGGGTGTCAAAAATTTATGTTTGTTTCAGTTTTAGGCTTATATCACAAGAACCATTGGAATTGCAGGATTGAGTTTTCATACACATTAGAACTAATAATAGCTACTTTCTTGCACTTCAGTCGGTTTTATTATACGTGCCAGTGGCGGAGATATTGAATTTGCACAAAGGTTTTAACCCTTAACTTTTACACGACGGGATAAATTTACATTTCCTGAGCAAATTCTGATGCGCCAATATGTTTTACCTAAAAAAGGTACTCGTGTTTCAGTGCTCTAAAGTGAACTGGCATTTTATGATCAAAAACAATTTGCTTAAGCATTGTGAATTTCTTGCAATTGGAAAAATGAGTAGTGATAATTAACAAGTTTATTGATTTCAACAAAACTTAGCAACTAGGGTTTTGAGTTTAAATTACTTAGTTGTCAAATTCGTTGAACTTAATAAACTTGTTAATTATCACAACTCATTTTTTCAATTACAAGAAATTTACAATGCCTTAGCGAGTTGTTTTTGATCATAAACCAGCCAGTTTTTTAGGTAAAACGCATTGAGGCATCAGAATTTGCTGTGCAAATGCAAATTTGTCCAGTGGTGTAAAAGTTGGGAGTTAAAAGCTTTGTGCAAATTCAATATCTCCGCCACTGGCACTCCTAATAAAACGGAATAAAGTGCAAGAAAGTAGCTATTGGTGACAATGTGTGTATGAAAACTCAAATCTGTCATTCAAACGGTTCCTGAGATATTAACAAGAAACGGAAAAAAATATAAATTTTTGACACCCTGTATTTCTGGAGAAAATTAAAAAAAAAAAATGTTATTTTTTCATAAGAAAACTACTGGTGACCGTTTATACACTTATTTAGGAAAACATGTATATTATTTTTTTCACTAACAATAAGCTTCAATGAAGAATAAATCTGCTATCAATAAAAATTTGTTTTCAAGTTACTGATTAGCTTCCAGAATGAATATAATCATTTAAATCATGAAGGTCTTCCTAGAGCAACAAGCTTCCTTACTTTTAGAAGCACATCAAAAATTTTTGAATTTCTATCTCTAATAAATGAAAGAAGAGTTGTTCAAAACTTAGTAGGTCCCTTTTTCGAGAAATAAAAATAAGATTTTTGGATAGTTTACCTTTGGAGAACTAATAATAAGGGCCTTCTATGGTCTTCAGATAAAAATTTAATTTCATTTGGAGTGAATGGAAAAATAAAATTTTTGAATAAATAATTTATGACAAACCTATAATACTTATGAGGAGATAACATACACATTTTTATGGACATTTGTCATTGGTATTCTGTGATATGCAATTTGTTTATTGTGATCTATTTATTGTATTTATTTTTTTTGTTATTTTATGTACAGAGATTTCTTCAGAATAATTTTCGAATTTTTATATATCTTCCAGGGATAATGATAAGGTGTAGGTAGATCGAACTTTTCGAATCACATTCTCTACTATTGTCCAAGATTTTATTCCTGCCCCGAAATATATTTGCATTGTATAGGTTTTGTGAGCCACTTACAGATTGCAGAATGATATCAGAGTAACATTCAAATGGTAAATTTTTACCTTACATTTAAAACAATAGCTTTCAACGTTAAACTTGATATGGATACAAAAATTTCCCCATCTATGAATATCAATATTGTAATGCGAAATCTTCTGCTTTTCACAATAATGGTAATATTTTACCTTCTGATATTCACAAGCATTTTTCTATCGATAATATTCCTTCAACAGAAAGGTTTTTACCTCTATTGAATCAGTTGAGTTATTACAAGAGATCCCCCAAGGATTAATGATTAAAATAATATTAATGTCTTAAATAATAATTGCTAACAGAGGACTATATAAAATTATAAACATTAATATAAGATACCTGAAAATGTTATGAATTTCTGGTGTCTAATAATGATAGGAAAGCAGCTCGAATGAAGTGAATCTCAAGATAAAAAAATATTTTTCTTAAGTTCTAGATAAATCATATTTTCATAGTTTTTTATTTCATGAGCAGAAAGTAGTCATGAATTTTATTTAAAAGAAATTTTACATAATTGGTCATTTTCTTCGATCCCTCCTTTTGTTCTTTATTTTTCTACAAGAGGAACAAAATAACAAATCAATCCTCATTTACAATATATCTCTTTGATTTGATTAAATTAGCCTAAAGGGTCCAAAACATGTTCAGTTCACCAAAGTTGAATACATCTCGATAATAAAAAAAAATTAACTTTAAATTTTTTTTGGGGCAGCTAATTTTATAGCCTCATTAATAGTAATTTTGGGTTATTTTAATTGTAATTATCACATTCTGAGTTGTATATCATTGGACATTTTCATTTTATAAGTTTTATAAAACAAGCGAACAAATTTTAAAAAAGGTGAATTGTTACTGAAATTTCTAAATGTAAAAGTTTTTTTTTAATATTTATATATAGCACAATTTACTTTAAGTAATAAATATGATTTAAGGCAAACACATTTGCTGTTCTGCACTATTAAAATTCTTGATCGTTCAAGTTCTATTGTGGAAGAAATTGAAGTTCATTAGTCATTTTATAAAAGTCAGTGCCAAGAACAGATTTCTTCTCAGTGAACTATTGCCATACTCTTATAATATTTAGGTATTCTAAGTGATAATACTCATTTATTCAACACTCGAAATATATGTCAATGCAAATTGAACTATTCTTTCACTTCCTCATAGTTTGAAGCAATAATGTAAGGTCTTTAGTATTTTTTAGATTATCCAGGTTCGGATCAATACAATTATAATTGGATTTTCAGATGAGATGATAGCATATTTGTATAAAAAAAAATTACCTACTTAATTTGGAAAGAATGATTGTATAAATTGGCAGAATTGTTTAAAGTAGTTTTTATTTGTATGCCCCTAAATTGTATTGATTTTTTGCAGTTTTATATTTTTGGGAAATAGTGTTAAATGAAAAAATATTTGAATATAAAATATGTATTATTTCTCAACAATTTTATACTTTTGATATTGAAATTTTCAATCACCCCCTGTTATGAAATAATATTATTTCAGATTTTAATGTTTTGTTGAGGAGACAAGCTTTGTCTTATGGGATTGAAAAACTATTCCTTATTTTTTCTCCTCGTCATTATCGTCACTGGAATCATCCTCATACGAATCTGATGAACTTTCTTCATAATCATTGCCATCAACTTCATAGTATCCAGAGTAAGAACCATTATAATTCTCATCATCATCCTCCATACCTGCGTTAGCTTGTCTGCCAAATTTATGACTACGAGCTAGAAAGAAATTTAATTAATGAGATGTAATACTAAGAAGAATAAGATATAAAAACCATTGTATATAATTCAACTTACTCGACATACTAAGATCCTTAGTTTGTGAGGTTTCATAACCACACTTTGGACAAGGGATACCTTTATTTTTATCATACTTGAATCCTTTTCTTCTAACATGATCATCACAGTAGCATGTTTTGCATCTCAAGCATGAATATTGTCCCAACTTGTTACATGATTGACCTACAAAATTTTTTCATTTGAATTTTCTACAAGGAAGGTTGGGAAATTAATAATTGATTCAAAAAATACACCCTTCTCAACATCTCCAAGGGCATAATCACTCCATTATTGATAACCCATTACTGGTTTCCCAATTAAATATGATGATACATAGCAAGATTGTCACAAGTTATCTGATACATACACTTATAATTTTCCGACTCCAATACTTGACAGGATGCCTGGTGTTCAAACTGATCATCTTCGCATAAAAATCCATCACAGAATGAGCATTTGAAGAGTCTTCCACCATGATCCCATACTCCTCTTTCACATTCAATACAAACAGCATCCTGTAGAGGACAGGTACAAGCGTGTGTTTGAAGACATTTTCTTCCGTGACAAACCCATGCTTCGCAAAAATCACATATGGCTCCCTTAAAAATGTATCCATGAAACTTGCTTGAAAATTTTTTTCAGTCATTACTTACGACCATTGCAAGGCCTGTGGTGAATACTCCTGGATGACGGATAACACAGTCTCCTGTTTTGATCATACATTTCATTTTACCACATTGAGCGCACACCGGCAGCCTTTGGACAGTTGAACAAAAATAGCAAAATGCCCTGTTTTTCTGCTTCCTGAAAACATCAAATAGGTGATAGCTTTTTCAAACTGATACATGAACACTATTACCTGTGACATTGCTCACACTCCATGGGACCATTAGAAGGATGTGCAGCCAAGGCGACATTTTCACGAGCTGTTCGGATTTCTTTTTGCCTTAATTTTTGCTTTTCGGCTTTCTTGCGTTGGCCAGTTTTTTTCTTCGGCATTTTAGAAATTTATGCAATGGGAAAACTAAAACTACACAGGTAAAACCACAGATAAGAAAGTAAAATGCAACCACAGAACATCAAAATATGCAACCATCGAACACTAATGATGGAACCATAGATTATCTATGCTTCACATGCAACCACAGAATATCTCTTTTTATTTTCGGATAGATAAAATAAAAATGATGACGAGTTCATTCTATCCTTAGCGAAAGGCTTTCAAGGCTTGCCTTCGTTGATTTATATTGTCTGTGACAAGAAAATAAATATAAGTTCTCGAATGTCTATAAAATATTTCGACGAATTACATCATCTTTTGAAATTTTCAAATAAAGTTCGATTTCGTCTATGTTGTCATTCTAGCTCTCAGATCCCCACAACTGCTACCTCATCTTTCAATTTATTTATTTTTGTAGTTTCGTTTCTCAGATCTCACGAGCAATTTTTGTTTTCAATAGTGCTTATTAATAGTTCTGTATCAATTTTATATTTGTTATTCATGATGCGGATACGCGTACTCATCTAATTATCAGTACATCTGTATATTATGTGAAATGAAATCAAATCATGATACAGCCACAGCAGTAAATTCTAGTACCAGTTGCAGAATGGGGCAATGGTCTCCTATCCTATTCCAATATGAGCGACGAAGGAGCGAGTTTTCGAACGTTTTAGTATTGAATTGTCTTCTGCTATTTTCTCTATTTCAGTAAAGTTTTATGAAATATTCTCGAAATTCAAATAAAAATTCAGGTTAGTGACTTTTGTTTTGTATCTTGGCAGTTAGTGTGAATTACGGAATTCGACAGATTACAGAATTTGAACTGATTTGATTTGAAAACTGATAGGATCGGAGGTCCGTACTGACAACCACAAAACGAAAACTATAACTGAAAACAATGCTGTAATGAGATTAATTACAGCACTACTTTTAGTACTGTAATGACCCCATAACGATACTGAAATAGAGAATAGTTAATTATAATACAAGTGCAGAACGCATTGATATTCTTACAAAAACCCCGAAAAGACGTTGATATGAGAGTCTCACAGTTTTCGAGATATTTAAAGTTTTATGAACTTGTTGAATATTTTCACCTCAAATATTTTCTCTCATGCCATAGGTACAATTTAAAATTTCCCATTAGTGTTTCATGGAAATAGTCCATTTTCGCAACACATTGGAATATCTTCTTTTCTGAAGAGGGTTTTCACCTATAATTTACCTTTTCAAAATTCTCAAAGAATAAGTAGCTTTTCAACGTCAAAATATACAGAAAAGGTCCAGTACTTTTTTTTACCTCCACTGATAGAATCCGGTACAAAAAACTCTTTCTCCAAAACTTGAATTTTGAACATTCTTCTTCAGAATCCCTTCATGAAATTTTGTGTTTTTTTTAAATAAATTGAAGCTATCATTCAACTATATTCACGTAAAAAAACTTATTCGAAAAGTATTAAACTGTACTTAGGGTATGCGAGAAAGTAGGTATTTGAGGACAAAAAATTCAACAATTTCATAAAACATCAAATATCTCAAGAGAGACTTTCCTATGAGAAATTTTTTCACATCAGGAGCACAGTCTGCGTAGGCTGTGGTTATTTGTTTTCAGTGGTTCTCATCTACATTTCGTTTTCATTTGACGTGGTATATTCTATTTTCTATTGGCGAATCCAACCACCGTTGAGGGCGCTGTAAATACTTGTTTTCTAGGTTCGAAATTTAGCCACCAGCCTGAGTGGCGCTAGGGGTTTTTTTGTAAATTTTTGAGAGACAACGGGATATTTATATCATTTTGTGAAATAAACTAATAGATTTTCATTTTAAGAGTGATTTAAAGGCCTTTTAAGATGTGTGTTAATGCATTTCTGATTGTACATTAAGTGTGGCGAATTCAGAAGAACAACTCGTTTTCACCACGAATGATGAAAAAATTGTATGCAAAGATATTTAAATTACTTGAAAAAACAATTATTTTGGTCAAACGAATATGTTTTACACTTGTGGGGATTACTCAAATGACGTAGAATAATATATTTGAAAGTATTTCCTAGATCCATGAGATTCTGCAGAATTCGTAAATGAATGGTACTACCTCGAAGTGATATCCAATTGAAGCAGAATCATTCGTGCTGCTCACAGGTTCAGATGAATCCGTTGAATTTGGAAACATACGACTTCATTGTTTATTAAAGTTTTCCCAAATCATTTTTGAAAGTGGGTGCTCCCTTTCATGAAGATTACGAACAAAATTTGATAGAGAACATTTCATTTAATCATTTCTTCAATCATATGTAGCAAAATGAATAAACGATTCTGAAATTTTTTCCAGTCTTTATTTGTGTTTTGTTTGTGATTTTAAAATGAAAATTGTATATTGGTCGGTTTCACAAAACTTTGTTTGTACCGTTTAATTAATTGAAGTCACTGTGATTCGATTGGTTCTGATTTACGTGAGGTTTTTCAATCACACAATTAAAGTTTTGTGAAACCGACCTTAAATCTTTCATCACACAATATTAAGATAACAATCAAATATAGATAAAATATTTGTTTACAATGGAAAATTTGCCAGAGATGATACCAAAAATTAGGAGAGATGTATGTAATTGCCAAGTCAAAGTGAAACGACTGAAACAAAATGCTGACATAAACATAGAACAAACCTTTGAGAATATATAAAAAACTTAAAAAATTTTAATTGTTTGAAAACTTATAATCTTCCAAACTAAGCGTTTGCAAATTCAGTCAGAGATTCAATTCTTTCTCATTTTTGAAGGCATTAACAAAATTTCACATCAAATCACCAGTGTTCACTTGTCCCATTGTCTTTGGATATTTCCTCTGCATTTTCAAATGTCAGATTGCATTTTGAATAGCACGTGCACAGCAGATTGTTCCTCTTTACTCAAAGCAGACAATATTGCAGCATTTTTTTTCTTTGATTTACACACCACTTTCAAAATCATGGAAATGAGTACAATGAGTTGTTGATTGAGAAATTATATGTTTAGCCCTCAATTTATGTTGGGCCATACAAGCCCTATTCATTTCTTCTGGATATTAACTACGTTGCAAGTTTCGAGAAGTCACAGCAGTAGCTTTAAGCTCAGGAGCTTCCATTTGCTGAAATTTTGAACCTGAAAAGATAAACAAACTTTTATGAAATATTCACAAAATTCTTTACAACAGACCTATGGCAAGGTTATCAATCTGAAAATGAAGAGATGAAACAAACATTTTTCCCATCTTCAATCTTCTCACCCAAGCCTCTCTTTTTTCAATATATCAACGGCATTATAATTCATTCACTCAGAATGAAAATATTATTCCACTGGCCAATATTCAGATGAATCTTCTTATTTCTTTCTGCTCAGCTTCAATATAGATTCTAACCTGAAATTTAACACATGAATTTGAGAATAATCTTATGTTAACTTATAATTCTCGTATAAATACCTTTCGATAGTTTCTCAGCATCAATTCTACTATTCAGAAAACCTAATATTTACAACAGTCATCGTATATTAAACGAAAATATCACTGATTTATATGACAAACCATGTATTTTGAACTGGATTACTCCAAAGTATACTTGTTTTCTTAGGGCGATATTTCGCCGATAGAGGGAGTTTAGATTTTTGGATTCGCCAATACTGTCATTGAAATACAAACGATGATACTGTGACGTGGTCTTTTCGGGACAGCCTGTATACAGCCGTTTCTTAATCTTAATTATTGGAATCGGATTTTGAAGAAAAAGCTCTATTTTAAATGAGATATTCAATTTCATTACACTACTTCATTTTATATTTATGTTTTCTTATGTTACTAAATATTGATAAAGTTCAGGTTGTCTCTGCCTACGATATGAATCTGCTACGTCATCTGCTAATCATCTAATGTCAGATTAGATCTAACCTTATTCTTTTTCCGACATTCAACACTTCCTTTTTAATTTAAATGTGTTTAAGTAAAACGTCAAAAATTAACGTCAATGGAATCTTCAACTGGAAGTGGTAATTCGCCTTTTCCGAAATGGCAAATCGCAGTGGGAGTTGGGGCTGCTGGTGCAATAGGATTAGTGAGCTATTGGTATTTGAAATCAAATAGGAGCCCTCTTTTCAATCGATTTCGTGGATCCAGTGAAGAATCCGTCGACGAACCTATCGCATCCAAAAGTAAGCAAACACATGACCCGTTTGAAAATGCTCAAAAATTTAAATTGGAAGGGAATATTGCGTTCAAAAGTGGAAAATACGATGAAGCCATCCGATGTTACACTAAAGCGATTGAAACTTGTCCTGCAGATAAAATCAATGATGTTGCTACGTTCTATCAGAATAGAGCTGCAGCATACGAGCAATTGAAAAAGTGGAGTTCCGTAATTGATGATTGCAGCAAAGCAATCGAGTTGAATCCTAAATATGAAAAAGCTCTCTTCCGCAGAGCAAAAGCAAGAGAAACCATCAAAGATTATGAAAATTGTTTAGATGATATAACATGTGTTTGCTTATTGCAAAACTTTCAAAATCAGAATGCACTTCTTATGGCAGATCGTGTACTAAAACAATTAGGTAAAATTCACGCAGAGGAAGCCATGAAGTCAAGAAAACCAATAATCCCATCCAAAGTTTATATTCAAAATTATTTTGCCTCATTTTCTGATGATCCAGTTGCAAAATTCTTACTGGAAGTTGGAGAACCTTTAGGCCAAGGAGAACTGAAGGGATTTTTAAAAGCAAAACTTGCTTTCGCTACAGGAAAATATGAAGAAATAATACCAGCATGCACTGAAGAGATAAATTCTAGTGAATCCGATAGCAAATACATAGTAGAATCGCTCTACCTTAGAGCCACATTTTACTTCCTTTGTGGACAATTTAAAGAAGCTTTGGTGGATTTGAATAGCATTATTGACAATGAAGAATATGATTATAAAATTAGAGTGAACGCTCTCATTAAACGTGCATCTATTTATATGCAAACAGAAGAACTTCAAGCTTGCCAAAAAGATTATGAAACAGCCATTGAGGTTGGACCTAATATAGCAGGTATATATTTCACTTGATTATGTGTCCATTAATTTTTTTTATAATTCCCAAGAAATGCAACTACCTAAGTGGGCTCTCACCATATTCCTTTAAGCTTCTGAACTGCCCACAATAATAAATTCAATAATCAAGACTTTATTTTTTCTAGATGTTTACCATCACAGAGGTCAATTCAAACTTCTTATGGAGAAGATTGATGATGCAAGGGAAGATTTCCAAAAAGCAGTAACATTAAACCCTAATTTTCCTATAGCTTATATACAAAAACTTTATGGAGACTACAGATATGCCTTGCAAAAACAAGATATGGGTCTCTTGTTTGAGAATATGGAAAATTTCAGGAAAGCCATTAAGAAATTCCCAGATTGTACAGAATGTTACCTATTATTCGGTCAGGTTTTGGCTGAACGGCAGAGTTTTGAAGAAGCAGAAGATTTATACAGGCAAGCCCAAAAAGTAAACCCATCAAATCCAACTATTCTTGTTCATAGAGGCTTATTACTTCTTCAGTGGAAAAATGATATTGAGGGCTCAGTTAAATTAATGAGAGAAGCAATTGAATTGGACAATAAATGTGAATTTGCTTTCGAAACACTAGGAACAATTGAAGTACAAAGGTAAATTTTTTTAGTTATGAATCTTTGTTGTAGTTTTACTCAAATATTTCTTTTTATAATTTGTGAGATTAGTCATACTATAAACACATTTTGTAATTAATCTTAATTTTTTTCAGAGGAAATCTTCTACTTGCCATTGAATTATTCAACAAAGCAATTGAGTTAGTTAGGTCAGAAATGGAAGTGGTACATCTGTTCTCGCTCAGAGATGCTGCTGCCTCACAATTAAAAGTTACTACACAAATGGGCATTAAACCACAATTTGGCGGTATTTAAAGATGATTTTGGCCAAAAACAATTTTTTTCCTTTTGTTGTGATACACAGTAACTGAATAAACCATTCCTACAATTGCCTAGGAACTTATTTTGACCCTAGGTCAATTCAATTTCATATTATAAATATGTTAACTCAACAAAATGATTAAGTTCATGTGAAATTAAAAATTAATGTTCAAATTGAAAAAGAAGAAATGCATTCAATTCCCTTGAATTGTGTTCCATTACTCCCCCACATACAAGTAGTTTAAGATGAATAACAAGCTTTAAATGATGGAGGAAAGTTGGGCATTTGAGGGCAGCTCAGATTACTTCATTGTATTCTATTGTTTCAACAACCACAAGTACATCAGAAAACATTGAAATTATGGATTGATTTTCCAATGTAGAGTGTTAAATAAGTGGTGAAAAAATCTCAGTTGAAAGAAATCAATTTGTCAAATTCATTTAAAAAAATAAATTTGAATAATGAAAAGATTGAGATAAATAATGCTAATAATAATTCTGAATAACATGCTATTTTGATTCATTCCCCTGTTGCAAAATTTTATGCTCTTTTGTTTTTGATAAAGTTTTTAGAAATATTTGAGAAAAACTATTTTAGTCAAATTTTATTATTTCCAAATGAACTTTGATTCAATTGAAGCCAGCAAATGATTCATGAAGATTTTGATGATTGAAGAAAAACAAATCAAATTTAAATGGACCGTAGCACCCCTTCAAATTAATCATCGACGAAAAGCAACCACAAAACGAAAAATATAACTGAAAACAATGCTGTTATGAATTCATTATAGCACTACTTTAAGAACTGTAATGAACTAATCGTATTGGATACTGAAATAGAGAAAAAATTTTATCTCTGAAAGCTAGGGCTGGTTTGTACCGCAGGCACATGCCTATGGGCGCAAAGCGCGTGCGTTGGATTTAAAAATAATACCAGTCTCTGATAAAACCAAATTAAATGCATCAATGTGAGCACCTGATGCTTGCACAAAAAGATGATTTAATTCCGAAAAGGAAACTTCCGACGCACCAAGCCTATTGGACTTTCATTTGTTGAAGAATATGAACTAGAGCAGTGATTTAGGCATAGTTATGATTATCTATATCTAAGGATTTAGGACACAAAAGTCACTAAAATTTTGCATTTTTAGAAACTCTGAAAGTTTAGATTTGGCTGAAATCATGCTTACTGGTATTGAATTTCGACTTCGCCGAGCTTGTCTCCCTGTTTATAAATCTTATATAAACAAAGCCTGTGAGAAAATCCCATGGTATATTAGTGTTCTGTGCTATTAACTGGAAAATTCCTACACCTGCCTGTATTCAAACCCGGACCTCGCGGTCCCAAGTCATCCGCTCCAACGCTGAGCTACAACACGTGTTTCTTAATCGTCATATTATTTAGTATATTTATTTCTAGCTCATTCAGATATTGCCTAAATAAACTCGGGGCAACTAGATGACGCTGACGTAAGAGTAGACCCTCTGTTTCCAAAATTTCCCTTCTCTAATCTTTGCCCTAGCCCCTAGAGGATACAGAAGATGGTGACTAAATATCGAACCTAGAAAAAAATCTTACAGTTATCAGCGCCCTCAACGGTAGATGGATTTCTAAACTGTGTTTCGATTTCATCGAACTCTTTTTAATCTTTTCAGAGTATTTTTAATTTTTATCAGAACAAACCTTAGAACACAGAATATTTTTCGACAAACCAAAGAGAAGGAAGCTCACCAATTTGACATTTAGTTTGGAGGTTAAATTGTTGAAAATTTTGAAATCTCAATTAGGAAAATATATAAAACAAGAAAATTAACTTATAATTTTTCCCAATTGTTTCAACAACAATTGTAGCTCCTCAGATCGTATTTTTCCAGAATACGCAAGTAGTAATTCGATCTACCATCTAATGAAATAATAAATTAAGTGAACTCTAGCAATATCCATTTCGGCAATGAATATGTGCTCTTCCAATTTAGGATCGGGATGGTAAAGCATATCATTTCATGAATTTCCAATTTCTTGGCAATAATTTTTAATTTTCAGGAATATCTCGCAACAAGGTTGGGGTATAATCTCCGAAAATAATCGTATAACAGATAAAAATACCTTATTAAAGAATGCATTAAATGTAAATATTGCGCACTCTTCTATTTCGTGAAATTTGTATTAATCTGGATTTTTTTTAGGCCGACTTGAAAGAAATTGGTTCACCAGTTCTCAATAAAGAATCTAATAAGAGCCAAATAGCAGATGTAAGTGACAACACCTATAAATATGTTTATGTTTAATATTTGTATTACAGTTAGTACTGCAAATACAGAAAATTCGTAATGTTGCTGCACCAAAAGCTAATGAAGAATCTAATGTAGCCCCTAGAATGCTGAAGTTAACTTTGACTGATGGAGAGTCATTTGTTCAAGCTATTGAAACTGCTACTATTCCATCTATTAGCAGAGAAAAAACCCCACCTGGGTCAAAGATCTCGTTGAAGAATGTTAAAATAATGAATGGATTTTTATGTTTAAACCAGAATAATACAAAATTACTTGGAGGAAGTGTACCACATTTGTTGGAAAAGTGGGAGTTAGCTAAAAGTGTGCAACATCATAATAGAAATGCTGGTACTGGTCATTATTATTTGTTTACTAAAGAAATCTTCAATCATAACTAAATAATATTGAGCTCTCAACAGTATTAATTAATCCAATAAGTTGTGCTGCCAATATTCTGCATTTGAAATTCATATTTTGAATAATTTAAAATTTTTCAGGTTCTGCTGATGGTCCCCCAGCTTGGGTTAATTTTGGCATTAAAATATCCAATTTTGGAGATGGACCAAAATTGTTAGATAATGTCAAAACCAAAGATCAGGTGAAAGAAAATACTGAGTTTGAAAATTTAAGAAAAGATGCAATTGCTGAAGTTGCAACTGGTGCAGTGAAGAAAGTGTTTGGAGCTGGCGCCAAACTTATTCAAACAGCACCCAGAATTGATACTAATAGAGCAAGAAATGAAGGAGGCAAGCAATCTTACAAAAATAAAAAAGACCCTAAATCTCCCAAAGAAATTATTCCCCAAAAACCATCAGACAAAGTTTCCCTATTTGATTTTCTCGAAAACAAGCTACAAAAAGCAGATGGTTCTGGTACTATCAAATCTAGACATGAAGAGACGAATGGAAAGTCATCTCAGAAATATGACATTGACGATGAGAAGAATTCCTATCATGATCCAAGTTACAATAAAAACTTTATACAGAAGAAGGATTATGGTAATATTGAACAGAAGAGTGGTTCAGAATCACATTACCATAATGAATATGATAAGTTAGGCAATTCACATGTTCCAAAACAGTCTTCATTCCGCAGAGACCTAGATACTAATAAAAGGGAATATAAAAATCGGGATCCTCATAGTTATGACAACACAAGATATCCCAAGGAACAAATAAAAGGGCATGACTCTAACAACTATTCAAACAGGTATAATTCCAAAGAATCTCCAATAAAAAAAAATTCCACTATCAAACACTACAATGACTCTAAATCAACTCCAAATTCACATGTTACTCCTGAAAATCAATCCAATAAGAAACATTCTTCTGATGATTTCAACATACAGAAAATCAACAAATTCGGTAAAAGAAATGACGAAGAGAGAGTGAACGATAATTGGCATTATAGAGCACCGAATTTGAGCAATCAAGAGCAAATCAAAAGTAGCAACAATGTAGATACTTTGACTGAAAATGTGGCAAAAATGTCCCTAGGTGGTGAATTTGCGAGTAGAAGTTTAAGACAACATCTGAATTTACAAACAAAAAAATCAAATTCATCAAAGAACAACATTGAAAATGATAGAATCAATGAAAGTAGTGGTTTTAATGTTGGAAATGAGTGTTTAGCGAAGTATTGGGAAGACAACAAAGTAGGTTATATTTTTATCTGCATGTTTATGAATTTTTCACACGTTTCATTTTTTCACAGTTTTATCCAGCTAAAATCACCGCATACACAGATACCACATATGTTGTCCAATTCAAAGGTTATGGGAATATTGAAGAAGTTCTGAAATCTGACTGCACAACATTAGATCAAGAAAGAGGAGAAAAAAAGAAGTACTCAAGAGGTAATAACAATAATATTCTCAAAGTATCCACTAATGCTACAGTTTTCACAGGAAGCCTTGAGTTTCGAAGAAATCCTAAAAGATTTGAGTATAGCTAGTTTCTACTATTGGACTTAAGAATCAGACCAATATAAGTATACTTAACAAATAACTCTTGATTAACAGAAATCCATCATAATGGACTCATTGAGAAAGAGGTGTTCAACAAATATGGGCCTGCACATCTACACCTTCTTATGTTTCCTACTTTGATATTAACTATTCCTGTAATTGTAAGAATTAAAAGATGTAATTATTTATGATTAAAATGGAATGAAAAATATGAATTTACTCTATGCATTTCATTGTGAAACTACTAATTATTTGTTCTGTCATCACCAAATGTTTGCCAATTTCATTTTAGCCTCTACCTACTCAACAATACACTTGTTTCAGCATCCAGTAAATCACTTGCTGGATAGAATGGAAACTGAAGCAAAATACTAGTCTTCACTTTGGAGATTAGTTTGTATCAAAATCAAAATTCAGAGGAAATAAGTTAATTTATAAAAGCAAATGGGGCTTGCTTTAAGATTGATTATACAATAAAGCTTGCATGGCTAGAGTAAATAATGTTAAAATATGTTCCATTGAATTATCAAATATAATAAAAAATTCCATCTTAATTTTTCCATTGAAGAAATTTCACTCAACAAATACACTGCGCGAAAAAATTAAGGCACATTCTGAAAACCTCAAATTTAATGAAAGTTAACTCTACATTGACTTTATAACTTATTTGTCATGTTCTCTCGGGAAGGTTTTGAACGAAACAAGACACATTTAATGGAAAAAAAATTCAGGATTTCACCGAATCTTATGTGAAAGAAGAGAAATGAACAATTTTCAAAATATTGAAATGCTGATAAGTGATTTAATCCTTGGTAATTCCACCTCTCGCGGTAATTACAGCTCGGCAACGACTGTTCATACTCAAAATGTGTGATCTTTAAATGTTCTGATCAAATCCTTCCCAGATTTCCCCGAGTTGGATTCCTAAGTCATTGAGAGTAGCTGGATGATTTTCTGAACTTCTCAGCCTTCTATTGAAGTTGTCCCAAACCTGCTCGATCGGATTGAGATCTGGACTTCTTGCTGGCCATTCCATTCGAGAGATTTCAACCTCTTTAAGGTACTCCTGAACGATGCACTCACGATGAGGTCTGGCATTGTCGTCCATAAAAATGAAATTTTTACCGATGTACGGGGCAAATGGTACTACATGCTCTTCAAGAATGTTCCTTATATACTTTTCAGCATTCATAGCTCCATTATCAACGACTACTAGGTCTGTGCGAGCAGTCAAAGATATTTCACCCCATACCATAATCGATCCTCCCCCGAAACCAGTAGTATTCAGGAAATTGCACTGATCATATCTTTAATGTGGACGTCTGTATACAAGGGAACGTCGATCACAATGGTAGAGGCAGAATCTAGACTCATCTGTGAAGAGAACTCTTTCCCAATCGGCCTCTTCCCAATGGATATTCTCTCTCGCAAAATCCAAACGCGCCCTTCGATGGGCTAGGGTAAGAGCTGGGCCTCTTGCCGCGACACGAGGCGTTAAATTATATTCACTGAGGCGATTTTTTATTGTCTGATTGCTAATTCGCACCCCATGAGTTTTCAAGCTGATTTTAAAGGAGGCGAGCGGTTGCAAACCGTTGTCTCAACGAAGAAACTCTCAAGTAACGTTCCTGAATGGCAGTTGTTACCCGTGGTCTACCCTGTCCTGGTCTTCGGACATTCATAGGTGTCTCCCTGAATCGCTGCAACATTCTGGACACACTTGTATGGGAAACTCCAAACCTTTCTGCAATTCTTGTGTATGTCCATCCTTCTTCTCGCAAAACTACCGCTTGTGCACATTCCTCTTGGGTCAAATTGCGTGTTTTGCGTTGCATCGCGATCGAGTGTAGAAAATCAAACGAAAGAAAAACTATTGATCACTAGAATTGATCATCAAGACAACTGATTTTAGAATGGAGCCAATACATTCAAAATCTGATAATACCATCTTTTTTTCTTCCTGCTGGGAAAAAACATCTGTTTTGAAGAGAACGTTGAAAGTGGATAACATATGTATGCATAATTCTGATAAAAATAATTATCATTGAGAACACCTTCAGTTGTAGAATAAATTTGAGATTTCCATAATGTGCGTTAATTTTTTTGCGCAGTGCTTGTAATAGTAACTACAACGCAATCGGTTTTCAGAAAAATCCAAGTTGTTACTGAATGTGGTTTCGATAAACTTCTCGTGAGAGAGCGTATGAAACATTTTCGAATTGCTTTCATTGCGTTGCGATTACTCAGTCGCGCGACAAGAAATCGCATGTGCTCGCCTAACCTTAATAACTTCAAAAGTGTAAAAGATAGGGTTTATAGTTCTAAAACAACTTATTTGTGGACGAAAAAAATTAAAAATCATGATTCTTTTCATTAGAAATTTCTTCTCTCATTATTTTGATTCATTTCATAGACAATGAACAAGAGAACTTTCTCTTTAGCTTAATGTTCAAGGTATCCGAATTCGTTTTTTTTTTAACTCCGTAACATACAGGGTGTTGAAAATGTCAGCATAAAATATACAATCTAGCCCGCCCCTGGTCAACTAAACAAGCTAATTTAATTTTAAGGTGGTCACTGCGGTCATCATATCAAATTTTCTTAAATTATATTAAATAGTTGGAAATGGATTCCAGTAGAAAGGATTTCCAGTGGCGTCATTTAGGAAGACGTATCTCCTGTGGGGAGGGTCCCTGGGAAAAAATGATGGGAATCTTATTTTTTACGATTTTTCTGAATTCGAGAGATTTCTCACATTTCTTCGGACACCCTGTATATTTTTTCAGAGTAAATTATGATTGAGAGTGTTTTTACCGAAATTTTTAATGTTATAGTTGAAAAAGTTCTGTATTGTAAAGTACGGTAAAAGTAGGGTGTTCTATACGACACACTTTTGCTAAAAAGTTCATCTAGATCATAATATGTTTTTCGAAACTGGCAGACAGAAAAAATTAAGCGTTTTTCTGTTCTGAGCCAATATTTCATGGAACCACGCAAATGGGGAAAAGGTATCAATGATAAACTCCCGGTGAAAATTTTAAATATTTACAAAAAATATTATAAATATAATTCAATTAAGTTTGTTCACATCACATCAGTTTTTTGAAGAATTTATATGTCACATATGGCCCCCTTATTCTATTATCCTGAATAATAGAAAAGCAAATATGATTCCAAATATCTGAAACAAGAGCAAATGTGGGTTATTTCATTCAAAATTTGAATAATCATAATTTCTATTTTTTACATTGTTGTAAATGATCAGTAGAGAGTGATCTTCGAAAAAATTAAGTTTTGTGCATTCGTTATATCTCTATACTTCCGATTACACAAAGACATCTACACCCACATTTTTTTTTAGAGAGACTGGTACTTATTCCTTTTGACACTCTTAGGATTGGTTTCACAAAACTTTGATTGTACCGTTAAATTAATTGGAGCCACAATTAAACTTTTGTGAAACCTATTCCGTTTCGGAAAATAAAAATTTGAAAATTTCATATTGTTCAATTCGTTCAAGGAACCATCATTTGAGGAAAAAATTGAAAATCACTTCCTGTTTGACGGGAAATTACTCTGACTTATTTTTTTTAATAAGCACACCTGTATTTTTTTTGCATTATTGATTTCCACCCAGAATGATTTTTCAACAATCTGTCATTCTTTGTATTTTACATTTGATTTGATGGAGAAAACGACAATTGAAAAGGTATAGCTGGAAAATCCTACCCTGAGGCTTCGATTTGAACTTAAAGGGTCGATTTGACATCCAACAAAAAACAATTCACCCCAATTTCCAGCTTCATTACGGAGGGTTCTCGAACTTTCTGACTAAAATTCAAAATTTATTGATGATTATATTTTTCATCTCTCTCAGTCGTATAAGTAATATCCCTATGGGTCTCCCGACCCATTTCATTTTGAATCATCGTTGAAATTTTTTTTTTGATCTTTCAAATCAATAGGGGGAATCTGGTATACACAATCTTTCGAGTAGCTCCAAAAAAGAATAAATCCAGGAGTGTAAAATCTCTGGACTTTACAGCTTATCTTACCGTGTTCATGAATAATAAATTATTATTGAAGCCGAAATCAAGATCACAGAAAATATGTTAGCTCACAGCAATTCTTTTAATTTGAAATTTCAATTGTCGTTTTTTCGATAAAATCAAATGTAAGAAACAACTTCTTGAAAAAAAAAATTTCAGTAGATATAAAAAATTAAAAATATATATACACGCTGCTATTTGAAATAAAAAAAAATCAGAGTTACTTCCGGTCGAACCGGAAGTGGTTTGCTTTGTTTTTCAAAATGAAGTTTCCTAGAACTAATTGATTAACATGAAATGTTCATCTTTCGAAAAAACTGAGATAATCCATTGGAACAGGCATACGGAGACACCCGGTGTTGTAGACGTGGGGAGCAAAAAGTTCTTGGTTAGAGTTAGAGAGACGTTCGTTAACATAAGTATGACAATGAAACAAGGTTGATTAGACGTAGGGCGGATTTCACAAAGCTTAATTGAACGATTAAAAAACCTTACGTAAATTCGAACCAATCGAAATTCTAAGTTCAATTCGTTTCAAAGTTTCAACGAATCGCGGTGGTCCCCATTAATTTAACGCTACAATCGAAGTTTTGTGAAACCGACCCGTAGTCAATTAGACGCGATTTTTTTCACTAAGTGAACAAACGAAAACTACATCATTTCCATTTGTAATTCAGAAATTGTCAATTGACATTCAGCAAACATCACTTAGTATTTCAGTTAGTATTTCAGAAAACATCAAATGCAAATGTATTGCAGATTAGTCATTTGAAGTTCAGAATAGGTCATATAAAATTAAGATTAGTCAGTTGAATTTCCGAAATAATCAATTTTGTACCTATTTCACGAAACATCAAATGTAATTCAGATTACATATTACATACTCAATTGAATTTCAGATATGGTCAATTTTACATTTCGGAAATGACAATTTGAAATTCGCATACGCACATTGATACCAGATTGCATTTCAGAAAATATCAATTGTAGATGATTCTGAAATGAAACAATGATAAACAATTAACTTTAATTTTCATGTAAAACATTTAATCTTCGACACAAAACTGGGAAAATTTGAAGCCATACGTGCGTGTCTGCCATTGCAATTGCATCTTATTTCGGTCAATAATATCCTCAAGGTATGTTAGTTTTTTTTCAATAACCCTAGGAGGCAAACTGTTTTAAATTCTGAGGTTTGTTTTTACGAAAGTTCTTATATTTTCTGTGAATGAACTTCTTATAGTCTCTTCATGACCAGCTGCAGAAACTGTTGTCCAATAGCATCCCCAATTAGAAATGTACTCAATTTAACTAATTTTCATTAGGTGTTATGTGCTTCCTGAAGATTTTGTGAAAGGTAAAAATCGATTGAGAAGTTTAAGCATATGTTTACTTCCCTCCAGTGTTGAAGAAAAGAAAGGGCCAGCACCAAGAGATTTCACCTGATTATATTGGTTTCATTCATATATGAAAACATACCTGATTGCATATGATGATATATGATTGACAAAAATAATAATAATCATTCATTGATCCCTTCGACATCACAAAACGAATGTATGGGATAGTTCAATTCAATTATACAAAAGTGAAATAGATTACTAGTGAAAAAAATGAATGAAACAGAAAATGAATGCAATAGGAACATTGATACGATAAAAATAAATGGACATAGATTATGAAAAATCAACATCTGCTAAATATTCCTCTATACTCAAATAAGCCCTTTCAATTAGTATACGCGTTATTATATCTTTGAACTTGAACTCACCCAAAATATTAATTCCATCAGGTAGGTTATTGAAAAGTGCCTTTATAAGAAGGAGAAAGTTCGAATTTTGTTGTTCCATGTTAAGGTAGACACAACGTTCTTCGATTTCTTCTAGAATAATTGTGAAAGTTAGACAATCCAACCAAGGGCGCCGGCAGGATTTTATTCAGGGGGGTGCACAAAGATTGTTTCCACCAACCCCCCCCCCCGCTTAACTTTTTTTACGAAAAATAACGAATTACATTTCTTACAATCAGTGGTGTATTTATTTAATTTAAATACACTGAGAGAACAGTTTATTTGATAAATAATATAAGTCAAAATAAAAAATATTGTTACGAATCTAGAAAGATCTCGAAAACTCGACCAGGAAGTGATAACGTCACGTTATTTCTTCTAAAGAAATGATAAAGTGTAAACTGATACTTTCTCTGGAATGTTCCTTTTGATATTCATTGTTATGTGCATTCTAATAAAAAACATTACGCAAACAATTTTTTTATTATCAAAAAACCATTTTTTTCTCGAGAAAATTTTTTTTTTCAAAAGCCAGGGGGGTGCATGTGCACCTCCTTGCACCCTCCTCCCGGCGCCCATGAATCCAACTAAGTTCCTTAGATTTCGCTCAATAAACACGAGACATCTGTATTCAATGTTTGTTAGACCAAACCGTAGTACACATTTAGAATTGACTTTAGTTGTAAAGTACCCTTCAATTTATTTATAGCATAATATGATTACATTTTTTACAGAAAATATCAATGTGTTCACACCATCGCTAATTGCTGTCGAGGAAAACCCTCAAAAATTTTACTTTTTCCGTGGAAAAAATTTCCAGCAGGAGGGTCAATGGAAGGGTAACACGTATTTCAAAAGAAATGAGATTTGTTTTCTCCACATTAACAATGAGTGCATTGGCTCTGCAGCAATCAATGAAGGCTGTTATTATGAGTCTGGTACAGCAAGAAAAAAGAAGTTCTTCGATATTGCTGGATGCTACTGCAATAGAAGTATCATCCGCCAATAAAACCAATTTAATAAATTCGTAGCCATTAAAATGTTCAGGCAGGCATTGTCGAATAATATGAACAGAGGAAGCTCCAACACCTATCTTTGAAGAACACTAATGTCAACACCATATTTGCTCGAATATGAGTCACCCACCTTGACAACCATAGATCTCCTCACTAGGAAGCTATGCAATCAGTCTAAGAAGATACCTCTGAATCCTAAACAATATAATTCATTGATAATGAATATGATATGATAACCATTAGGAAAAAGAGTATCGTATGACTCAAAATTCGACTTGAAAATAATATTCGATCTTTCTGAATTACAAATTGAGATTACCAAAATTTTATTCACTAATCTGAATTGCATTCGATGATTTCTGATATTCAATTGACTTTATCTGAAATTCAATTGACGCTTTCTGAAATTGAAGTGACAAATCTGACATACAATTGACGGTTTCTGAATTACATTTGGAAATTGTGTAGTCAAGAAATAATAAACGCAATCGGGACACGCGATTCTCAGATCTACTGGAATAGACGAAAGCTAATTAAATAATATTAGAAGTGCGTTCAGTAACTGTGAGCCGATGTTATTTGTTGTCAGCGATTAGGTTTTAATTCGGAGTATTAAATATTTTTTAGAATACCTGGTGTCTAGTTATTCCCTAGAATCTAGAACCAGAGAAATGCCATATAGTGTTTAGCATTACTAGCAAGGTGAGAGGGTTTTTACTGGCGAATGGAGGATATAATTGACGAGCCGAAGGCGAGTCCGTTACCTCCTCGAGCCAGTAAAACCCTTTACCTTGCGTGTATTGTTTTATATTTTATTTGTTTCTCATTTGTAAAAAGGTTAGATAAATTTCAAAAAACTCTCAATAATTTGTCGCAAATGTCGTAAGCTATGGAAGCGTTGCCATGAACATGTCTGTTTATTTTTCTTTACATTTGTTTTGGCGAAAGCGAAAATGAATGTACCAAAAGAAATGATTGAGGCAGCCAGTAGTGTAGCATCAAGTTTATCACCTGCAAAATCAGCTTCAACGTACGAGCGAGAATACGACGACTTCAAAAAGTGGCAAAACAAAAATAGTGTGATTGGGGTAACTGAAGATGTTTTGTTGGTCTACTTGAATTAACTACCAGCTAGATTCAGCCCTAATACTTTATGAGCAAAATGGTCTATGCAGAAAAAGCTGCTTGGAAATGAAAGAAAATGCCCCTGTTCGTAGGTTTGTTTTCCTTGAAAAATTTATTGAATAATATGACGTTTAGTTGTCATTTGCAGATTTCAAAAGGTAATAGCGTTTCTGAAACAAAAAAATGAGCGTTATACGCCAAAAAAGGCCAAGGTATTAAGATGAGGCTGAACAATTTCTTTTACATGCTCCTTATGACCAGTGGTTGCTGGCGAAAATTGTAACAATATTTGAGATTTTTGGATGTTGTCGATGTGACGAAATTCTCTCCTTAAGCATGAATGATATGGGAGATATGGAAAAATAAGTTATTGTGACATTGCGGCAAACAAAAAAATTTAACAACAAGAATATTCACCATAACCGATGATGGCTGCAGATTCAATCCCTTCATGTTATACAGAAAATATGTAAATCTTCGGTCTCCTGGAACAGAAAGCCTAAGATTTTTTTTGACATACCGACATGGAAAGTGCATTTTCCTTAATGCTTGCCAGCACACTATTAGTGGTGTCCCATAGCAAATAGCGAAATATTTAGGTTTAAAAAACCTAGGATTATACACCGGCCACTCTTTTCGCAGAACTGGAGCCACTATGGTTGCGGATTCGGGTGGAGATATTTTAGCACTGAAGCGTGCAGGAGGGTGGAATTGCGATGAGTTATGTCGATGATTGGGTCAACAAAAAAATCGAAATGTCTAGCAAATTATTTGGTAGTAAGGAGAGTACAAATGTTCTGCAGTCCTCGAGTTCAGCAGTTTCTGAGTCAACAGAAGGTTCATCATCATCAGTATCAACTCTTTCATCATCAAAAATCTGTGTTACTGGACATAACAATTGTACCATGCTTTTCACATATATGAGAATAAAACAAAATTTTCTAATGTGAATAATACTACTAACTTCTAAAAATTTTGAAAGTTAACTATCAGTTTCACAAATTAGTGACTTTATAAAATGAACTTTCTTGATTAATATGGTGTTTTTGGAAACTGACGTTTACAAATGAGAAACAAATAAATTATTTAACTAATTACTGATCAAATAACTGTTTGAACTGCTTACCATCATGAGAGAAATAATTATACAAATAGTACCAATCACCATAGCATATTCTTTCACATATTCCTTGGTAGCATTCAAGCAACCTCTCATGTATGCCACATGGTCGTTTAACATTTCCACGTCCTGGCATTTTTGAAGTCTTCCGTGGCCTGAAGGTTTGCAGCAAGAGTCTGGAATGTATCCTTTCCAATCTCTGTAACTGTCGATCCCGCAACATTTAAGTCTTTGTTGAGTTTCATCCCAAGCAATCGTGACTGGATGGTAATTTCCGTAAGCTCTTAGTGACGATGTCATCCCGTTTCGTACAGTCAGCTCTGCCTTCTCTCTGAAGACGTAACCAATGATGCCTCCGACTAACATTGTCACGAATATGAAGGAGAGGCAAAGCATATACTGAAAAACGAGAATTCATTTCCAGAATATTTAAAAAAACGAGTGTAAGAAAAGAAGAATTTTGATCCTACCGTGAAGAGAAGACATCTTATTTCTTTTATCGAACCCATACATCCTACTCCGGCTAATAAAGCAGCACTTGTTCCTGTTATTATCATAATCCATGATGCCCCTCCGTAAAGATTGGTACCTAGCAGTTCATTAGCAAATGATTTATCAACAACGATCCAAACGCCGAGTCCTAAAGCAATCAGACCGCCAATCTGGAAGAAGTTTTGTATGAATAGGGTGAATAAATCCGCTAGCTGGTGAAGATTGTAAGTATACAGGGTTGGGATAAAGTATGGAACCAAGTAAATATCTTTTAAACGAATAGAACGATATTTATGAAAATTTGCAGGTAAGTGCAATGGAACAAAACGCATCTGATGTACATTTTTTTTTATAATAATATACTTCAGGTTTAACCGGAAATGCCATCAACTTCTTTAATTCAAATGGGACACCCTATATATTTTTACAGATTTTGAAAGAGCTTGTTATTTTGAATTCATACATACTGAGTTTAGTGTACAAAAATTTGTAAAAACGAGGAATATAGCACTTTAACCAACCTCCTTTGAGTTTTTTGCATTAGAGCAAAAAACTATTTAGATAAACTAATTGATGTTGTTTGTATGCATAGTAATAAATAAACAAGTACTGTTTAGTACGTCTTTTGTTCTTCAAGTGTCAAATTCTAATTGACGGAAATAAACTGAACAATTTAGAATGAAGTGAAAAAGAGCGTATTGAAATTTTAATGATGATCGGTTATGGTGATCGTGTTAGAACTCATGAAGAAGTGTGTCATATTTTTAATAATTTGCATCCGGAGAGAAATCCTATATCACGTTCAACAGTAACTAGAACATTACAACGTTTTAATACTACTGGGATGGTAAAAAATTTGCTAAAACCTGGAAGACCGCGGACTGCAACGAACGAAACTGTTAAACAAAATATTGCAATCGATTTAGAAGAATCACCTAAAATTTCCACTACAAATTTGGCACTAAACCATGGTATCAGTCGACTTTCTGTAGGAAAGATATTAAAAAGTGTAAAGTATCATCCGTATAAGGTACAGTTGGTTCGAGAATTGTCATACGATGATTTTGACCGACGGCTGGAATTTTGCTTCTAGCATAGTTTTTTCCGATGAGGCAACTTTTTGTTTAAATGGAACAGTTAATCGCCACAACTCAAGGTATTGGTCAAATGAGAATCCTCATTGGATTCATGAAGCACATACCCAGCATCCACAGAAGTTAAATGGTGAAAAGTATTTGGATCTACTAAATAATGAAATTATCCCTGCACTTTAATAGATTTTTTTTTTTTTTATGTTCTGGTTCCCACGAAAAGGGATATCCTGTAATGTTCAGAGAACATCGTGGGAACCAATTACCACAAAATATTTGGTTTCAACAAGATGGAGCACCTCCCCACGATGATAGACGGGTTAGGGATTTTCTGGATGCGAATTTTCCAAATCGATGGATTGGACATAGAGGATTCATAGAGTGGCCTGGTCGTTCTCCGGATCTTAGTCCGTTAGATTTTTTCTTTGGGGTTATCTAAAATTACGTGATTACGTTAGACGACCAACAAACTTACAGGAATTGAGACAAAGAATAATCGATGAATGTGAACTAATACGTGGAGAAGTATTGTAAAGAGTGACTCAAGAATTTGTTAATAGGATGACATATGGTCAGCAAGTAAACGGCGAGCATTTTGAACATTTGAAGTAATTTTGTTTCTCGTTATTCTAAAATAATGAAATGTACATATATTGTACTACTAACAGTGAGTTATTCCTCGTTTTTACAAATTTTTTTACACTAAACTCAGTATGTATGAATTCAAAATAACACGCTCTTTCAAAATCTGTTAAAATATATAGGGTGTCCCATTCAAATCAAAGAAGTTGATGGCATTTCCGGTTAAACCGGAAGTATATTATTATAAAAAAAATGTACATCAGATGCGTTTTGTTCCATTGCACTTACCTGCAAATTTTCATAAATATATATTCATTTAAAAGATATTTACCTGGTTCCATACTTTATCCCAACCCTGTATAAACAGACACACTCAACAGTGGCGTAGCACAAAAGATTTTAGTCGGGGGTCCCCCTTCTTGGGTCTATGTTGGGTCTATATGAAAAAACAAAAAATATCAAAATAAAATAATGCGGATTCCGATATAAAAATAACAAGAAAGAAATCAATGTGATATGCAACATGAAACTTGAAATATTATTCAACGAAAATCCTTGTTCGATGTGGAGTAGTCTCAAGTAAGTCTGATAGACGTGTTTGCGACATTAAATTTTTAAGATAATTTCTGATTATCTTAAGTTTGGAAAAAGATCTTTTCCCATGAGATAGTTGCAAAGAATTTTACAGCTTTGAGTGACTCCTGCTGAGTAATTCACTGTGACTCAGTAAATGGCTTATTGAAATATGAGGAATCTTTTCGTTGCTTTCAAAATGCTTTGTGTTTTTTCTCTGAAAAATGATTTGATACTGTAAATGCCATTTCATTTAATAATTTTGAATTGAAAATATACGAAAGGCGTTCTCTAAAAGAAAAAATAGCTCTGCAATTAATTGTAGAACTAACCTTCATTAAAAATGAAACACTGAAAACAAAGGAACTGAAAAAATTACTTTATTTCTGAACAAACCTCATAACGTGGTTCCGTATTCAAACAATAGTTTCTTTTACTAGACTGGAAATGGAAAAATGCAAAAATTCCAAAATATTTTCCCATTCAGCATAAAAAAATCCTGATTGGAGAATTTTGACAATATCATCTGGCGACGTTCAAAAAGAAGCAGAAAAGAGCGTGATTGAGTTATTCATTATATCGAATGAAATTTGTGGAAACCTCATAAGTTTTATAAAATTCAGGAATAATTGAACCTTCATTGTTCAAGTTTTGTTCATTATATCACCAAAATAATAGCTCGAATCGGCAAGTTCCATAGTTATTGGGGCCCCATTCAAAGCTCTTCATTCGGCAGAAACCATGGCTAGACATGGTCAACCCAAAAATTAACCTTTGTTAATTATGTATTTTTTCCTCTTACATCCGGTGTTTCAAGATTATTCGTTCGATTTAGGAAATTCTGATTCTCACAAATTCAGATGGTTTTTAGCTTCGAAATCTTTTGGCGAGTTTACCCATATATAGGTACGATCGGTGCATCAAGACATTGACAAAAAGTTATACACCTTCGAATCTTACATTATTGTTCGAGATCAATGCAGGCTCAAATTCGAAAAATATGAACATTTAGATATATCTATATAATGATTACGCCTTTTTTCATGGAAATAAGCGCAAAAAAGGAAGAGAAATCAATGTTTAATTTCATTACAAACTTACAGTTAAATATAGGGCTTCTCAGCTAAAACTTTGTTTTGGAAATACAGGATGTAATTTGACCGACAAACTTTTAGTGGAAATTATAGACATTACTTGGAACACTTTCGTTCGAAGTCATATAATCCGAAAATGTTTCGAGCTCGAGCCCTCTAGAGATAACTTAATTAATTACTTAATAAATTGTTTTATGAGATGAAGGTTTCATAAAATTATTGAAATCAAGTAGAAGTACAATGAGATTTCACCCATACATTGTAATTATCTACAGGACAAGCATTGAGATGTGAAGGAAGAGAAAATTTAGAATCGATGTCACACAAGACCTCCTTTTTCCAAAAAAAAACATCAAAGTTTATGAATTTGGTGTGAAACTTGTAAAATAATGTAAGGTGAAAAAGTTATGACTGAAAATACCCTTCATCCCCAAAAATGACGTTTTTGATTGAAATGAAAAAAGTCGATGGGTAGTTTTGATATCAGGCATTGTGTAAAATTTTAACGCTCCAGGTGACGCCGTTCTGGAGATTGTGACAAAAAATTTTGGCTGGGAGTCATCTCTATAGGTAGCTGGAGAGCTCTAGCTATCTTGACGAGGCATTTTTGTAATATATGATTTTGGTAGAAAGTGTCTCAAATAATGTCTAGAACATCGCCTAGAAGTCTAATTATGGGTATATAGAGAAATAAAAAAAATATAAACTCCTGGACAAAATTAACGCACCACTCAATTTTTTTTTTATTTTAAGATAACGATCTGCTTAAGGTTACTGTGTTTTTGTTACTAATACGGATGGATGTCTGTTGATAATCTAGACACCTGCTGTCAAAATTTCGTGTGACGAGAGCATAATTATTGTCATAATTTTACATGGTCTCCAAAAGTTGAGCACATTGTTGTTAGAAAAATCGTTGATTAACAAAAGATTTCATTTGTTAGAAGATGTTGTGTTGTTAGTAGTATTAGTTTTGAGAGTTTTAGTGTTAAAAAATGAATCGAATTTGTTTTAACGGTCGTACAGAGTTGGTGCCTATTCGTATGAGATCCATGAATGCGGATTATTATCTCGAACATGTCATAGTTGAACATGTGATGCCGTTTGCCCCCTTCGTGGAGTCTAATTTTGTATTCATGCAAGATAATGCCTGCCCCCACGTGGCTAGGTAAGTGATTGACCACTTAAATGCAGTTGATATTCAGTTAATGGAATGGCCAGCCAACAGCCCCTACTTAAATCCCATAGAGCATCTATGGGACGCTCTTAAAAAGAAAATTAGCAGTCATAGGCCCTCACCTGTCAACCATAATCAACTGGTAGATGCAGTAATAGCAGAATGGGAGAATATCCCCCAAGATGTTATCGAAAATCTGATCTCCAGTATGCCAAGGCGAATGAATGCAGTAATAAGAAGTAGAGGAGGCCATACACGGTACTAGAATCGGTTGAAACACGCTAATTTATGTGTTTACATGTTTTATGTGTAGTTCATGTTTTGCGAATTTGTAGCATTAGTAACAAAAAATTACAAAATTACCCAAAATAGGGTCTTTTCTTCCCAATTTCAGTTCAAAACAATTGCTCTGCTTTATTTACAATTATATCAGTCGCATGAAAGAAAACTTGTGCTTATTTAATAAAGTGGTGCGTTAATTTTGTCCATGAGTTTATATACAAAATATCAGCCTTGAAGGGTGATGACTAAAATTGAGTTTGTATTTTTTTCAAATCCATGACACTAAGAATATGTTAGTGTATTCTGGCTGCAGGTGTTCATTTCCAGCACTAATTTATAGAAATAATTATAAAATATGGGATATTACAACGTGAGGAATGCTAATTTCACTCCCGTATAATGCAACAGTAATATTGAAACAATACACGTTATTAGTTTTTTACGAGTGCGCTTAACTGTAAGGGTGTTTTTAAGGGTGATATCTCAATTGTGTCGCATGTATATGTTAATATATATATTAGTTCATACTACAAAATAACATCATATAAGACATAAATATTGATGGATAGGTACACGAAAATGGTAAAAACTTACGCATACTAAGAAGTTAACTATAAACAGCCCATATTTAACGAAGTTACCACATCCATCCATTATTCTCCCAAGAGCCATTTTCTCATTTTGAGTTCAAACTGAAAATAAATGGATTCAAATCAAGTCTGATATTCACAATTCACAATAGACCAATGAAATTTCCACGGTTTAAATTGTTCAAACGCCACGTTATGAAGGGTGAGCCTTTGACTCATACATATATTTTAACAATAGGTTTAACTTTTTTCGTATACCATTTTTTTCGTCCTGGAGGAAAAGTTAATTTCAAAGTTTCATGCCACCCACCCCTGGAAACATATCACCAAAGCTTTTCCTAATATTAGATCTGGTTTATGAACATTCGAAAAAATGTGGCAGAAATATAATTCTGTGAATCTTTAGAACAGAGTTGCATTCAGCCGAAGTATCCCATTTCGCTGATATACATTTTTTTATTTATCGATTAAGGTTTCGAAAAAGGAAAAATAATTTTCTTTGTGCGAGATAACTGCTGATCAAATCTCTCGGAAAATCAGGTACTGTAAAAATTTTTTGACCTATAGAAATATCATCAAGTCAGATATTTACAGTAAAATATTTTTTCGAAAAGAAATAATTCATAATTTGGATTAATTAATTGAGACGTGCGAATTTTGAAATAATTCTCTCATTATTAATCAGGAAAAAACAAACAGCTGCTTTTGAGTTCCTACTTCAATTAGACGTGCTTTTTAAATGCCAGTTCTTATTATTTAATTCTTCGGACCAGAAGCAATTAATGAGTATTCCATAATGAAAAGTTATAAAGCTGTATTTGACAGTGACGAAAATATTATTTGAAATTCAATCAAGTCAGTAATTAACTTTTCTTGTGGGAAATCAACATTGTAGGTTCGTTCCAGATTTACAACTATAAACAAATGAACTAACTGTGAAATGAAGCAAGTACTCGTGTTATGAGAACGAGTATCGACTTTCTCTGAATAACACGCAGGTGAATACAAACAAGAACCTGTTTAGTGATATCAACAATGAAATCTATCGGTCTCAATCCAAGTTTATGTACTATTTCTAGAGGTATGAATAATTACCTTTTTTCAAAATTATTGAAATCATCAGTGTGATAAACTTTATTTGCACTTGGTCGAGAGACCTGTTCTGTAGCAATAACACTTTCGAATGAAACACAACGGATGAAACCACGTGCTTGATGCTCGTTTGTGGCTAGGAGTATTCGTCATCATATATTAATTTCTGTTGAGTTCCATTTCTTCTCCTCCCGCCAAAGTGTACACGGAATGTGTAATGCTGTAATGCACCTGTGAGAACGTACACGTAAATTACGAGGGGAATTGTGGGACAAACAATGCAAGTTACCAAAATGATCAGATAGTGCTTAAATTATATGAATATGGGTTTGAATCTTTCCTATAAAATTGTTCGAGAAATTTCAATATTTATTATTCTCTGGTTATTATATATGATGGATGACAGGGTGTATACAAGGTGGCCATTTGAAAAAGAAACAGAGCCATTTGCGAGCGAATTAGTCTGATTTGTTGAACACGCGAGACAGGTCGATATTTAATTGCAGGAAAACTTTTTGACTCATAATTCGATAGTTCATTCATTCGGAATATAAAAACAGACTAATATTCAATACAGCATCCACTCTATGGTAAATAAAGACTCAGTCAACGGTAGAAAATGAAACAAAAATCAAAGCAAACATTTCAACAAATCATCCCTACGTAAGAAACAAAATAAACAAATCTTATTTTACTGAAAACTTAATTTGGGTTTTCTCTCCCAGTCTCTGAAACAAGAAACAATTAGATTTTTTTTTAATGATATAGAAAAGGCCCCTGCGTGAAAATTTGAGCACTTATATGTCAGGGGCCAAAACTTTACGAGAAGAAATTGTTGCCTATCAATGAACAAAAAGAAAACACTTTGAACTCCGAAACGTAACGTTTCGCAGTCTAAATCAGATCCCTTCGTCAGACAATAATTAGTTTTCATTCAACTTCGTAGAATATTGACAATTTCTTATATTATAAAAATTTTTTTCTAAATATGTATTTCTTAATTCAGATAGTGGGAGAGAAAACCCAAATTAAGTTTTCAGGAAAATGCAGAGACCACCCAGACAATATTCCAATAGAAATCTTATTATAGTCAAATTGAACCAAGAACTAAAATTGTTTCATTTGTTGAATACAAAAATACATCAATCAGAACGCCTAGTTACACATGAACATGATATTGAAATTTATCATTGACAAAAACTCACTAAAATCTTTTGATCCGTTAAAACATTTGAATATTTGATTAATATTTTTGGCCGAATACTCAACTGCCTAATATGAAATTCTCTATGAATAATTGAAAAGTTTAATCACAGTCTTATAATATCCGATTTATCTCAATAATTGACTCTGGACTTCCTGTACCCTATTCAAGTATTTGGCGTATATTTGATTCCACAGAACAGAAGGAGAAAGAAATCATTAATCGTGAAATGCTTTCAGTTTCTCTTAGTTTCTCTTAGTTTTGAACAATCTATAGTTATAGAGTCAAAACATGGTCACAAAAACTTAATTTTTCGTCTACTAAAATCCTAGATCCCTCAAACTATATACTACCATTGTATATAATGGTAATACACTACTTATTTTTATTACAAAGAGCGGAGCGAGCATAGATAGCTCTTCTTTAGCCGACAGAAAGTATTTCGTTTGTTACCTATCTCCTTCTAGACTTCTGAACCGATCTGGTTCTTCATGGGGCGCTGATGCAGCAATATTTCGTATGGCAGCGCTACCTTTGTTTTTCTTTCTGCTGCTAAATAATATTGTTGCCTTGTTTGTTTGAACAGTGTCCATTTAAAAAAAAATGATGCCCACTACATTTTTCTATGAGGATTCTCAAAGGTACTATCAAGTCTAGTTACATCTACTCCTTGCTTACCAGTCCTCTCAAATCTTGAATTTTTAGAACAAATTTAATACCTTTCCAAATTCATTTGACATACTCACCTATATTCCAGATTGAAGTCTTGTAAACCTTTTTGGTCAAATTTTCTTATTGATATGAATAGAAGCAACATGCAAGTTTTTAATAAAGATCTCATAACTGGTTTTGACCTTCTCAGGAGAAAATGGTCTGATTTGAATCGTATTATAACAGGCCACGCAAGATGCAACAAGCACAGGTACTCTTCCGATGGAAATCGGTGGAGAGCCCTAGTTGTGAGTGTAGGAAAAAGGAGAAGACTATAGAACATTTTATGTCCCATTTATACATTTCAAGATGGTTTTCAAAGCTATACATGAACAAACGAATGCATTTCTAAAATGGGTGGTTAATTTCAGAATAATTAAATTTATTCTAAATTATTTATTTATTTTCTGCTTTTGACTTTTTTCATTTCAGATTAAGAATTGTGAGTCATTTAGTGAAGAATCTGTTTATCTGAGTCCATAGACGGACAACATGAATATATGTTCTCTTGGATCACGCTGATGTCTTTCATGATTTCTCTGATATATAATATTTTTAGTAAATTTTTTTTCACGGTCGAACTTTTTTTCAGCTGAGATTTTTCCCTTTTCTCATTTAATCACACTGCATACCTGTATGGTTTTCCGGTAATACACCAATCTCAACTAGGTACCTTTTTGTTTCAATTTATTTTGTATTATTGTAGGAGCCTGAATCAAAAGAATATATATGTATAAAGTTTAGGTATAAAGTAATCGAGTGCAAAAGTGCACCGTGGATCCTGGACTATACATCTTGTGCATGAATAAAACTCTGTGTTTTGGGTTTTTGAAATAAAAATAAAGGACACAAGCACAAGAAAATGCTGAAGACAACAATCCTTTACTCCATTGAAACGATGTGTATCCGCCAATGCAATATGCTATGCATCAATTTGTCAAAGGTGTAGCAGCTTTCTGGACTTTCTGTGACAGCTTTCCCGAACGCAACTCAATACATTTCTGTAGAAATCCACAGACAGGAAAGCAGAGCCATCTCAAAATATCGGCACGGTAACTATAGAAATACGAAACAAGAGATCGTGTTTGAAAAATTCCGAAGCGTCATCAAAAGTGAAGCCCTACAATGTCGTCGTTATTACCAATTCTGCTGGAAGAATTGATTCATCCAACGCGATTATTGGACCAACATTTCGGTTTAAACCTTGATCCGAACGATTTATATGCTCCCGTAACGCTGCCTCCCGATTTGCGATTGGCCGCTCTCTATCCCAGAAGTTACCTGAGGCCATGGAGGACTAACACATCAGCACAGGACGTGGGTTCCACTCTTCAAATGGACAAGGAAAAATTCCAAGCTAATCTGGACGTGCAGCAATTCAAACCGGAAGAATTATCTGTTCGCGTCGACAACGACAATACTGTTATTATTGAAGGTAAACACGAGGAGAAACAAGACGAACATGGATTGATTTACCGCCATTTCATAAGGAAATACACCATACCTAAAACTTGCGATATCTCCAAATTAGAGTCCCGTCTTTCTTCGGATGGAGTGTTATCAATCTCCGCACCTAGAGTCCAGGAGAATGCAAAAGAGATCAACATACCGATAACCCAGACTGGAAAGCCCGTGAAAACTGATGCATGCCGGAAAAGTGAGCCTTCAGGCGCTGGGGATAATAAAGCGGAGAACTGAATCTTTCTGAACCGTTAACTGTTTGAAGTTGAAATCGTTGTTCATTATTTTATTTGTCCTTATTCGTTCGATTAAATCGATATAAATTATAAATATAACCTTTGATATTTTTTTTTGGATCTCACCCCTTTTTTGTACGTTGTTTATGACAAAATGATTTCATTCTGTTCATTTTTTCTTCCCTAATGATGAAATAAATATCTGGGGGCACGGTAGTACCCCCGCCAAGACGAGCCAATCGTCTACCTATAATTGTCTCGATATTTCGTCGCATTTCCGAACCTTCATAACTTGAGTTTGGAATGAAGTAGATGAACAAAATTCTCTGAGTATAATGCCAGTAGTGACCTCATCAAACGTGGAAAGTTTCAAGTGCAAAGCTCGTACACTTTGGACTTTATAGATATCTCAAAACCCCTGATTTCCTCACTCATTCACTGATGATCATAAAAACTGTTAGGATACTTCCCGATGTACTATCAAGTTGAAATTTGGCATGTGAGCTAGTTTCAGCACACAAACAACGGAAAAACTTGAAACTTTCATCCCCAACCCTTGGACCCAGAGGATGTAAAATTGTGTATGATACTTCCGCCAATTTTGATGCTAGTGGTCTGAAAATTGATATATGTATACGGACGACTGCTTGTTATGAATTAAAAAAAAATATTCAAGAATTCTCAGGAAAATTTTTGAATAAGGGGATAAAATAAAGCTCTCGTAAAACGCCTCAAATACAAGTTCCTTGTAGTAACCTCAACCACAGTTTTCATTGTGCAATTTCTCGTTGTGATCATTATATAATGATAGAATTCTTCATGCAATTGAAGTGATTGCAGCTCTCAATTACATTAGCATCGCAGCTTGAATCTGGGTATTTAAGGGTATATTTCTATTCTTCGTACAATGTTGATTCTGAACATGAATTGTGAATTGTTTGTCTTGAAATAGATTTCGCAATGATTATATTTCATTTCATCATTATTGGGGCAAAAATGAACAAAATAAAAGGATTTTGTCATAAGCAACGTACAAAAAGAATTGAACTCCAAACAAAAACATTTCAATGTAGAATATTGCCAAGACGAGGCCGAATTTCTTAAATTGTCAAAAAGTTATCAGATCCCATGTAGAGCCAAGCTGCTAACTTTACACTCTTATCTTCACAAGTTCTCAATTCACAAACTCTATGCCTTGGTAAAAATAAGTGATAAAGTGGCGAAAAAGAAACGGACAAGTTTACCAAGGTTTAGAGTTTCTGAAATATGGAGTTGTGAAGATGAAGAATGTAGAGTTAGCAGCTTTTCTCTATATGAGATCTGATAACTTTTTGACAATGTTAGAAATACGGCCTCGTCTTGTTAATATTTTACATCAAAATGTTTTTCGTTGGAAAATTATTCCAAGATCTACTTCAAGTGAAACTCATTCACAATTCATGTTCAAAATCACAAGTTATGAAGTGGAAAAATATATTTATACTTGCCATTAGGTTCAGGCTGCTATCGCGAAAGGTATATTTGCGATTTGCCACCACAACCAGTGATTACACGTTTTGAACTGTGGTATTGGGTGTGAATTACAAGCCATATCATAAACTTAGATACGAATATAACAACACTTTTATTGAAAACTGGCCAAATTTTATTTAATATAAATAAACAAGAGTTTTACGTTTTACGAGCGCCTAATTTTATCCACTAATTCAAAATGTGAGGGTGATATCGATCGAATATTATTTGATATTTTTTTTCAATATTCATGACAAGCATTTTTTTCTATACCTATATCTTTTGTCACACCATTAGCACTTGCGGAAGTCTCATACAAACTTATACATCCCCTGTTTCTAAGGGTTGGAGGGAAAAGTTTCAAGTCTTAGAATTTTAACTTATCAACTCATCAATATCAAATTACAACTTCATAGGACTTCAGGAAGTTCTCTCACCCTTTTATAAATCATGAATTTTTTGAAGTGCTTCAGTAGCAAAACGGTTGATTCTCTGAAAAATCCTAAATCAAGTGAAGAAGAAATGTTGCCTCTTCAATTAGGTATATAAAAAGTGAAAAAACAGGTTTGGGGCAAAACTATCGCTTGCACACTTCAGATTCCCGATTCAGCAACCTAAAAAAACATAGCGTAATAAAATCAGAACTGAATCAGAACTTTCCCGTGAATAATTATGTAAGTTTTCAATGTGAGAAGAGAGGAACGTTTTTTTATACGGTTTTTGGTTCATTATGATTCCTTTTGTCCTACAAAAATTCAATGTATCATTCATTTCGGCTACATCCATTGATTTGAAAAAATGTTCGATAAGGAAACTCGTAGAATTTACCCTGAATTTATTAGAACACATACAACTCATCACAGCACAAAGAAATAAATTCGATGGATATTTTTCTACATATTTTCCACTGACTGCTTGGGAGAAGAAGTAGTTTTGATGCCTTTGCGAAATGCTTTTTCTCTTTTCCTTTCTTCCTCAAGTTTAGCCATCTCGATTTCTTCAATTTCCTCCAATTCTTCATTTTTCTTCAACTGGACAAGATAGTATACATTGATAACAGCAATTGCTATCCAGTCAGCAGCAGATAATAAAAATGTACCAAGTTTATCTGTAAAATGATGATTTAGTTGTTATTTATAAAATATACGATTATTCCTGATCCACAGTTCAATGAGAGATTTATGTGACTCAAACAGTGCATCCTAATTTGTGGAAGAACTAAAATCTTGTCAAAGCTTTAGATTCATGTCTTGTCGTACCTGATGGCATGACGTTTAAGTCAAAATTTTCAAATGATGAACGACAATTATGATTGCCTAGTTTCGTTGCCTAAAGTGAATTAAACAATTAATCTTAGAACCATTCAAAGAAATAACCTAAGGCCGGACACTCACATACAAGTTTAACTGTCAGTTTGAACTGTACATGGTATCCCAAATTGCTTGATTTTGACTATTTTAGGTACTTCTGGACTAGATAGGTAAAAACTTTGAGAGGGGTTCTGGACTCGATTAGTGAAAACCGTTTCACGATATCTCATTTTTTTTTTAATTTTGATATATTATCAATTTTGAAAATGTGCCATAACTTTTCGATTTACAAAAATATCTGGAAACGATTGAAACTTTCTAGAAGAACCTTTTCACCGGAAATAAGAAACTGTATTCAATTTTATTTTCTCGTGGAAAAAAAACACGTTTTTATTTCGAATACGAACGCATTTTTTTCATCTTATATAATAAAATAATTTGAAGATGAAAAAATTCAAAATAATGTCTTATTCCTAGTCAAAAAGTGCTTCTTGAAAGTGTTTATCTTTTTCAGATGTGCCACATCTTCGAAATCGCAAAAATTTCACAATTTTGTTATATCCTTAGAACAAATTAAGATATCGTGAAACGGTTTTCAGTACTGGTGTTTTCATGGAAATCGAGCTCAGGACTCTTTTCAACGTTTTCACTTATCTAGTCTACGACTACTAGAAACAGCCAAAATCCAGGAATTTGGGATACCCTGTACATGGTGGGCAAAATTGGTGATACCTGAACTACAACTTTTTAACCGAAAGATATGGAGGAAAATAAATGACACATTTCGGTCGTCTTCATTTTCAAGTTATAGGCCAAAATTTGAATTGGGGCGATTTCAACTTTAGTCATAATCTCCGCTTCTGTTTGTGCTAAGATGTTGAAAACAAAACATTATTCGGACACTTCCTTCATGGTTATCCAGTAGCGTAATATTTTTTTCCAAAAGGGTTCCTTGATGAGCTAAACATTCAACGAAAAAATCGTGTTTTTTCTTCCTCTTGGGAAATAACAAACGTACGTTACTGGACTGCTATGAAAAAAGTATCTGTATAATGTTTTCATTTAATCGTCCTAGCACAAACAGAAACGAAGATATTGACCCAATTTCAATTTTGATCTTCAACCCGAAATCAAAAAACGTTACGTGTCATTCATATTCCCCTATCTGATCTCATTCGGTTGAAAAGTTGTAGTTCAGGTATCACCAATTTTGTCCACCCCATACAGTTGAAATTCTCAGTTGAAACTGAGTGGGTATTTCAGTCTCAGTTCAACTAGATTTTTCCAACTGTACCGTTTAACTGAGAAACATGAACTGATTAAACTGACAGCCAAAACTGTACGTGAACAGCCGGCCCAAGAGTATACTTCTAAAGTAGCCATCTCTATAGACGGCTATGAGTATACCTACTCCTTCATAAAATCAAATCAAATCATAACATCTTTGGAATCTTTGATTTTCAATTTATTTTGTTTAAAGAATTGGAAGTTATATTGTAAGGCAACAATTTTCCCAACTGATTTGCTTCTCACAAATGTGAATTTACGTATATCCAAAATTAATTTTTTTATTTATTTAGTTTCAACGACCTTCAGTGCAAAGCCAAAATTTTCAGTGAATGCTTGACTCAACGTTTGCACGAGGATATATCAAAACCATCTTTCAGATAATGCAGAAAAAGGGAAAGTTATGAAGAAAAATCAGTTAGTATCGACTTTTATAACAGAACTGTATAGACTGTACAGGTAATAATATGTATAGGTGAACTTTAAGCGTCTAGAGGTTATGTGGTTACAGTTAGAGTTCAACCAATGTTTGATACTTCTGCAAATTGTAGAATAACTATAAAAACACAGAAAAAATGTAACAAGCTTTTTATATAGATCTTATAATCAATAATGATGTGAGATTTGAGTCTGTTTCTTGAATGAATTCACTTAATTATTCAAAGATTACCAATTTAAGAAATTTGTACTTAGGGATTAAGTTTGACGGTCTCTATAAAAATGGAAAAAAACATTTTCTGACCGAAAAAATATCAACCCATTTGGAGAGAGAAATTTCTTTTTCTTTCCTCACAACCGGAAGCTTCCTCGAGCTTCATGAATCGAACCATCATTAATTCGCTGAGGCGCATGAACGTTTCATTGAGATTATGTTTAGTAGTTTGCTTGAAACTGCCATACAGGGTGTTTCGAAAAACTCTCTAGGAAAGATAGAAAACTGAAGAATAGTAAGAGTTTGTTCAGTAAAAAATGTTCGTATCATCATTCGTATTCAAGATACAGGGCGTTGAATATGAAAAAAAAAATAATACTATATTCTAAAACAAGTTGCAGAATGAGCTTCTGTTCTAACACGAATGCGAAGTTCGAAAACGAGCGACGAAGGAGCGAGTTTTCGATAGCATGAGTGTTGGAATTGCCTTCTGCAACGAGTATCAGACGATATTTTCTTTATTTCAGTGAAGTTTTGAGAAATACTCTCGAAATTCAAATGAAAATTCAGATAAGTTACTTTTGTATTATATCTTGGCAGTTGGTGTGACTTATGAAATTTGGCAGATTACGGAATTTGAATTAATTTGATTTGAAAATTGAGAGGATCGGAAGTCAGTACCGACAACCACAAAACGAAAAATATAACTGAAAACAATGCTCTAATGATTTTCATTACAGCACTACTTTTAGTTCTGTAATGAACACATTACGATACTGAAATAGAGAAAAAATATTTATTACACTCGCATTTCGGAAACAATACAATAGATATATCTTTTTTTGATTGTTCATAAGTATTATATTAGTTACATGATGAAAACATTACAATACTTTTCTGTGAGACTTCGTATACGCAAAACCATTTATAATGGTTTGTAACGGTCTGTTCGCCATTTTTGTATAACGGTGCCGCCGCCATTTATCAATCCTTCTAATTATGTCTGGCCACCAAATTTTCTGTTGAGTTTCTCTCGGAAAACGGGGTTGCTTGGGCGCCAGCTATTTTTGGTACTGAAACGGCTAAATAGGGGAAAATAGCAAACCTACCTGGGTAGTCTCTAGTCGAAGACAGGATTCGAGTTTATCTAGGATGTTAGCGATAATTTGCTAGTCAAGAGTAATTTCTCTGTTAATATATTTCTGTTTTCCCAGAAGGGGAAAACTATGACTTTCCTAATCGGGAAATGCCGGGAGAAAGGTGAAGTATAAAACCAGTAATTTTAAGAGTTTATGACACAGATAAAAGAAAGAAAGAACAAAGTATCTATTATAAATACAAGTGGTACAACAGGTCTGATTGTGAGCACCTTACACGATTGAAAACGTTTTCCCGATCAGAACTAGCCAGAAGTAATATGTACTTATTGATCCCAGAATCTGAATGGCCAAGTTGAACGGTCAGAACTTAGTGTTCGTCGGTTCAAATATTTCGCCTCCTTTTTGAAGGTAAGTAAAATTCGTCCGTCTACTCGTGGTGGTTAACGAGACAACGGCGATATGCGGTTCTACACAACCGGGCCAGTCAAATATCGGTCTCTTTGGTTTACTTACGGTACTTCGAAAATTCAAAGTAAGAATCAATCTCAACTTTAAGAAAACTCGGAATCTCAAAAAAAAAGAGCTAGGAATTTAAATCGCAATTCAAACACAATTCAAAACGATGTCTGGCGCGCGAGACGTGAACAACATGAGCAAGAAAGGTGTGAGCGATCCTCCGCGTTTAATTATCCCCGAGTGTAATTGTTGCAAACGTACTATTGTGAAACATAGTGTAAAATGCAGCGTTTGTAATAAATTTTACCATCCTGGTTGTGCAATCAAAACGAAAAGATGCTGTGAAGAAGAAATATCCACAACATCTGATTTCAATAGTGGTGATATTTCTCCATTGTCTGATAGTGTGAACAAAATTATAACGACCGAATCTACCCAGGTGGAGCTGCTTATGAAAATTATTTTCGAATTGGAAGGAAAAAACACAATATTAGCAGAAAATAATTCCCTCTTGAAATACAAAATTTCTTCTTTGGAATCAGAATTAACATCCAAAAATTCCGAGATTTATCAACTCAACAAAAAAATCGGTAAACAAATAAATACGGTAAACAAGAAATCAAATATAGTTCCCACATATGATCGTTCAGGACGTTCGGAGGCGGCGAGAAATTCGACAATGAATACTGTAACCGACACTCCCAACTGTTCCATTGAAGCTGAAGTACCTAACATAGTCCTTACGGAAGCGAGCACTTCTACCGCTCCCACCAAATCGAGTGCGAAAGAAACTTATGCTCAAGCCGTTGGTACGAAAACAATTGTAGAAAAATCTAATGCATCCTTATGTGAAGTCAAAGAACGAAAATCAGTGTCTTCCAACCAAAAACATGGTCAGGAATGGAGTGTTGTGTCTCATAAAAGAACAACTCGAAAAAGAAAAGCTTTAGTTATCGGAAGTTTTTCGGGTGATTCAACTGTTGAGGGAATTGATAAATTCAAAGCCCTACACGTTTCTAACTTGAAACCTGAAACTTCAGTGGAGAATTTACAGAATTTCTTGAAAAAAAACTTTACTAATATTCAGTGTGAAAAATTGATATCAAAGTACCCTGAAAGCTACTCATCCTTCAAGGTACTGGTTCCTGAATCTGAATACGAAAAAGCACTTGTAGGATCAATTTGGCCTAATAAAGCAAGTGTTCGTCGTTTTTTTCAACCCAGAAAAGTGAAACACCCAGGAGACTAAACTCCTCTCAAATTGAGTATCTTCCTACTTGTCAGAATAAAAGATTGAAATTATTGCAAATAAATGTACAATGTATTTCGAATAAAATGGAAAATCTAGAGTTACTATTCGCCGATAAAAATCCCGATATTGTGAGTGTCGTTGAGCACTGGTGTAATTCCGATAGTGTAAAATCAATGGTTATACCTGGATACATACAAGCTAATTACTATTGTCGTTCCAATAGAATACATGGAGGATCAATGATTTATGTTAAAACTGGTATGAAGATGAAAAATCTTGGTGTCTCATTATATTCCGTGGAGATGGATTTTGAAGTGTGTGGAACCATTGTGATGGCTGACAACATACGTTTTGGAATTATAAGTGTGTATCGACCCTGTTCTGGTAATTTTGATGTATTCCTTGATAGCATGTTTTATACTATAAACTATTCTTTGAACTTTGTTGATACTATTTTTGTGTGCGGAGACTTAAATATTGATTTTTTGAAAAAAAATTGTCAAATGTGTAAAAAGTTTGTTGATTTACTGGAATGTTTCGGCTTGAGTGTATCTTCGCAGCTTCCCACCAGAATATTTACTGATATCAATGGGAAAACATCTATTTCGAAAGTCGACTATATTCTAACTAATGCCGATCTGTCTAACTGTGCTGTGGAGGTTTATGAGGCTCATATCAGTGACCACCGCGTTCTTTCACTAGAGCTATGCACTAACTTCAACATTAGTACTATATCATCCTCAAAATTTGTCAGAAATATGAGTAAACATAATCTCAGTAATTTTGTTGACTGTATTAGGAAGGAAAGTTTTCAGGATATATATAATTACACATGTGTTGACCAATGTTTCGAAGCATTCATTGCCATTATTCAAAATATATTCGAAACTTGCTGTCCATTGAGAAAAATTAATTTTGAGCCTTCTCACAATAAAAACTGGGTAACACCAGAAATTATCTCAGCTAAACGAGACCTTCAAAACATTCACTGGTTACATTCTAATATCAGAAGTGAATCTTCTTATGAATTATACAAGAAGGCGAAATTATCTTATTGTTCACTTATTAAAAATACTAAGTTAAATTTCAATAGTCAGATTATTGATAAATCCGATAATAAGAATAGGACATTGTGGAATATGGTTAATACTTTAACTGGCAGGAATCAAAGAACGACTGAACCCTCTGAATTAATTATTGATGAAATTTCACATGGTGACGTAGAAGAATTGGTGGAGTTATTTGCTGGTCATTTTTCCTCAGTAACTGAAGCCACTCTGAAACGTTATTATGATGATTCATTGTCATTCTCCTGCACCACTTCTCGCATGGTAAACTCAAATTTTTATTTTTATCCAGTTATAGAGCATGAGGTAGTTGACATTATAACCTCTCTGAAAAATAAAAGCAGTGCAGGGTTAGATTCTGTGTCTGCCAGAGTTCTGAAAATGATAAGTGAGGATATTGCTCAACATTTTGCTTATTGCATAAATTTATCCGTAACAACTGGTATATTTCCGTCTCCTCTCAAGAAGGCGATAGTCATTCCTCTTCACAAAAGTAATGATGTTAAAGATATCACAAACTATCGACCGATATCACTTCTCAGCGTCTTCTCTAAGGTATTTGAGCGAATTGTTTTCAATAGAATGATGTGTTATCTGAACAAGTTTGGAATATTGGACAATGCACAACACGGTTTCAGATCAGGGCGTTCCACACAATCGGGAGCGATTCATTTTGTTGAGTTTGTCTACGAGCGTCTCGACAAAGGCCTATCTGTTTCTGGACTCTTTTTTGATTTGTCCCGAGCATTTGACAGCCTATCCTTCCAATTTATACTGGATAAGTGCTACAATCTGGGTTTCAGGGGAGTGATTTTGGACTGGCTCCGAAGTTACCTTGAGGGTAGACTGATGACAGTTAAAATTCAAAATACCTTTTCATCATATCATGACATCAAACTAGGAGTTCCACAGGGATCTGTATTAGGTCCGCTTTTGTTTTTGCTATTCATCAATGATCTGCCAGATAACTTGATGAATATTTTGGCTGGGCGAAATCTTCTAACACCAATAGATAATTTCAAAGTAACTCTATTCGCCGATGATACCTCAGTAGCGGTTACTGCACCTTCTTTTGAGGAATTACAAAGTTCATGTGAACTTCTGGTGCGAAGCTTTGTGGATTGGTGCCGCGAAAATGCCCTCATGATAAATATTAACAAAACTGTTTGTATCCATTTCACATCCGGAATTGAAAATCGCAAGTTGGTATTTGGTTATCGTGATACAACAATCATTTCCAAAGACTGCACTAAGTTTCTCGGGATTCATATAGATCGAAACCTCAAATGGTCAACACATGTTGATTTATTATGCAGAAAGCTCAACAACTCATACTATGCAATATCCAGGATCAGAAATACAGTACCCATGAGTACATTGCTGAACGTTTATTACAGCCTTGTCTACAGTCATTTGTCTTATAACATTTTATTATGGGGCAACTCCACAGATGTTAGTAGAGTTTTTATACTCCAAAAACGGATTTTGCGGTTGATATTCAATATCCCACTTCGCTCTTCCTGTAGACCCTTTTTTTTAAATCATGGTGTATTAACATTACCATCTATTTTCATCTTGAGATGCTTAGTATATGTAAAGGAGAATGAATTGCACTTCTCCAGGTTATCTGTCTTTCACAGCTATAATACCAGAAATGATAGAACTTTATTTGTACCCAAACATAAAACGACTAAATTTGAAAAGTCTCCATTTTACCAGTGTGTTAAATTATTTAATCATTTACCGAAGTGTATCCAATCTCTTACTGTAAAAAAGTTTAAAACAGTTGTTAAAGCTATTCTGTTGAAAAATGTTTATTATAGTTTAGGGGAGTATTATTCCGACAATAATTTAGAAATTTTTTTGTGTTAATTTGCATATGTATGTATTTATATTTTTTGACATGTCCTATACATCTTTGATGTCTTAAAGGATCAATAAATTATTATTATTATTATTATTATTATTATAATATTGTCGTTCGAAATTTTGTTCATTAGCTGACTCTCTGCACCTCAGAGCTGAAGCTCTTACTTTTTATTGATTTAAAGTCATTCGTGAGTCACTCACTTCGAGCAAGGGAAGAATTGGTCGCTGGTGTACTAAGAGCCATACGTAGTACTAAATCCAAGTTTGGATGAATATTTTCTAGATTCTGTTCTCGTAGAAATGACGACAAACTTTTTAATGATCCAGAAATTGGTTTAATTGAAATTTGATCAGACAAGAGATAGCTTTCGCCTCTTTATAAAAATATGAGGATCTGTTTTTTCAAAATCAGAATGTTCAATGGGCAACGGTTGTTGTGAGACATCATAGTAGGTATATATTGGTCTCATCTTTTTCAGAATGTATTGTGTCAGGACATATGTTTGAAGAATCCGAGCTCAAATCACTGCTTCTATTTTCACTTTTAAAAAACTTGTTAATATTATCTGTCTCTCGGATCATTTCTTCTTGCTCTTCTCTTCTAATTTTTGCAAGGAAGGTGTTTTGAAATTTTTGGCATTTAACTTTAAAAATGACGTTGAGTGTGAGAGTCGCTTTGTGTAGCAAGTATTTGTTGTTTTAAAAAATTTACGGTTTGAGTTAGGAGCCCTTTGACGCTGAACCGATTTTGATAGACAAATATTTGAAATAGGTAAGAATTAGAGGAGAAAAAAAACCCAATGAATAGCCTCTTGAAATATTTCCCTATAGTCACCAATATTTAGTCGAAATAAAAAATTTATGAACCAGATTTACCGCCCCTTGAAATTTGCCGCCCAGGCTCCAGCCTACTCAGCCAGCTGGTAAAACCGACACTGTATCTTAAATACAGATGGCGTTATGAAGATTGTTTACTCAACAAACCCCTATTATTTTTAAGTTTGCTATCTATCCTAGAGAGGGTGTTACCTTTTTTTGAAACTCCCTGAATATATATTTCATCACTTGAAATTACACCTTTAAAATTGCGTTGTTCGATTGATTTGATTCTAATGAATCCAAGAAGTATTGCGTGATCCGTTACCTTAATAGAGGACCGATCTGCCAATGAACTCGAACAAAATAGAGCAGAACAACATGTGGCTAAGCAGTGAAGAACCATTCATCATGCAGCGTAATGCATGATGCTGAAATGTTGAAATAATAATGACCGAACTTACCGGGATTTTGTCTATCAGGAACTTCAACCCCTCTGAGATCAGCAAGATGTTGGAGTATTATGTCCGACAAATTCCTCATCCTCACAGAAACAAGAGGAGGTATATCTTGCGTCGCTGCATGCATGAGACCTACCTTGATGATATTCTTGAATAAAACGTACGCTTTCAGCTTCATTTCCCGTTCTCTCTTTTTCGCGACAAGCCTTTTTAACTTCTCTTTCATCTTCTTCCTCAGTGCCATCTGTTTCGACGCCTCTCTGAGTTGTTCGAAGTATTGTTCGGTTTCTCTGTAATTTGTTTACTTATAAATGATATGAAACACTGATTGAAAATTTTTGTACACAATGTCATTCAAAGTAAGGTAAAATCTTACACCGAATTTCACAAAAAGCTGAAGGTTGGTAAAAATGTGAAACACTAATAACCTTCTGGGTTGCCAAAATGAGTAAATCAGAAACTTTTGATCTGTACATACTGCTGAAAGTATGATTGATTTCTTTTTGAACCATCTTATTGCTACTCATAAATAGCTAGAGTGTACAAAGAGGGCAAAATTAGTGTTACCTGAAATGCAACGTTTTAACATTGATAGGGAAAAATAAATGACACATTATATGCCTAATAATGGCTTCAACTGCATTCTTCCATCTTCTTTTGTATTCGAGTTATAGGCCAAAATATAAATTGGGGCTATTTCAACTTTGGTGATTAACTCCATTTCTGTTTGTGCTGGAATTTTGAAATGAAGAATTATAAAGACATAACTTCGATAATAAAGTTATAACTCAGCAAGGAAACCTCACAGAAAAAAACGAAGTACCTACATTACTTTACTGAATTGCTATGAAAGAGTGTCTCTAAACAGACAACATTATTCAGATCGGGAAAACAAAATTGGAAACATTACAGTTTCATTAATAAATTGGAACAGGGCCATATTTTAGTGGAACAGTGGCAAAATCAAAACCTCAGAGGGCAGTGATATCGAATAATCGTCTGTGCCGACAAAATCGGTTAAGTAGGGATGTAGAGCACAACGTATGGTGCGCGAGGTTTCGAATCGAATCAGTAATAACACTCCAAACGCGGCATGGATGATTTCATATTTGTTGTAGAGGAATACGACAATTTTATTCCAGGAGGACGCGAGACATTCATCTGCCTCAATGAATTACACAAATAATTTCCTGTGGTAATTAGTATTCAGGTTCTTTTCAACAAAACAGATGAAAATGAAATATACTCTAGAAAAAAAATATGAAAACTAAAATACATTCTACGAGAAAAAATAAAAAAAAAAAATAATTCTGTGAAAAAAAAGCAAAAATAAATTCTAAAACTTGAGAAATTGAAGATAGATGGTCAATAGATTTACCACCGAAGTACCATTTTATAAATTGAATTTTCTCCTTAACCGTAAACAGTTTGATTTACGCGAATCTAATTCATTTTCAAACCATCTATAGCTATCCCATCTGACGTTCGGATGCGACTAATGTGTATTGCAATACGCGGCAGCCCAGATCTATTGCTGAGACTTGACGGTCCAGTCCCTTATTTTTTATTGAATAGTAATGAAATTTCGATTTTTCCTCTGTTCTAGTTGACTTGGAGCTCATTAGAATTTAACATTTTCCTATGTTTTCATAAGGAAATAACCCAATTTTCTATTTTGGCCTATAAACCGATAACAAAAGAAGATAAAAGAATGCAGTTGGAAACACTATCAATTTCCCTGAAAAACGATCGTAATGTGTCATCCATTTTGGTTAAAAAGTTGTATTTCCGATGTCACCAATTTTGCCCACCCTTTATGGTGCCACTAAGTTTTGTATAGGTTGTGGTAATTAGAGTGATGTTGACCTATACAAGGTCTTTATAAATTATTGTAACATCATGGTGAGCCTTGATGTTTTTTAGTTTGCCGTTTCGTTTTATATGCAGACAGCAGACTTTCAATCATGGGCGACCGCAGAATTTTATCTCAGGGGGGGGCCCAATAATGATTTGATGAGGCGCAGGCGAAATCAGTATTGGGATTTGCTCAGAAATAAAAAGGGGATCACAATTTACCATTTCGTATATGAAAAAATATGTTATGAAACAATCTGAATAAATGACAGCCGCTAAATAGGTGTTAAAAGAAGTAACTCAATACCGATCACCTATAATCCAAAGCCCACTAGGGTGTTAGAATCATTCATATAAAGATCCTGTAATTTACCAACCAAAGATTATATGTATATCAGCACCTCAGAGGTAAAGTGTGTTAAGTCACATTTTTTCAGACACGACCTATCTACAATATTGGATTCACATGAGTAAATTTTAGCTAGTGGAACACATTTTCGACACCCTAGGTATATTAAGTCGCCAAATAATGGCAACACACATCCTTTGAAACGATAATCGAACTGAAAAATCTCTCTTTTCTCTAATTTTGATATTGTGACTTAACACACTCTGCCTCTGGGGTGCTGATATAGAGTACTTTATAATGTTTGATCCCAACGTGGTTGATAAAGATGTTGTCTGACAAGATTTAGTTGAATTGACGTATTCCTTGCAGACACATATCGCATTATATTGATGAATTACGCACCTTTTCGAATTTCTTCAATCAATTGTATCTTAGGACAAAAGTGATTTCATACGGAACTATTGTTCTGTTGATTTTATGGAACTTTTGGATCATACCGCCACAGTTTGCTGTTCAGAGGGATCTCTTCCACACTACAAAGGACGTCAAAGGACAGTGCATGCGCTTCTCCTGGCCGATTTATGTTATACCCCAGGTATGTGTAATAACTCATCAAAATAGATCACTTCAAAGAATGTTGCCCATGTTCAGAATCATGTTCAGCATCATCAATCCAAAAATCAATAAAAATATTGTGTTTTGTTGGGAAAAGGAAGCAGTGGTTCCTATGATTCATCTTATGTGTTGTGAAAATAAAATTTAAGGGGTATTTCAATCAATATTCTCCAATTAAGGAGGGGACGAGTGATATGAATCAGGCTTATAAGTTTTATCATACTTGGTCCAGTGTTGCCGGCTCTTCTAATAAAAGGAACACATTATATATCAACTCTCAATCACTAAATTTAGTTTTTTTGAAATCCTTCATGGTCTGTGTACCTATTTCAAACTCAAAGAGTAGTTTGGAAACTGAGCAAGTCGAACGGCTATGTCAGATACCCTTTTTTGTTCAAGCCGAGGTTCAAGCAAACTAGTACTTAGTTCTGCACCTACCTATTCATATTCACCCTGTCATGAATTCAGCGTAAAATGTTGTGAAATATATTTCATTTTTCGAATATCTACCCTTCTCATTATATCCCAGCTATAAGCTATAGCCCACACTTTCCAAACGCAGGCAATCAACCCAATTTATTCAACAAATGGTTGTACAAAGAACCATCTAGAATGAATTGCCTTTTTTTCAATAACCAGTGGCGTAGTAGAGGGCACCGCAGACCCCGCAGTGCGGGGGGCCCCGGCACTAAGGGGGCCCCCGAGCCAAACGAAAAAATTTGAATGGGGTCCCAGTAAATATTGAACTTGCCGAGTCGCGATATTTTTCTGATGATATAACGAACAAAACCTAAACAATGATGGTACAGATATTATTCTCGAAAAATCGAAAAATATTCCTGAATTATATTCAAAACACATAGAAGGTTAACAGTTATTCGATTCGACATATCCCTCAGTCACACCCTGTGCTACCCTATTTTGAAGAGTTTTTATAGCGTCAAGCTTTTCGGTATTTCTCTTTGAACATCGCCACATGATCGTTTTATTGGGGGCTCGGCGGCTTATTTGACATGTTGTTCTTCAGGCTGCTTGCGTCTTATCTGTTATTGCAGAAATTATTATCAATTCTCCAATCAGGATATTTTTATGAAGAAGGGGGAAATATTGTGAAATCTTTTTATTTCCATTTCCATTCTAGTAGTGAGAGAAACAAGTGTTTGAATACGAAACCACGTTGTAAGTTTGTTTACAATCAACGACAAAGTTTTCAATGTTTTGAATCTTTTAGTGCTTCTGGTTTCAGGATTACAATTTCATTCAAGGTTAGTTCTAGAATTAATTGCGTAGCTTCTTTATCCGTTAAGAAACGTCTCTCGTATTTTTTCATTTTTAATATTAAAAAAAAAAAGTTATTGAATGCGCTAATTAGAAACGGCAGTTCGAATATCTTAAAATTTTTCAGAAATAAATAAAAATGTCAGATCGGAAAAGAAAATATTCGAGTGGAGCTTGCAAAAAAAACTCCAGAGAGAAAAAAATATGCATTTTCTACGCGACGAAAGGTTTTTTCAATAAGCCAATGCCTGAGTCACAGTGGCGTATCAAAAGGGCCCCCAAGTCAAACGAAAAGATTCAAAGGGGCCCCAATAATTTCATTCTGTTGAACTTGCCGATTCGCTATATTTTTCTGGGATGTAGTGAACAAAACTGAAACAATGGATATACAATTACTATTACTCCCGAAAAATATTCCTAAATGGTCTAAAAAAACATCTAAGGTTTTCAATAACTCCATTCGAAATTCGAATTATCACTCAATTACTCCCTGTGCTACCCTTTTTTCAACAGTTTTTTAATATACCGTCAAGCTTTTCGGGACTCTCTTTGGACATCGTCGAATAAACGTTTTATTGGGCTCAAGATAATCAAGAATTATCTTAGGAATTCAATAACGCAAACACGTCTATCAGACTTTTGAGCCTACTACAGCTTTGAACAAGAAGTACCCTGAAGCTTGGACATCGACAAGTTGATAACTTGGTTTGAACAAAATAATAGAAAAGATTAATGCATTTTTGTTAAATAATTTTTGAACTTTTTTATCACATTGATTCCTTTCTAGTTATTTTTATATCAGATTCTATGTTACTTTTTTTTACAAATTTTTTTATCACATTTTCTTAAATATTTTTCTTTGAAAAACGTCAGGGGAACCTTATCAGAAATAACGTAGAATTATGGAGGGGGCCCCGACTGAAATCTTGCGGGGGGTTCCCCGAAATTTGCGCTACGCCACTGTCAATAACAGAAGATTTCGTGAAAATTCTAATCCAATCGAAAACATTTCAATGTAAGATATTGCCAAGACGAAGCCTTATTTCTAACATTGTCAAAAAGTTATCAGATCTCATGTAGAGCCAAGTTGCCAACTCTACACTCTTCATCTTCATAAGTCCTTATTTCACAAACTGTAGGCCTTGGTAAAAATGAGTGAAATCTACTATATTTCAAACTCTAATTATGAGGGATCAGGAATACGACAAAACACTTCGAGACACTATAGTAGCATTGTATAAAGTTTCTTCTTTATACAATGATAGTAGGTAGTGCTTCGGCGCGGCGCTTCGCTAGGCTCGTCTTGGCGTTTTTTCTGTCCTTACTTGGACAAACAAAATCTCATTCATACATAATATAATTTATGCTGAATTCATTATGACTTGGAGTTTTTTCCATGTCACTCAGTATATTCACGAAGGAGTTTAAGTTCGTGTGAAATTGAAGATGAATAATGGCAACTTGGAACCAATCATCAACTTACTCTGGAGTCATTGCGTAAAGGATAGATAAGAGCTCCTTAATTCTATCGTTCCATTTTGATGGGAAGAGATATCCATATTCTCGAAACGTGCACAGTAGCAATCTCTTTGAAGGCAAAGCAAGTTCATCAATACGTCTGTTACATGGTTTACCCCTGTTGCGACAGTCCACTATTCGTCTATCGATTTCGTCCTCCGACATTTCACCTTCTTCTTCACCTTCATATCCCATGTCTTCCCCCATTTCATCTTCGGCCATTTTGGTTAAATTTCACCTACGAGAATTTCAACAAGAAAGATCGAGAACGTCAAACATACATTTCTGAATTTCAAAATGTCATTGTCAAAGTTCACTAGTTTTATGAGCAATTTGACACCAAGTATTTTTGGGTTCTACAAATTCTTACTGTTGAGTGCTGTCGATGAGGATATTTGTTAGGAATTCTACCATAATAATTTGATTGAAATTTTCACAGTAGCTAGGAAATAGCTCAAGAAACAAAGTATAGCCTATGCCAAAGTATACCTCAACTTAGGAGTGGTTTCCAACCCTTCTCAAAAATGTTCCATGAAGTTTTTTCGTTAACTCAATACTTTTTTTTGGTTATTTTTGATAAAAAACATGAAATTGTCATTTTCAAATTACTCTTTTTGGGACTTTTACTCACGAATATTTTATTTTTATTCATATGCTCAGAAAGTTTGATTAGTTCAGAATGATTAAGTAAGAGATATCAAAGCATAAAGCGGATTTTTAAATTTTCTTGAAAATCTGCGGTGTACCTAAATCGAAAATGATAACAGATACGAAAAAATTTTGTTTATCTCTTTATAACCGTACCATGGAAATTGGCAGAGATATCACTTCTTCAAGTTAGGTTAGATAGCTCAAACTCGAAAAAATAGGTAGTAACCCCATATTTACTAGCTTTGATATGGATCTTTTTCCGTCTACAATACCTTTTATTTTATTGGTATTCATATGCTCAAAAAGTTTGATTACTTTAAGATGCATAACAGAAGAGTGTACTGTTTATGTTTAGTCCTCTTTACTTATCAATTGTCCTGATTTGCTGGCCAAGCTAAACTTTCGTGTAACGCACAATAATCGATTTCAAGCGAATAACCGGTAAATACCGCAGTTATTGTTGGTTATGCCTTTGGTTATAGCCCTTACTCAAATGAATGACCTGTCTGAATGACCAAAAGCGCTTGAATGCAGTTGGTAATTACCAATGATAACCGGTTATTCGCTTGAAATCGATTAAAGATAGTCGACTAAAGCAGATGCTCTCCCTAAACCCAGAACTAACATGAAGATTAGATCACCAATGTAGGTTATGTTTCAACTGTTCAATGGATTTTGTCTGTGTGTTCCATACTGTGGGGCGCTAGACTTTTGCAGAGGGGCACGCAGCTGATTCCAAAATATCATTTTCGAATACAAACCAAAAAAGTCGAATAGGTGTCAAAAAAATTAATCAGAAAAACGGTTATGGTAAAATTAAGGGGGTTACAACAAATTTTTTTTTCCAGAGAGGGGGGCAAAAAGTTTGGAAGGCACTGGATTATGTGCTGATGTTGATGTCTTCATCCACTTACAAAATTTCAAAACTGGGCATTGGGCAAAACTAATAAACAAAGTGAAGAATTCCATTACCTATATTTAAAAACAAATCAAGTCTTGACGTGGAAAATTACAAGAGTAAATAATGAATAAAGAGTTGAAAAGTTAAGTTTTTGAATGGCCTCCAAATTAAAGTAGTAGGCAACTGGCTCTAATCCATGTATTCTAGATATTCATCACATTTGCCCCTTTTTTCCTGATCAAGTTTTTTTTGCGCCCTCTTTCCGCCTCAAATGGTTTGAATTTGTTCCGAGGATTCATATTCCGTTATTTAGTTCGAATGTTTTTTTATTTGAAACTTCAGAATTCAATAAATAAAGAGTTATGTTTGTTTTCGTTCTATTGAATGATTTTGACGAATAGCCAGCAATACGGGTATGTATTCACCGCATAACAATCTTTCCGAAACGAGACTTTCTACAATGCCATAGCTGTAGTTCAAATGAATAGACTAGATCGAGTTAGGGTGGAACTCTGTCTGAGGCATTTTTATGATTACTGAAACTCGAACAACTATTCTTGATACTGTAGATTCGTGGATTTTCATCAAATCGGCTACAAGCAATAAATGTCCTGCTGATGCGTTTAGTCGGAGGCAAGTAAGGAGTTGACTCATCGGTGATACACTCTGATTCCTACAATCATCAAGGCTTAAACTCCCTTCTTTGAGGTTTGATATCATCATACATAAGATATCATAAAATATGTACTTATATATCACTTGGCAATTCTGAATCATCCTCAATTAATCTCAGAAGTTGCAGAGTAGTTTTTTTGGTCAAACGAAATCGCCGAAAAAAAATGCGAATTCGTCTATATCATGGTAGTGATGGCCCCTATTAAATTCAAGACTTCTATTAAAGCCATAGTCTATGATATCCAATATGTCGAAACTATCCTCATATAGATCATCAATTTCATTAAATAAAAATCTATCCATAATAATTATCTCGATAATTATTAAATTCTAGCAATCAACAACACGTCAAAACTGAAGTTCGTTTTTGACGTTTTAACTTATGGTGCACTTAAACTGCGGTGCAAGAGAATCGGCGTCACAAACCTAACTTAAAATTTGAGTTGGACATATATATTTGACGGTGCAAGTGGGCATAACACAGTTTTCCGAACTCCACCAATTATATCCAGGCACACAATTCTTTGAAGCTAGTTTGTTGGGCCTAAGAGACAATAAACAGTTTTTTATATTCTCGAATGATTTTGTTTCACAAGCTTTGACAGAATGAATGGATTTGACAAAGAATTGGAGAAAATAGTAGGTATACTTACCTGATTTCAGCTTCGCAAAACAAAGCATACCTCAGAGCTTGGCTGTGAAATATCACTTCTTTGCTCAGGATGTACTCTACATAGGTACTGCGTCCAAGTATCAGTTACTTTTGAAGAGGAACAGTAGAATCCGCTAATAATGACATCGAGGGGAAATGAAAAATAAGTCATAATAACCGGAAGTCACATCAAGCTGAATTTCAGCAAAATTAATGGTGTTTTTCTTTTATTCAGTTTGAGAAAAGAACAACAAATTCAGATATTGCTTTATTGAAAAAAATTAAGAATAGCTTCTCTTACAAAGACACTAAATATAAAGAAAAATAATCTGAAATTTTAGTTTGCGTTTGTTTTTTTTTTCGATTTGAAATAATAGCTTCTTTCATCATTGTATAACCTAGAAATTGCTTCATTGGATGTCATTTTATCCACAAAACACCAATTATCTTCAAAGATCTGGATTATACTAAAGAGAATGTTGGCACGCGTATGTCTCGTATCGTATCAAACCTCATCGCACCAAAAAGGGTAGGGTGGCTCGAGAAAACGATCGAGAGGTTACTATATAAGCGGAGTCATTAAATCCGAACCCTATTATAAGGAGTTTTGAATGAAACCAAATAGTCCACTGCATTTAGATCGAAATAGGCCCAAACTTCGGACCAATTCATACAAAAGCAAATGAAGGTTTTTCGGGTAGGTCTCGGTGTCCCAAATGATATCCCAAAAGTCCCCTAGGCGGGAGTGACCGCATAACATTTGGCAACGCTGTAAAAGGCTAAAATCCTGCCCCAATGTGAATTTTCGTAAATATCTCGGCCCCTATGGAACCTACAATAAAAATACATCAGAGCAAAAAGAAAGCTGATGAAATTTCCTAGAAAAAGGTATTGGGTCATTTTTTGATATAACCAACGGTTTCGTCACAATCTTGCCTTCAATTTGAACCGTTGTGATATTCAGGATAATTGAGGTACTCTATTCCACACCGCCTTGGAGGATGACTACAGACTACAGGGCGCGTTTTTCTCAAAGTGGTATCCCCTACTAGGCCTAATCCACGACTTCTTTGTTTTTTAGAAAGTGTTCGAACGCTAATTTTCTTCTCCTTCGTCTACCCCTTCTATGAATGCATGTATATTTTCCGCGATGACATCAGTGGAGTCAATCTCAGAGTTTTGGATTCCTGCATCGGTCACATTTTATTTTTCTGAGGAATCTTCAAATGGTTCGGCATTCAGGCAGGATCGAGGGCAGGATTTTCCATGGCGATTGCCACAAACCGGTGAGCAACGAAGCCACACATTGGTACACAACTTTTCGTACAGTTGCAAAATATCATTTTTGGAAGACAATCAGGCGCAGGAAGTTGGGATGTCATTTTTGTTACAATATATTGTCTTTCAACATCCATCCCCACTCCCGAGGATTCAAATTGTTACCAAGCCATTGTTGTAGTTGATAGTACACTGTGAACAGATGTTCACAGATGTTATTGTGCTGTCAAGAGTTGGAGGTAAAAGATTCAGTCTCACTGGTCTGCTTCTGCTAACAACTTTAATCAAGCAAGAATACCGGTAGTTATTGATGGAGAGTTCTTTAATGGGGGCAACATAGATTGAGTGGAAAAATTTCATTCCGCTTTAAGGTTATGTGCAGTATCATTTTTGTTGAAGATTCCAGCTCCTTTTTCAAGTCCTGCCATTTCTTAACCATTTTCAAAGCTGCGGTCTTTCCTTTATTGAACAGAGCAGATGTTGTGTCGCTTGGTGGATCGAAACTAGTTTCGCAAATTGCAGTTCGTATGTCCTGGCGCAAAATTTCTGCAGAAGTACCGATAATTCTGTCTCAGGATCTTTCCTATTGTACCAAGCTTGATTCAAGATATTCTATTTTCCTTTGAGGTGATAACAATATGGTCTCCATACTCCTCTTCGAGTTTTCTCTTAATTGTCTTGTCATCAGGTATGTATTGTGTCAGTACTGCTTTCAATAAGTTAATATAAACTGAGAATCTTCATGATTTCCAATGAAAGAAAAAATGTCCATTGCATCGAGAACATTTTCATACGCAGGATGACCAACCTTCATTTTCTCGCAGACTAGCAAGTTAATTTTGTTGACACAAATTTGATGATATTCAGCTTCAGATGCAACTATATCTGTGTCAAACGTTACACGGTTTTTAACAGATTATGCCCAATCATCTCCGGCAAGTGCTATAATATTTTCTTTGAAAATGAAGGTTGAAACATGACAAATTATTTTACGCTTGCCCTTTTTTGCTATTTGCTCTTTCTCCTCGTTGCCGCATCAATAAATACCGGTATTCTTACTTGATTAGAGCTGTGAGCAGAAGCAGCCAGTGAGATTGAATCTTTTACCTCCAACTCTTGACGAAGCACAACAACATCTGTGAACATCTGTTTCGGGTGTACTATCAAGTACAACAACGGCTTGGTAAAAATTTGAATCCTGAGGAGTGGGGATGCATGTTAAAAGACAATATATTGTAACCAAAAGCGACATCCCAACTTCCTGCGCCTGATTGTCTTCCAAAAATGATATTTTGCAACTATACGCAAGGTTGTGGACCAATGTGAGGCCGTCGAAGTTTGGGACTTCGTTGCTCACCGGTTTGTGGCAATTGTCATGGAGAATCCTGTCTGAATGCCGAACCATTTGAAGATTCCTCAGAAAAATAAAATGTGACCGATGCAGGAATCCAAAACTCTGAGATTGACTCCACAGATGTCATCGAAGAAAATATACATGCATTCATAGAAGAAGAAGATGAAGGAAAAGAAAATTAGCGTTCAAATACGTTTCCAAAAAACAAAGAAGTCGTGGATTAGGCCTATTAGGGGATACCACTTTGACCAAAACGCGCCCTGTCATCCCCAAAAGTTGTGTGGAATAGAGTACCTCCATTATCCAGAGTATCACATATGTCAAATTGAAGGCAAGATTGTGAAGAAAACGTTGGTTATATCAAAAAACGACCTGATACCTTTCTAGGAAATTTCATCAGTTTCCTTTTTGCTCTGATGTATTTTTGTCGTAAGTTTGATAGGGACCGAGATATTCACGAAAATTCACATTGGGGCAGGATTTTAGCCCTTTAGAGCGTTGCCAAATGTTATGCGGTCACTTCCGCCTAGTGGACTTTTGGGATATCATTTGGGACACCGAGATCTACCCGAAAAGCCTTCATTTGCTTTTATATGAATTGGTCCGAAGCAAAAGTCTAATTTCAATGGACTAAAACTCAACACTGTAATTGAGTCATTATAAGCGATTGGTCAGTAAAGCCGGCGTCATGATAAACGGATTCTACTGCATATGAAAAGTTTTTTCAGGACACCTTCGAGAAAAATTTCTATTAGATTCGTATAAAAGTATATTTTTTCTTGTAAATACATTTTCACGATACACTAAAATTAACACAATATTAGGCCATCTAATCTAATGATAAATTTAATTCTCATGTATGTATGAACTAGAATCGGTCATAACCACACATTTTTCAAAACTTTTAAAACATTATATCCATAACAAAATAAATAACCTCACTATACATAATATGACAATATAAGGGAGCCGAATAGAGGCTTCTATCACAATGAGAAACATCAATTCATCTCGAGATGATTCTCTATAGTTTTTCAGAACCATAATTCAATCTCATTCATTTACTTTCATTCATGATCTCAAAATAAGCGGATTCAATTTTTTCTAAATCTTTTCTGTCTAGAAAGCTTATGATCATGTCCAAAACGACAAGAGGGAAATGGCCCTGAAAGACTATGTTTAGCATTCTGCGAGCTACGTCTTCGTGGATTCTCCTGTCCAGTCCCTCGCAATACTTGTTTATCATTGCATAGGTGAAGTACTTGAAATGATCTTCACCGATGGCATGAACTACATCCATATTCCTGGCGTATTTCGCAGCCTGTCTTTCACTCGAAATGGTGAACTGCCAATATGTCAACCTGGTGTTTCTCATTTTTCTTGTTCTAACCTCGTCGTATTCGTTGCCAAAATCTCTTATCCAACATGTTTCCTCGTCGACAATCTTTTTGGGAACTTTCGTCCTAACATGTTTCACGAACAGTTCAGCGAGACTTGCGCTTTCTTCAATATCTTTTCCTCGTTTTATTTTTTTTTGAAGATATCCGAAAGGGGTGACTCTGTGTTGATTACATATTTTGTAATCGGCTCCACACTCCAAGAGCGCAGCTATGATGTCATGCTTGTCCCGGTTAATGGAGTCGAGACAGATGTTCAGGGCCGTAGAACCCGTGTTCGATCTGGCATTGATGTTTGCGCCACGTAACTTCAGCTCCTTGACCATGGCGCCGCTTCTGGCGTAGTGCAGTGGCGTGTATCCGTTGAAATTCCTGTGATTGATGTCTGCGCCGTACTGCAGGAGGACATCCAACAGATCTACCCTGTTAAAGAGGGCCGCATCATGGATAATTCGCAAACTGAAATAGAAAAGCCTGATATTCACGTCGGCATTTCTGAGCAACAGTTTTCTGACAACCCTTTCGGAACTCCATCTCACAGCAACGTGAAGAGGCGTGTGGCCCAACCTATTCACTGGGCTGTTTATATCTGGCAAGTATTGTAATAGCAAGTCAATCAAATCCTCTTCTGCAATGAAAAGAAAAAAAATATTTAGTTCGACCCTAAACATAAATAACACATTGCAGGGGTAAAAGAGTATGTAATCGGAATAGTTTAAGGCTTCCACGACCGGATATGATGATAGTAAGAGACTCTTGCGGGCTTATTGGCACTGTACTATAGGGAATTATTTCACCTTTTCGCCAATATATGCCAACTAAATCTCAATATGTACAGGGTGATTCACTTATATTGGTAACCCCAATTTTTTCGAAAACGTCCGTATATTGTCATTCGAAAGATAATTTCATTCTGAAGTTTTTTTTCGAATACAATTTTCATCCATTTCTAACATTCAGCGATCTGCAGCGTGTTTTATGTTAATTCTATTCCATTTATTTTTCTGTATTGTGGTACCATGCCTTTATTTGGAGAAATATATATGATTTTGTGCCTTGAATTCAAGAAGGCTAGTTTTCTAAAAAATCTGCCTCGTTAAATGAGATTAAATATGTGGATACAGCAAGATGGGGATCCATGTCACAATGCTGCCATTGTGAGATATTGAGATCAAAAATTCTAAAATAAATGGACCCTTATATTTTGACCAGGGTAACTTATAATGATATAGGGAAATTATATAACTTATGTATTGATGATAAATAAATCGAAAAGTTCTTGGGGATTTTCCGCATAGTCAGCATAGGCCAATGTTATTGACTCTAGGTGATGAGGTTCTTTTTGCTCCATGTTTGGACAAACCCCGTTGGAATTTCAGTAAGGCTAATTGGGTCAATTTTGGGAATAAAGTCGATAGTGACATAAGATGGATTAGACCGTCTTATGATAATTATTCTAGATTCGTGGGCGTAGTTAAAGCTGCAGCTAAAAAGTTCATTCCGAGAGGTTTTCGTAAAGAATATGTTCCTGGTTGGTCAGAGGAAACTGAAAAATTATACAAAGATTATCAAAATTCCCCATCAAATGAAAAAAGTGAAAAACTCATGAGCTCAATAAATGCCAGTCGGAAGGATAAATGGAATAGTGTAGTCACAAATATGAATTTTACACATTCCAGTAGGAGTTCATGGGATGTTTTGAGAAAACTAGGTGAAGCTGCACCTCTCGCGATATCATCCTCGAAAATTAACCCCAAATTGATTGCTCGTCGTCTTGTTAATGTCTCTAATTCAGTTAAAATATCGAAATCCCAAATCAAAGATATGAAGTTGAAATTACATAAATTTAGGACCTCAAAACATACCGTGAATGTTATTTCTAACCCATTCAATATGGATGAATTAATTTCAGCGATTAAAAACACAAAATCAAGAAAAGCAGCCGGTTTTGATGGAATTTATCCAGAATTCATCAAACATTTAGGAAAAAAAGCCCTATCTTGGTTATTATCTTTTTATAATGATATATTGAATTCCGGCAATTTTCCGACCGAATTTCGCAAAGCTAAGGTAGTAGCAATTTTGAAACGTGGAAAAAATTCTTCTGATCCGAGTAGCTACCGTCCTATTAGTTTATTGAGCGTCCCTTTCAAAATTTTAGAGAGATTGATTTTATTTAGAATAGAATCAACTATTGAAGAAACATTACAGAACTGTCAGGGCGGTTTCAGAAAGAATAGGAATTGTTGCGATCAGGTTCTTAGCCTCACCACATTTATTGAATCAGGGTTCAATAAAAACTTAAAAACAGGGACAGCATTTGTGGATTTATCAGCTGCATATGATACAGTATGGAAAGATGGATTAATTTTCAAACTATATAATCATTTGAAATGTGGAAAAATGGTAAGACTATTGGAAAATATGTTATCCGACAGAAGGTTCCGAGTTTTTGTCGATAATAACAGTAGTAATTTCGAAACTTTGAATAATGGTCTTCCACAAGGTTCAGTTTTAGCACCACTTCTATTCAATTTATATTTGTGTGACATTCCATCTACTTCTTCGGAGAAATTTATTTATGCTGATGATATTGCTCTGGCTTTTCATCATTCTAATTTTCAAACATTAGAAAGTACCCTTTCCGCAGATCTGGACATAATGAAAAATTATTTTTTGAAGTGGCGTTTGTGCCCGAATGAAAATAAAACCGAAGTTTCGTGTTTTCATTTGAATAATCACCAGAAATATAGAAAATTGAGTGTAACTTTCGGTTCTTCTCCCTTAAAACATAATTTCAATCCTAGATACCTGGGAATCAAACTTGATTCCTCTCTAAATTTCAACGCCCATTTAGATGATCTGCATTTGAAACTTAAAACTCGAAACAATATTCTTCAGAAACTAGCTGGTTCCTCATGGGGCGCTGATGCAACAATACTTCGAACAGCAGCGCTTGCTTTGGTTTATTCTGCTGCTGAATATTGTTGTCCTGTTTGGTTGAACAGTGTTCATGTAAAAAAAATTGATGCCCAACTAAATTTTTCTATGAGGATTATTACTGGTACTATCAAGTCTACACCTACTCCTTGGTTACCAGTCCTCTCAAATATTGTCCCCCCCCATATTCGCAGAGAGACAACAGCTTTGAATTTTTGGAAAAAATTCAATTCCTTTCCAAATTCATTTCCCATACTCACCTATATTCCAGATAATAGGGTCCCCAGATTGAAGTCGCGTAAACCTTTTTGGTCAAATTTTCTGACTAATATGAATAGAAGCGACAAAGAAATGTGGCAATCTGAATGGAATGTATCCAATTTTTTCAATAAAGATCTTATTTCTGATCCTTCCATCAGAGTTCCTGGTTTTGACCTTCCCAGGAGAATATGGTCTGTTCTAAATCGCATTAGAACAGGCCATGGACGTTGCAATAGCATGCTCTTCCGATGGAATTCGGTTGAGAGTCCTAGTTGTGAGTGTGGGGAAAATGAGGAGACTATAGAACATCTTATAAATAGTTGTCCCATTTATAAATTTCAAGATGGTTTCGAGGCTATACATAAAGTAACGAATGCATTTCTAAAATGGGTGGTTAATTTCAAAATTATTTGATTTATTCTGAATATTCGGTTTCTTTTCTGCTTTTTTCTTTTTTCATTTCAGATTAAGAATCGTGAGCCGTTTTGGGAAGAATCTATCGACGGATAACATGAAGATGATCTCACACTGATGTCTTTCAAGATTTTTCCTGATATTTAATATTTTATGTTATTTTTTTTACGGGGTGGCAGGTTTTTTCGGCTGAGGTTTTTTTTCCCTGGCTCTATAGTATCGTATGATACTAGTGATGATAGTATCGTATGATTCTATAGTATCATACGAAGAATGTTATGATACCCCGTTCTTTTTTTACCTCAGCTTAGGTACTTTTTGTTTCAACATTTATTGTATTATTTTAGCTCTCTATTTTCATAAGAATATATATATATATATTGATGATAATGGCTAGATGACCTAGATATGATTTTGTTTCGTAAAATGAAGGAGATTCTGTAACAAACTATTTCTCTTTTATTTTATTCATCAAATATTATATCTTATAACAACAAAATTTTTTTATTAACAAACGAAACGTTTTAAATCATATGTTCTATATACCGGCCATAATGATTTATACATAAGTTATATCATTCCTCTATTTCATTATAATAGTTTCTTATCTTCATTTTCAAATTGTGCAAGTTATTAGAATCATTTTGGTATACCATATTTTTGAGGGTACCCCTCAGAAAGTAATCTATGAGCTTTAGGTCTGTCGATACCAGATGAGTCCATTGATTCCTATTCATTTTTTTTCGAATTCTTGATCTAAATATCTCTTCACAATGGCAGCGTTGTGACATGGAGCCCCAACTTGCAGTAGCCACATATTTCATCTTATTTGAAGAGCCACATAGACTAGATAATGACTAGCCTTCTTGATTTCAAGGCACAAAATCATATTTATGTCTCCAAGTGAAGGCATACTACCACAATACAAACAAGTCAAGTTTCGTGAAATACTTCTGAAGATCATACAAAAATTCAGATTAGTGACTTCTGTATTGTATCTTGGGAGTTTGTATAATCTACGAAATTTGACAGATTACGGAATTTGAATTGAACTGATTCGAAAAATGATAGGATCAGAGGTGAGTAGTGACAACCACAAAACGAAAAATATTTATGAAAAAAATGCTGCAATGAGTTCATAACAGCACTACTTTCAGTACTGCAATGAACTCATTACGACACTGAAAGTGAGAATACTTCCCCGTACTCGATTGCTTTCCCGAACTCCGCTCCGCGTCGTTCGGGCAACAGCAATCTTGTACGAGAAAGTAAAACTTTCTGCACTTGATAGGAAAATAACTATTTTAAGCAGAAAATCTCAAAAGTAAGTTGAATGTATTTTTAAAGTATAATTGGCAATTTTGAAAAATAGAAGTACCTATAGTAGTATACTTCTCAATATATCTTGAAATGAGAATGTATCAATAAATGAATAATTGGAAAATATTGTAGGAAAATTGAATTCTACATAATTTCGGAAGTTAAATCAGTAGATCTAATGATCGGAAAAAATTCAGTGGCATGTTTTCAAAGGTGGCAATGCTCATTATGAATTTGGATAGATCTTTTCATCTAGTTTGAATAGGAAAAAAATGGTAAATTGTGAAAGTGTTTCTTTTGATTACAATACAATACAATACATATTTATATGTATAAATATGACTCTGTTGAAATCACTTTCTAGAAAAGTTAAATCAAAAGTCAGTATCAAATAAAGTTCTGTGACTTATAAGGATATTTCATAATACTGTTTAGTCCGAGGATTAGTCTCTTTCCTTTGGTTCATCTTTTATTCGCATACCTAGGTACATACTTTTCGAGCCTTCTGCAATAAGTTTTATTGTGGTTTTGAATGAATAGCTTGGTTCTTAACATTCCAGCCTCCAGAGGTAAGAAAACGTGTTTGCAACTAGAAGTTGGTGCTCAACTTAGCATCGATAAATCATCCCAGAGAAAAAGAAAACATGAGAGTTACCGGACTTACTTCATTAAAGGATCCTGTAATAAAAGATCCCTTATCTTTGGTCGGATATTTAAGCTATGGAAATGATTTATTTCTTGACGAAATTATTATGACATTTCTTTCATTCTGACAGTTGTTTGAAGTTTGGAAGTTATTCAACCTAGAAGATTCGGAGAACTGTCAAACTAAGGGATCTCTTATTCAAATACGGCTATCCTTTATTTATGGTACGAGAGTTAATGAACCTTTTGAGTAACGGTTTGTCTGTAAGGCTAGAAATTTTTATAGCGATAATTCCTAGCATGTTGAGGACAAAGTCATGACCTTGCACTTGCACATCATCAGCCCCTATATCTTTGAAAGTGTACAAAAATACAAAAAAACTTGTCGCTGTGGGGTTGAAACTTTCATACGATATTGTTTATCCATTGTTAAGTTCGAAAAACAATTGATAGGCGATTTTGACGACCTCAAGTCGCCTACCAGGCGACTCGAAAAGAGTGTAAAATACGAACATAAATGAACTTTTATATGAAATTTATATGTGTTCTTCTGAGGGAATGAAAAAATAAGTTTTATCATTACTTTTCATCATCCGATACGTTATAATTTATTTCTTCATCATATAGTACAGTCGTTTAAAGCGGAGTACACTTTGTCCTAAATTGGTTGAGACTGCATTATATCTCAGCAATTATTGAAAATATACATTTTTGGAGATGTCATTATTTCTCGTGTCTTGTAAAAGAAAATATGAAACTGATTATAAAAATATTTTTACGTAGAAGCCAGTGGCGTAGCCTGAAATTTCTATCGAATGAATATTTTTGAGATACAGCACAAACTTAAAATGTTTCAAATGTTTTAACGTCAAAATTTCTCCTTTCTTACTGAATATATAGATGTATCACAACCATAACTTTAATAAATTTTAGCGTCGACCATCAGAAAAATTTAGACTTCTGTTTGTTTTTTTTAAACTAAGACATGAATTTTTCCACTCATGCATCATAAAACCATTTTTAGTTGATATTTTGAGTTCATGTTCACAATAGGATTAAAAAATGGGTTCAGGTCATATGGCTTCTCGAGAAAGTAATGATTAAATGCTTGTGAATATTGATTAAATGTGTGGGATATTTTTTGCAACTGAAATTTATTAAAGGATAGGTTGTGATACAATTTGACGTTGAAATAAAGAGGGTGTTCAGTATGAAAAATTTCATTCCGTTCCTATTCAATCTCGAAAACAATGCTTTGATGAAAATGATAAGCTAAACAATTGACTTCTTCGTGGAAATATCATCATAAGGAGTTTTAATTTTTTTCTTTCTTATACATTGCCCGAGAATTAATAACATTTTCAAAAAGTGTACAATTTCATTTTCGGCCTGTACCTATTTCAAAAACAAAAGTAGTTGAAATATTTCTTTTTGTGGATTTAAAAGTTAAACGAAAAAGTGACACAGGGTCAAGAAAACCAAATGACTCTATTTTCAATGCAGTCTCAACTAATTAAGTACAATTGAAACGACTGTACCATATGAAGAAGAAATTAATGATAACATATCAGATGATGATGAAGATTAAAAATAAACTTTATTTTTTCATTCCCTCAGACGAACACATATATAAATTTCAGCCTTACAGAAAAAACTTCATTTATGTTCGTATTTTACACCCTTTTCGATTCGCCTGGCAGGTACTTGTGCTTATCGAAATCGTCAATTTTTTGTTTTTGAACTTAACAATGAATGAACAAAATCGTATGAAAGTTTCAACCTCACAGCGAAAATTTTTTTAAATTTTTAACACATTCAAAGATATAGAGGTGGAAGATGTGCAGGGGTGAGGGGTGGCAGGTCAAAGTTTTCGTCTTCAGCATGCTTCTATTGCTATTGCTATAAAAATTTCTAGCCTTACAGACAAACCGTTACTCAACAGGTTCACTGTATAGCCTTTGGACTATTAAGTTAAGTACAGGAGGGCAGTATTTTACTACAGGTCACCTTGAATTCATTTGCGAATGCGCATGAATAAATGTCAAAATGAGGGAAACTTCATTTATGTTATGCCTTTATTTGCGTTTCGATAACTCTTTTATTTTGAGAATAAATCTTCATAAATTAAATTCACGTGAAAGAGTTATGAACATCCTTACAAACTAAAGCAATTATAATATCAGTATGTTGAGTATTACAAGTAGGACTGGTAGGATGTGTTTCAGTGAATTATATAATGATACAAAGATGTCTTCGTTATTATTATTTTTCAAACAATACATTTCAAATTAGACTGCAATCGGACCATTGGTTCTCAACTCACCTCATTGAACGTCTCGCAATTTCAACTATTTTCGGTTGAACGCGAGCAATTGAACTTTTTGCGATGATCACTGGGAAAAATCCAGTGCAAATCGAAGCATAATTTGACGAATGATACCTGGACTAGATTGCAGTTATCTGAAGGACTGAACTCAATTCTATGGGTGCAAGAACAAGAAGAAAGTTACCAAATTGACCAATCACGTGATTTTTAACAGGGAATAACTAACTTTAAGTATTGTAAAGATAGTTGTTAGCTAAAGACCTAGAGAAGCAAACATTATTTGAATATACCAATTATAGCATTTTTATTTTCAGGTCTTACTTAAGTTTCACTTCCACTTCGATCCAAAATTCCGTTATCGGTGAAATTATTGGAATTATACTTGTAATTGGAAAACTTAAATATTTTTTAATGTTTCGCAATTATCCTCTAGTGTCTAAGATGTAAGAAAACTCTTCCAATTTAATGAATAAATTGTATGATGACTAATTCATTATTTATCTACTGATCGAGTTTCATTTTAGTTTAACGATGTTTATACAGTCGAACTTTTGTAGAGATGGCGGTCGATAATTAAGGAGTGCCTACTTTTAATTTAAGAAAGAGTCATTTAAACGATCTTTTGTATAATATTTCCATGTGGCAATTCTAAGAAGATGTTTTTAAGTTAGAAAGGTATACCTTAATTTAAATTGTGAAAAAATTCAATTTTGTTTTCTATTCGAAGTGAAAAAAAAATTATACACTTCCCAACCTGGCAAACTTTTCAAATGTGATAATAGTAAAAATCTAAATGTCTATATTAATATTATAAATGTGAATGTCCGTAAGTTTGTCCTCTATGGACTCAGGATCCAGATGGCTTATTCTGATGCAACTTTGACTACAAAGTAGAGAATTTATTCTGGGAGATTTTCATGAAAAAGTCGTTAATCAACCCGGTTTTTTCAGGCTTTGACGGCCGACGCTGGGATAGCTAAGAGATAAAGAAATATGGTGGACTATTTTGTAGTGCTCAAAAAGTTTTATAAAAAAGTCCGCGGAGGCATATGTCTAACTGCCGAGGACAACTTACGATAAACATTTTTAATATTTTCAGTTCAATTCAAAATAATGTTCAATTTGAAGAGGGCTTCCGACAGGCATGGAATGAATTCATGTTATCTGGGGCATTCAGTCTTGATGAAAATTGCTTCTTACAGTATAGTTTTCTAATGGATTCTTCAAAACTTACCGCATGGTGAACAAACGCGAATTTGAGCAAGAAATTATACGAGGCTATGAATGTGGAACTGCGGACCTATCAGTACCGTTTTGAATTGAAATATTTCGCGAGCGGAGTCGCGGGTTTGAGCTAGTTCCTTATAAATCTGACCGATATGAAGGTATATACACCCCTCTTCTGTTCAATCAAATTGTTATGCAATAGCGCCAAGAATGAAAATCATCCGTAATTTAGTTCAATGAAACTATTATCACAAGAATATCCCGAATGGAATATCTGAAACTTCATTTTATAAAGTATTATTAGAGTATGATTTAATCCACCATCCACTTTCATAGTTGAAAAATCATAATTTTTATCCCCATGTACCTACCTAGTACGAACATTTTGAGCTTTAGTATATAAATTCATTGCGATAATGCTTGAAACACGAATTCTTTGACGACGCACCTGTACTATGTACCTGTTTTACGATTCGCTTGACTGACCAGAGCATTCGAAACCAATTGCCGAAAATTCAGCTTTACCCAGTAAATTCAAAGAAAGTGGCACCGTACAGTCAGTTCAGTTTTCTGTTAGTTTTTGAATGTCAGTTAGGATTTATGAGTATAATAAACTAAGTGATTGCCGAGAGAAAGCATATTTTATAGTTTTCAAAAGAAAAAGATCACCGCTTTGTTGAAATAACTAATACTTGAAATACCGATATTTCTTCTTGTTTTCAAAACACACGTTTGGAAGGTTTTTCAAATCGCGAGTGCGAGAAAGAATTTGATTCGTAACCGTAACGTTCGCAAAAATCCAGTGAGGAATCTTAAAAAATAATGTGAAGTCTTTTCGTAAGAGCATAAATTTTTTTAGATAATTTGAAAGTTAATTTTTGCCCTGAAATTCTCTACAATATTACAATAAGTTATAAATCACTTTCTCTATTTCAGTATCGTAATGAGTTCATTACAGTACTAAAAGTAGTGCTTTCGAAAACTCGCTCCCTCGTTGCTCGTTTTCGAATTTCGCATTCGTGTTGGAATAGAAGCTCATTCTGCAACTTGTTTTAGAATATACTACTATTGTGTCCTTTTTATTATGAATTTGATCTGATGGAATACTTTTTGTAGTAGAAGGACGGGAAAAATGACAATTCTTAATAATTTGCCAACGTTTCGATCATTTAATATTCATGATCTTCCTCAGGGCTACAATAAAATGAAATGGACATAAAACGGTTAGGGACAGTTAAAAGTTAAATTACAATGAATGTTTTACTAATTATTTTAGTTCTTTATATCTTCAAAAATTATAGACATCTGAAATGTGAAAATTGTTGTAAATACGTTCAGAGATTTTTTTTTTGGTGGAGTTTTTATCTCAATATTTGAATTTACATTCCAATTAAGTGAATAATTCGATTTAATGCGTCTGTTTGAAATGGATGTTTCGAAAGAAGCATTTGTTGCTCGTTGTATTTCTTTTATTTTTCGTAGGTAACAACACCTTCTCATATGAAACCAAAACATGAATTGGATGTTGGGGATCAGAGATCATCTGTGGCTTATCTGTGTCTACTGTGAACAAGCGTTGGTGCGAGATTGAAATTTGTTGTCTGTGTAGTCGGAAATTGATTCGGCGGTTTGCACTTGTTTAAAATATTAGTGTAAATGGCACTCAAGTTTTGTTTGTCAAATTGTTTATTGTTATCTGATTCATTTAGCTCTTTTTTTGGTAGGTTCTTTCAGTGTCTAGAATTGTTGTGTTTTCAAAATCAAAAGTGTGTCCTATTTCAAAATGGTGAAGGGCTTAAGCAGTTTTTTCGTTTTTATTTTTGTTTTCTGGTTTACAGTCGTAAGTTTGTTGGCGTATCCGATCTTTCTGGTATTGTCTAGTCATACACTTTGGGCAATTGCTACATGGGATTTTGTAAATAATCTCAAACTGGGAGGACTTGGGTCTTTGAGTTTGGTGAAGCACGAGTCGACTGTTTGTATCGGGTAGAAGGCTAGTTTGTATGTTTTATTAAAACGTTTGTACTGCTGTGTTGATGATCTCGGACAACCCTTCTATATAAGGAACTTTGAAATAGATCAGAGGAGTAAAGCTTCCACAAGGCACCCCTTCCATCAGCATCACGAAATGGCCACTATTTCTCCTTTAGCATCTGTTGGGTTGTATACCTACTGAATATCATATTTGCAGTGCCGAGTTGAAATGACTGCCATAGAAATGGATTATCGGTGAAAAAAAATTAATTATTGCATCTGGATTTCTCTCCTTAATATTCAAATAGCCATTATTAGTTCTCTATCATTAGCAAAGGACATTCATTCAGACCTTTAGTTCAAAGAGAACGAAACTGATAATATTAGAGAGTAGAAATATCAGTAGTCAGAATGGAGAACAGTTCATATAAAGTTTTCACGACTGGAAATACTGACATTTGAAAAGTTTTCTGGGCTTCTTGGACGTAGTGTATTAAGAATGATATATACATATGCGGTCTGCATCTTCAGGGGATTCTTCCTCTGAAGAAACGTTGGATGAAATAATTCCTGGAAGACCACGACCAATAATCCCGGAAGACTCTTAATTTCCAATTTTTCTAATTTCGCTGATATAGATTTTTTCCAATGATAAATTACTATAAAAATGCGCTTTTGATGGGATTTCACTATTGAGAATAATTTTATTTCTTCAAAGGACAAATATTCATTGAAAGACATTCAACTTACTTTCAAGAGTTTCGTCTCTTAAATTTCAAGTATAATTATGAAATATAATGGTCATAATGAAGGACAAAAATCATGTGCGATGAATATCGTGTTCGTAAAAGATTTATCACATGAATGAAAACCAGTGTTAAGAAGATTATTAGGTACATTCGATAAAATCATTTACTTGATATATTTGAAAACTATATTTTTTTATAACTTAAAATTATATTCCCTTGCGATGTTTCAAGACCATTTAATTCTCTCTTATTCACAATATTAATTACCGAAGACAATTTTGAAGGAACACCAAAATGAAGTAATTCAATGTAAATTAGTTGAAATTTAATTGTACATTTACTATTAAATAACCTATACCAAACGGATCACTTGATTTGGACTCTTTATATAAGATGCTTTCAATCACTTCCAATTATGATATTAAAAATGATACTACAGGGTATCCCAAATTGCTTGATTTTGACTGTTTTAGGTACTCCTGGACCAGAAAGGTAAAAACTTCGAAAAGTGTCCTGGGCTCGATTTTCATGAAAACACCATAGTGAAAACCATTTCACGATATCTTCATTCTTTTAATTTTGAAAAATTATCGATTTCGAAAATGTGCCATAACTTCTTCATTTACGAAAATATCTGCAAACGAGTTAAACTTTCTAAAAGCGCTTTTTCACATGAAATGAGAAACTATATTCCATTTTTTTTTCTCATAGAAAAAAACTATTTTTTTATTTTGTATACCAACGCTTTTTTTTTATCTTATTATAAAAAAAAATTTAAGATAAAAAAAAAATCGAAAAAATGTCTTATTAACAGTGAAAAAGTGCTTGTTGAAAGTTTTTATCTTTTTCAGATATTTTCGAAAATGAAAAAGTAGTGGCACATCTTTTAAATCGAAAAAATTTCAAAATTTTTTTATATCTTCAAAACAAATGAAGATATTGTCAAACGGTTTTCACTTATGGTGTTTTCACGGATATCGAGCCCAGGACTCCTTTCAACGTTGTTACTTGTCTAGTCTATAGAAGTACCAGAAACAGCCAAAATCAAGCAATTTGGGATATCCTGTACATTAAGTTGTACCTTGTACCTCTACATTCATTCATTCAATTCATAATAAAAAATAATTCAAGTTATAATACTACTTATATATCTTATCAATGAGAATGAATTGAGTTTAAATCTTCTATAGTAATCTTCAACCCTCAACTGCTATCGCTGGGGTCAAATTCGATCATATGAACGCATCGCTGTCGGTCCTCTTACATCTAGGTATTCACATCGTCAGTACTCGGTATGCCTGTGTCGATGGTGAAAACATCTATTTTCCGACTCCACCTGATTTCTAGATCTGACCGCTTTGGGGTCACTCTGTACCCTACGAAAGTACCATTTCATACTTGTATATGATCAGAGATATTTCCGTTGTCATAATTGAAGATGGTAAATTCAGATACTATACTAGTAGATGAAAACCTTATGAATGCTGAGCATTTCATATTTGAGTGAATTTCTCATACTGGAGAGGAAATTTTTCATGGGGATTTTTTTTTCAAAGTTAATGTCACTCCTTAAGAGCCGAGCACCAGCAAATGTTTCGAAAAAACCCAGGGAGCTCTTCTACAGGGTCCTCAAAAGTGAAGACTGATATTTCAGCATAATTTATTTTATGTCTTGAATAATTCTTGATTTTTTTCTGAAATGATGGTGTGTTATTCGACGAATAAATGTTTACTTTACTTCAGTAAATATCGAACCGAATGAACAGGAATATTTTTCATTATTAGACGTGATTCGAATTTGGGATCAGAAATGACCCCACTATACAGGGTCTTTCACGAGGAACCTCACCCATATTTATACGGGAAACTACTGAACGTATTTTCATGAAATTCAGCACTTATAAGTATTTCACGATGCTGATGAAATCTAAAATATTTTCAAGGCATGAGCACCTCCGGTTTTTCCGGAAATGACGTCAACTTCCGTTTTTCAAATTAGAACACCATTTTTTTATTGCAGAAATAGATTCCTTAGAAAATTTTAAGTTATTTTGATGTAACATTTTTCAGTTCTGGTTGGAAAATTCTCTCTGAGCGGGAAAATTCGAAAAAAAAATCGAAAATAGAGCTCCGCTGAAACAAGAATAACTTCGAGGTTTTTTGATGGAAAATTTTCATTTTTGGGATTCTTCAAGATGTAAGATTGATGTATCCACTTTAAAAATCGAAATCGCGATTCATGATACAGGGGGTGAAAAAATCGCTTTCAAAGTTAGGGATGACAAAATCGTGAAAAATCAATTTTTTCAAATTAGAACCCCATTTTTTTATGGCAGATATTGAATCTACGTTAAAAAATAATGTGAGTGTATGCATCACACCCTTGCCCTAAAATGGATATTTTCTGAGTTATTCACAAAAAACTGTTTTTCGTCTTGAATTTTCAGCTATTTCTTTTCCCTTCACGCCAAAAAGATGAAATTTTCAGGAGATAGATATTCTGACATATTGACTCAAATAATTGAGCCGCTAGTACAGAACCATAATGACTTATGGTATCAACAAGATGGCGCGCCTCCACACAATTCACTCAATGTGTCAAATATCCTCTACAGGCTATTTGAAGATCGATGGTTGGCGATCAATGGTCCACATCTTTGGCCACCACGTTCTCCCGATTTAACTCCTTTAGACTATTATGTTTGGGGTAGGATAAAAAATATTGTCTACTCAACTCCCCTGACTGATAAAGAGGACTACATAGAACGAGTCAGAAATGCGTTCAGGTTTGTTTAGATTTCTAGATTCATAGTTTTGAAACTCAATTTGGTTTTTAAACACTTTTGCAGATCTCCCGATGAAATAAGAAGAGCAACGCACGAAGCATTCCTGAGACGTATAAATAAATGTCTAGAAATTAACGGCCAAAACTTTGAGCATCTTCTCTAGTTATATCTGCGAGAGTTTGCCATGGTTCTCCTAATAGTAACTTGACTTCGGTTTCAAGAAGGGGTGAAAAATCTACAGCATGGTTCAAATAACAGTTCCTGAAAATTTCATCTTTTTGGCGTGAAGGGAAAAGAAATAGCTGAAAATTCAAGACGAAAAACAGTTTTTTGTGAATAACTCAGAAAATATCCATTTTAGGGCAAGGGTGTGATGCATACACTCACATTATTTTTTAACGTAGATTCAATATCTGCCATAAAAAAATGGGGTTCTAATTTGAAAAAATTGATTTTTCACGATTTTGTCATCCCTAACTTTGAAAGCGATTTTTTCACCCCCTGTATCATGAATCGCGATTTCGATTTTTAAAGTGGATACATCAATCTTACATCTTGAAGAATCCCAAAAATGAAAATTTTCCATCAAAAAACCTCGAAGTTATTCTTGTTTCAGCGGAGCTCTATTTTCGATTTTTTTTTCGAATTTTCCCGCTCAGTGAGAATTTTCCAACCAGAACTGAAAAATGTTACATCAAAATAACTTAAAATTTTCTAAGGAATCTATTTCTGCAATAAAAAAATGGTGTTCTAATTTGAAAAACGGAAGTTGACGTCATTTCCGGAAAAACCGGAGGTGCTCATGCCTTGAAAATATTTTAGATTTCATCAGCATCGTGAAATACTTATAAGTGCTGAATTTCATGAAAATACGTTCAGTAGTTTCCCGTATAAATATGGGTGAGGTTCCTCGTGAAAGACCCTGTATAAGATACATCAATTAATCGATGAGTACTTCAGTGTAAGATTTTTTATTGTGTTAAAAACCATCGCAAATGCTAGAGAAAAAGGGCATCACAGCAATGAACAAATGACTGCCAATAAAGATAAACATAAATAGGTATATATGATAAGTTATACGGAATAGCGATAACGGTTGAGGGTTAAATACTATTCAATTCGGAATGAATACTAGGTCATAAGGTGAACAAAAACAAAATCATAATTTTCTGATGATACGGGGACTACCATCGTTCAATTTCGAAAAGAAGAGAGTTCATGAAAAAAAGCATCAAAATCAGAGTTTCAAAGATTGGGACTAGAAACATTCAATTCCTGATGAAAAAGAGCATAAATATAACAATTATCTTAATCAAAAAAGTTTCGAAGAAGGTAACCAAAACCGTTAACCAAATGAAAAATGTCAACATGAATAAAAATATCCAAAATCAAAGTTGTGATATGAAGTGAAGCAGTTCAGAGATTGAGGATGTATTTAATTTCTAACGATAAAGTAAATTTTAACATTTTGCCCTGATAATAATATGAGAATGTTGATACTCACTGTCCCTTATAATTTTCTCTGCTATTGATGATCCTTTAATGTTGCTGATGAGAGGATTCGCCCCATTTTGTAGAAGCAACTCGATAATTTTCTTATGTCCAGCTTCATCATTATTATAGTTCGACGCTGCTATGTACAACGGTGAACTCTCCATTGTAGTACTCATAGAGGAGATGTTAACTACTTGGGCTGATAGTAATTTTTCCACACATTCCGAATTTCCCTCGACACATGCCCGCAAAAAAATATCTTGAGGACTCTCCTCGAAATTTTCCTCATCCAAACCGGCCGCGAAGTTTACTAAATTGGGCATTCTGCAGAACTTTCGAATAACTTGCTCACTTAATGTTAAGAACAATTTAAGAATATTTTCAAATCGTCTGCAAAACGTGTTGTACCTACTGTAGGTATCGCTCATCAATGTGGGCAGAGTATTATAGTTTCTTGACAACGGCCCTTAAAGTAAGTACATTTACCTGAACATCCCTTGAGGAGAGGGGAAAAAGGCATAACGATTCTTAAATATTCCTCGGTGTCCATTTGCGCTTATCAGGAATTTATTGTTATTTGTCTGAGGGGATTTAAATTTGCACCATTAGGACGATTCGTTTTTTCTTCATAAGCATTATATCTATATGATGATAAATAAATGACGGATATAATTAATAAGAAGATGAAAATAAAAAACTACTTTGGGAAGAACAATAAGCAGAATTACACAAATTCCTCAAGGTTGTAGTGAATAATCCATTTGTCCATTTCTACTTGAGTCATTATTGTTATTGTTCAATATACAGAATGTTAGAATTGATGCGAATTATTTCAAAGGGTGATTAATAAGCCAAGATTAAAAGGGTTTTTCCAAAAACATTTTTGTCCAAAATACTTTTTCCCAAGTTAGGAGAGAATAATCGATTTTATTCCATATCTCCGCGAAACGAGCATTAAGATATATAAAATTTGACAAATATGTGAAGTTAACAAACTTTCAGTTTCCATAGTCTGTTTTGATGATGTGGTAATACCATAGATCAGGGCTGTCCAACTTCACGTACCTCAAGGGCCACATTTTGAAAAATTCCGGTGCGGAGGGCCACATTAAAAAAATTTGCAACTTAATGCTGCTTTTTGAGATATGTGCCTCTCATCATTAAACCCACTGTAAGCCTTAGGTTTCGATTCCAGTTGGGGGTGTGCTCTACCTACATTCTGAAGGGTCTGAGCAAAAACTTTTCTTACAATTTTTTGAAATTCGCTAAACCTATTTTCGACTGCTTCTGCTGTATTTTCGATGTATTTTATCCGAAGTTGATACGAAAGTTCTTCAAATAAAATACTTCATTTCTTCAAAGGATGGTGGTGTTAAGTGACAGTTCGCCATATATAACTTCTGCTTCGGCTCGAAAATCTCAAAATTTTCAAAGAACGATTGCTCTCTCGCATAATGCTAGTTATTTCAACAACTACTTTCATGACATCCATCTGATTTGACAATTTTCCAAATTGCGCCTCTTGGTGAGCAAAACAATGTATCACAAGATTGTTGACTGTTTATGTGGTTTTATTTCAAAATCCTGCAAATCCGATTTCAGTTCCTGCCATAGCTCTGGCTCTATTAGTGACAATATAGGAACGTTCATAGACACCCCGTGGTCCGATAGCATCTTATTCACAGCTTCAAAATCCGCACCCTTGGTTGTACCATTCAAAATCAAGCATCTCCTTCTGACAAAAATTGCAACCTGGCTGATATCCGATAGATCAGTACTTCCAACTAAGGATAGCGAAAAATACTCACACTTTTCAACAGAGTTATACAGTTTTTTAGATATACCTATATTGATCAATATGGTCTACTCATCTTGCAATCGTCCGATGCGATATAGAGACTGCTTCGAACTTTTCGGCATTTTTGTTTCACTAAACTCTTATGCCATTTCGATGGCACAATCTATTAGTAAGAGGTTTTTTCGCTTTGGCGATTTCCAGGGCCCCTCTGCGGGCCACAGAAAATTAGGTCGCGGGGGCCTCGTGTTGGACATCCTTGCCATCGTTGATTGAAATATTCTTTGAGAAGAGAAGAGAATACTTCAATCAACGCTTGCCATAGATAACCTTAGAACAGTGTGACTTTGCAAGCATTAAACAGGATGTTTTCAAGTTTGTGGCTTTTTTTTCAGTTGGTAGAACTTATCATATTCATATTTTTATTCATTCATAATATTTCAGCAGAAATTACAAAAGTAAAAAATAACGAAGTCAAACTGTATTTTAAAAATTACAACAGTGATATTCCAGAATATACAGGGTTGGGATAAAGTATGGAACCAAGTAAATATCTTTCAAACGAAAAGAACGATATTCATGAAAATTTGCAGGTAAGTGCAATGGAACAAAACGCATCTGATGTACATTTTTTTGATAATAATATACTTACGGTTTAACCGGAAATGCCATCAACTTCTTCAATTTAAATGGGACACCCTATATATTTTTACAGATTTTGAAAGAGCTTGTTATTTTGAAGTATCACATACTGAGTTGATTGTAAAAAAATTTGTAAAAACGAGGAATAACTCACTGTTAGTAGTACAATAGATGTGAAGGGTGATTCACTTATCTTGGTAACCCAAATTTTCTCGAAAACGTCGGAATATTTTTTCATTCTGTTAATGGCGTTTTGAACAAGTCAATGTCGACTTGAAATGCGCATAAAAATCTGCGAAATAAATAAAGACGTTGAGCGTCGCGGCGCTATCAAAAATTTTTTCTCCAGGGACATCCTTTTTATCATGTCATTCTTAAGATAATTTTATTCTGAACTTTTTTTTCGAATACAATTTTTATCCATTTTCAATCGACAGCGATCTGCAGCATGTTTTATGTTAATTCTATTCCATTTATTTTTTTCTGTAATGTGGTAGTATGCCTTTATTTGGAGACATGGATATGATTTTGTGCCTTGAATTCAAGGAGGCTAGTTTTCTCAACAATCTGCCTCATCAAATGATATTAAATATGTGGCTACAGCAAGATGAGCACAATGGCAACGCTGCCATTGTGAATATTTGTTTAATATCAAACGAAACAATTCGAATCATATATTCTATATACCGGCCATAATGATCCATACATAAATTATATCATTCCCCTATTTCATCATAAATTACTTTGGTCAAAATATAAGGACACATAGGACAAAATATACTTGGACACATGCGTTTCTTATCTTTATTTTCAAATGGTCCAAGTTATTAGAATCAGTTTGGTATACCATATTTTTCAGGGTACCACTCAGAAAGTAACCCATGAGCTTTAGGTCTGGCGATACCTGATGGGTCCATTGGTTCCTATTCATTTATTTTTAAATTTTTGATCTAAATATCCTTTCGCAATGGCAGCGTTGTGACATCTTGCTGTAGCCACATATTTCAGCTTATTTGAAGAGGCAGATTGACTAGAAAACTAGCCTTCTTGAATTCAAGGCACAAAATCATATCTATGTCTCCAAATAAAGGCATACTACCACAATACAGAGAAAAATAAATGGAATAGAATTAACATAAAACACACTGCAGATCACTGAAGGTTAGAAATGGATAAAAATTATATTCGAAAAAAAGTTCAGAATAAAATTATATTTCGAATGATACGATAAAAAAGGTATGTCTCTGGAAAAAAAATTTTTGACAGCGCCGCGACGCCTGGCCTCTTTATTTATTCCGCAGATTTTCATGCGCATCTCAAGTCGACATTGACTTGTTCAAAACGCCATTCACAGAATGGAAAAATATTCGGCCGTTTCCGAGAAAATTGGGGTTACCAAGATAAGTGAATCACCCTGTACATTTCATTATTTTAGAATAATGAGAAACAAAATTACTTCAAATGTTCAAAATGCTCGCCGTTTACTTTCTGACAATATGCCATCCTATTAACAAATTTTTGAGTCACTCTTTCCAAGACTTCTCCACGTATCAATAATTCTTTGTCTCAGTTTCTGTAAGTTTGTTGGTCGTCTAACGTAAACACGTGATTTTAGATAACCCCAAAGAAAAAAATCTAACGGGCTAAAATCTGGAGAACGAGCAGGCCACTCCATGAATCCTCTACGTCCAATCCATCGATTTGGAAAATTCGCATCCAGAAAATCCCTAACCCGTCTCTCATAGTAGGGAGGTGCTCCATCCTGTTGAAACCAAATATTTTGTGGTAATTGCCCATTCTGTTGAAGTGCAGGAATAATTTCGTTATTTAGTAGATCCAAATACTTGTCACCATTCAAGTTTCCGTCGATAAAAAATGGGCCTATAAGCTTATTTTCGACAATTACCATCCAAACATTTAACTTCTGTGGATGCTGGGTATGTGCTTCATGAATCCAATGAGGATTCTCATTTGAGCAATACCTTGAGTTGTGGCGACTAACGGTTCCATTTAAACAAAAAGTTGCCACATCGGAAAAAAACTATGCTAGAAGCAAAATTTTCGTCGACATTACAGATGTCCATTAGCCGTTCGCAAAATTTCAGCCGTCGGTCAAAATCATCGTATGACAATTCTTGAACCAACTGTACCTTATACTCATCTTCAAGTTCTCGAAGGTTGCAATTTTTATGACCCTTGCCGCATACTGGCATACACTAGATAAGAGCAATTATCAGCTTGTTATTTGTTAGGGCGGTCGGCCATAAAACATCTGTTCGAATCGTGTTCCTCATCACATTCTTGCATTATTGTATTCTTCGTCGTAACATGTCGTTCGTACGTGGACTGATTTGCTCCCGTTGTTCGAGTAAAATTAATAGAAATGATGATACTATCAAGTGCAATAGTTGCGAGAATACTTTTCATATCAAGTGCCTTAACATCAATATTGATGATTTTAGTGAACTACGCGAGGGTGGAAATACTACGAGTTGGATTTGTGAGAACTGCAGTATCGCAGGCAATTCGAATGTCGTTCCGTGTAGCCAGGATTCCGCAAGCAATGATGAAGACCCACGTTTAATTTCCATTCAGGTTATAATTGAAAAATTGGTGACACCATTGCGTTCCGAAATTTCCGAATTAAAGAACATTATAAAACACAAAAATAATAGTATATTATTTCATGAGGAGGAGAAGTGTCACTTTTCATGGCGGGCTTGAGTTTACCCGCTGAACGTAGTGAGGCGGGTAATTGAAAGCGAGCCATGAAAATAAACAAATATCGACACTCATCAACGAAATTGAGAAGAGAAGAGAATACTTCAATCAACGCTTGCCATAGATAACCTTAGAACAGTGTGACTTTGCAAGCATTAAACAGGATGTTTTCAAGTTTGTGGCTTTTTTTTTCAGTTGGTAGAACTTATCATATTCATATTTTTATTCATTCATGTTATTTCAGCAGAAATGACAAAAGTAAAAAATAACGAAGTCAAACTGTATACACACGTCAAAAAAATTTTAAAAATCACAACAGTGATATTCCAGAATATACAGGGTTGGGATAAAGTATGGAACCAAGTAAATATCTTTCAAACGAAAAGAACGATATTTATGAAAATTTGCAGGTAAGTGCAATGGAACAAAACGCATCTGATGTACATTTTTTTGATAATAATATACTTACGGTTTAACCGGAAATGCCATCAACTTCTTCAATTTAAATGGGACACCCTATATATTTTTACAGATTTTGAAAGAGCTTGTTATTTTGAAGTATCACATACTGAGTTGATTGTAAAAAAATTTGTAAAAACGAGGAATAACTCACTGTTAGTAGTACAATAGATGTACAGGGTGATTCACTTATCTTGGTAACCCAAATTTTCTCGAAAACGTCGGAATATTTTTTCATTCTGTTAATGGCGTTTTGAACAAGTCAATGTCGACTTGAAATGCGCATAAAAATCTGCGAAATAAATAAAGACGTTGAGCGTCGCGGCGCTATCAAAAATTTTTTCTCCAGGGACATCCTTTTTATCATGTCATTCTTAAGATAATTTTATTCTGAACTTTTTTTTCGAATACAATTTTTATCCATTTTCAATCGACAGCGATCTGCAGCATGTTTTATGTTAATTCTATTCCATTTATTTTTTTCTGTAATGTGGTAGTATGCCTTTATTTGGAGACATGGATATGATTTTGTGCCTTGAATTCAAGGAGGCTAGTTTTCTCAACAATCTGCCTCATCAAATGATATTAAATATGTGGCTACAGCAAGATGAGCACAATGGCAACGCTGCCATTGTGAATATTTGTTTAATAACAAACGAAACAATTCGAATCATATATTCTATATACCGGCCATAATGATCCATACATAAATTATATCATTCCCCTATTTCATCATAAATTACTTTGGTCAAAATATAAGGACACATAGGACAAAATATACTTGGACACATGCGTTTCTTATCTTTATTTTCAAATGGTCCAAGTTATTAGAATCAGTTTGGTATACCATATTTTTCAGGGTACCACTCAGAAAGTAACCCATGAGCTTTAGGTCTGGCGATACCTGATGGGTCCATTGGTTCCTATTCATTTATTTTTAAATTTTTGATCTAAATATCCTTTCGCAATGGCAGCGTTGTGACATCTTGCTGTAGCCACATATTTCAGCTTATTTGAAGAGGCAGATTGACTAGAAAACTAGCCTTCTTGAATTCAAGGCACAAAATCATATCTATGTCTCCAAATAAAGGCATACTACCACAATACAGAGAAAAATAAATGGAATAGAATTAACATAAAACACACTGCAGATCACTGAAGGTTAGAAATGGATAAAAATTATATTCGAAAAAAAAGTTCAGAATAAAATTATATTTCGAATGATACGATAAAAAAGGTATGTCTCTGGAAAAAAAATTTTTGACAGCGCCGCGACGCCTGGCCTCTTTATTTATTCCGCAGATTTTCATGCGCATCTCAAGTCGACATTGACTTGTTCAAAACGCCATTCACAGAATGAAAAAATATTCGGCCGTTTCTGAGAAAATTGGGGTTACCAAGATAAGTGAATCACCCTGTACATTTCATTATTTTAGAATAATGAGAAACAAAATTACTTCAAATGTTCAAAATGCTCGCCGTTTACTTTCTGACAATATGCCATCCTATTAACAAATTTTTGAGTCACTCTTTCCAAGACTTCTCCACGTATCAATAATTCTTTGTCTCAGTTTCTGTAAGTTTGTTGGTCGTCTAACGTAAACACGTGATCTTAGATAACCCCAAAGAAAAAAATCTAACGGGCTAAAATCTGGAGAACGAGCAGGCCACTCCATGAATCCTCTACGTCCAATCCATCGATTTGGAAAATTCGCATCCAGAAAATCCCTAACCCGTCTCTCATAGTAGGGAGGTGCTCCATCTTGTTGAAACCAAATATTTTGTGGTAATTGCCCATTCTGTTGAAGTGCAGGAATAATTTCGTTATTTAGTAGATCCAAATACTTGTCCAGTGGCGTAGCGCAAAATTCGGGGGCCCCCCCGCAAGATTTCAATCGGGGGCCCCCTTCCATAGGTTCATGTTATTCATGATTAATTTCCCTCATAAGTTTTCCAAAGGAAAATAATGAAGAAAAAGTGTTAAAAATATAATAAATACTAATATATAATAAATAACAAAAATATCCAAACAAAATAATACAGATTCTGGTACGAAAATAACCATAAACAAATAAATAAAACACTTATCTAACGAAAATGCATTGATCCTTTTTCATTTTTTTGTGCAAACATATCGATGTCTAAGCTTCTGGCCACTTCTTGCTCAATGCTGAGAATGCTCAAGTCTGATAGACGTGTTTGCGACATCGAATTCCTGAGATAATTCTTGATAATCTTTCCGCACTGGCAACTGTAACGGGAAGAGTTGCAAAAATTTTCAAAGCTATGAGTACTTCTGGTACACTCAATAATGACTTATGTTTCGAAATTAATAATTGTGTTAAATCTAACACAGAGTTTGTGGCACTCAAATTATCCTTAATAACGCTTCGTAAGGAAATAAGTTGTTTGGAAAAGTCAGTCGATAGATCTGCTGTATAAAAAGATGATAAAAGTTCGGCTTTCTCCATCAAATCATGATCATTCAAATGGATCAAATTGTAGGAACTCAGACAGGAAAAACTTTCTGTTATAGTTTTAATTCCCAGGAATCTATCTTTCAGTTGCCGAATTAAAATGTCAACATTACAATTGAAAACATTAATTTCGAAAATTTTCTCTGGGCACGTGAGTGGTTCATCGAAATTCATTTCGTCGAAAAATTTTTTTACTTTTCTCTTCTTTTGTTTCTGAATGAGGGTTGAATTTGCCATTTTCTTGCTAAATTAATTGCTTCACTTTTTATCATTTGAAATGAGTTTCTCATTTCTTCCAGATTCCTAAGGGTTTTACGTAACAACTCCACTGCAGTTGCTAAATCTGACTGCTTTTCTTGAAGAATTTTCGAAACAATATTGGTGTTATTTAATATTTTTGATTGAACTGTTACATTCATAATGAATTCGAAACAATTCATCAGTTCCAAAAGGGAAATAGCTTCAGATTTCTCATCATTCTTTTTGGATGAGAGAACAATTCTTGTCAGAGCTTTCATTATTTGTGGAAATGCTCGGTTTATGGCATGAAGGGCGTCATAACGTGATGACCATCTCGTTTCACATAATCTCTTCAAAGTGGGAAGTTTTTCAGAATCTGAGGATACTACATTTTCAAGAACCTCCCACCTTTTGATACTCGCACTAAAAAATACGTAGACCTTGTTTATTATTTCATAAAATTTCTGTACCTCCGTTACTCCAGACACCGAGTCATTGATCACCAAATTGAGATTATGGGAAGCACAATGGACGTACGAAGCAGTAGGTTCCCTATCAGATATTATTTTTTGTACTCCAGAATATATTCCACTCATCACTGCAGCTCCATCATATCCCTGGCCTCTGCAGTTAGTTATTGGAATGTGATAATTGTTCAAAACGTCAAGAACTTCTTCTACTACTCCCTTTGCACTCTGATCTTTAAGACGAATAAATGCAAGGAAACTTTCGAGAATTATGAGTTCAACAGGTAAACCTTGTTCGTCATAAGTGATATGAACATATCGAAGAATAATACTAAGTTGATCTTGTTTTGAAATATCTTGAGTTGTGTCCAGTATGAGGGAGTAGAACTTACTTTTATTAATTGTCGATATTAGTTTCAACCTTGTTTCCTGAGCTAATAGACTGATAATTTCATTCTGAATTTCAGGACTAAGATAATTTCTTTTTAAATTATTTTTTTTATCAACAAGTTTCGCTAATATAGGATCATATTTGGCTAAAAGAAAAATAATAGATAAAAAACGCCTTTTTGCTGCTCGTTTTCATTAATTTTATGTATGTGTCCTCGAAAAGCCAAATTGCACATACTGAGGGTAAGAGTGACATCGATTATTCTTTTCAAGACGAGTTTCCAAAAATTCAATACTTGGCCTAATTCCTTATTGAAAAATGAATCAATTGTTGATTCATTTTTCCATTTGTCATATGCAACACAAGCTCTGAGATGTGTTGTCGATAACTCGTGAACTTTGATTTTTTTCGACAATCCTTGCCAATCATTCACTCCTTCCACCCAATTCATGTTGAAGTTGGAACAGTTCTATCACCGAATAGCCAACAGGGCTCACAATACGCTTTGTCCAATAATTTTGAGTAGCACAACCATGTTCGGGGCATTTCATTACCATCAGTTGTCTTCTTAGTATAGATAGTAGGAAATGGAAAAAGAACGTTCCTTTCCATCTTTAGGGTAGGGGCCGCTTGGTTTGCAAGATCCGAAATGGACAATGGCACGTTTCAAATCATTTTCTAAAATATTCAGTGGATAATGAGCCCGATCACTTGGAAATTCTTTAGTATGTTGCAACTGTAAAGCAGCAGAACTCAATTCAAGAGTAATATTATCCTCTTCAGAAGTGCCCTGATTTTTAAGTTCTTCCGATATTTCTGTAGTATCTTGTTTCAATACTGATTCGTATACAGTATAGTTCGATTGTAGATCAAGATCTTTATTACTCAAGTTTGCCTGTGATTCCTGCTGAATTGATTGTGACTCAGAGTCAGACTTATTAAAATATGAAAAAACCTTCCGTTGCTTAGAAAATGCATTTTCTTTTTCTCTCTGGAGTTTTCTTTTGCATGCACCACTCAAATATTTTCTTTTTCGTTCTGACATTTTTTCTGATATCTGAAAAATTATGAGATATTCAAACTGCCATTTGTAATTTGCGCATTTTATAACTTTTTTTTCAATATTGATAATGAAAACATACGAGAGAGAAAACATAAAGATAAATAAGTCCCGCAATTAATTCTAGAACTCACCTTCATTGAAATTGCAATCCTGAAACCAAAGGCACTCAAACAGTCAGAATATTGAGAATTTTGTCTCTGATTATAAACAAACTCACAATGTGGTTTCGTATTCGAACACTTGTTACACTTGCTCTCACTACTAGAATGGAAATGAAAATAAAAAGAATTCATAATATTCTTCCCTTCTTCATAAAAATAGCCTGATTGGTGAATTGACAATAATTTCTGCAATAACAGATAAGCCGCAAGCCACCCGAACAACGCGTCTAATAAACCGCCGAGACCCCAATAAAACGATCATGCGGCGAAGTTCAAAGAGAAATGCCGAGAATCTTGAAGATATATAAAAAACTCTAGAAGATAGGGTGGCACAGGGTGTCACAGTGATATCTCGAATTGAATTACTGTAAACCTCTCATGTTTTTTCAATATAATTCAGGAATATTTTTCGGGAACAATAACCGTAACTTCATTTCTCAGATTTTCTTCATTATATCATCAGAAAAATATATCGAATCGGCAGTTATTGGGGCCCCATTCAGAGCTTTTTCTTTGGCTCGGGGGCCCCTTTAGTGCCGGGGCCCCCCCGCACTGCGGGGTCTGCGGGGCCCTCTGCTACGCCACTGACTTGTCACCATTCAAGTTTCCGTCGATAAAAAATGGGCCTATAAGCTTATTTTCGACAATTCCCATCCAAACATTTAACTTCTGTGGATGCTGGGTATGTGCTTCATGAATTCAATGAGGATTCTCATTTGACCAATACCTTGAGTTGTGGCGACTAACGGTTTCATTTAAACAAAAAGTTGCCTCATCGGAAAAAACTATGCTAGAAGCAAAATTTTCGTCGACATTACAGATGTCCATTAGCCGTTCGCAAAATTCCAGCCGTCGGCCGTCGGTCAAAATCATCGTATGACAATTCTTGAACCAACTGTACCTTATACTCATCTTCAAGTTCTCGAAGGTTGCAATTTTTATGACCCTTGCCGCATACTGGCATACACTAGATAAGAGCAATTATCAGCTTGTTATTTGTTAGGGCGGTCGGCCATAAAACATCTGTTCGAATCGTGTTCCTGATCACATTCTTGCATTATTGTATTCTTCGTCGTAACATGCCGTTCGTACGTGGACTGATTTGCTCCCGTTGTTCGAGTAAAATTAATAGAAATGATGATACTATCAAGTGCAATAGTTGCGAGAATACTTTTCATATCAAGTGCCTTAACATCAATATTGATGATTTTACTGAACTACGCGAGGGTGGAAATACTACGAGTTGGATTTGTGAGAACTGTAGTATCGCAGGCAATTCGAATGTCGTTCCGTGTAGCCAGGATTCCGCAAGCAATGCTGAAGACCCACTTTTAATTTCCATTATAAAACACCAAAATAAACAAATATCGACACTCATCAACGGAATTCATAAGCTGAAGCAACCCAAAAAAAGCGATGCAGTTATCAAGCCAGCTGTTCTTTAATATGTCTTGAACTACTGTAGTACAGTCTCAAAAGTCCTATTCTTATGTGGTGATTTCGACATAAATTATCTTCTCTTGAATGATTACCAAAGAAAAAACTGTTAGACGATTTATTCATTAGCTATAATTCACATGTTTTCTCTTGTGAGCCTACCAGAGTATTTACCAATAAGCATGGATTCACTACAACCAGTAAGTTTGATTATGTTGTGACTAATGGATGTCGAGACAGAGTCAGGTTTTTTGTAAGATCCAAATATCAGTGATCACAAGGCTCTCATTCTCGATTACTCCATAGACGGATCTGTGAAGACAACCAACGACAAAACCTTCGTATCTAGGACTGTCTCAGTCAGATAATAACTTGAATCATCTCTTTTCGCTTGTCTCGGGCTCTAGTATCTATCGTGGTCTGTCTGTTGAGGAGAATTCCGGGACTTTTTTCGACATTGTGGGTTCATTGGTGGATGCTACTTGTCTTTTGAAGATTCGCACGCTTCGTTATGATCGTCAGCCGAGATGGATCAATAAAAAAGTGGTTAGTGCTAGGGATAACTTAAGAAACCTGCACTGGCTTGTTCAAAACTCTAATTCATTAATAGGCGTGACAAATATAAATGTGCCAAATATCAATATCATCAATTGCTGATTTATATTAAATTAGAATACTACACGATTCTTCTGACAAGATCAGCAAATGTCAATCGAACAGTCTGGAAAATAGCTAACGACCATCTCAATGATCGTGGTACGCCAGTTTCTCTCAATATGGATGGTGAGTTGATTTATTGTCCGAGGATTTTTTGTCTGAGGATTTTGGAAGATATTTTACTGAAGTCAATGAACAGTCCCTGTTGAAGTACTATGGAACAACTATTTCGACTTCATGTACCATACAAAAATTATCAGATCCCAATTTCTTCTTTTCCCCAGTACAAGATGAGGTCTTAACTGTGATAAAGTGCTTGAAAAATAGTGGTGGCGTAGGCCCTGATGCAATCTCTGCTAAGATGCTCAATAGGTCCTCTCATAGCTGAGCACTTGGCTTTTGTCATTAATGATTCAGTTACTTCAGGCTGTTTCCTTTCGATTTTGAATCTTTCAAAAGTAATACCAGTGCACAAGAAAGGTTCTACTAACGACATTGCGAACTATCGCCCTATATCTATTTCGAACCAGGTATCTAAAGTGTTTGAGAGGATTATTTATCAGCAAATGAGTGATTTCCTCATGAAGTTCTCAATGTTATCTAATAGTCAACATGGCTTTCTGGCAGGTAGGTCAACTCAAACCGCTTGTTCTAAATTTATTGAGTTTGTTCATAGCTCTTTAGATGACTCTTATCACGTCGTGGGTATTTTCTTCGATCTTTCTAGAGCTTTCGACTATCTGCAGCACCAACTCATAGTGGAAAAACTTTATCAAATAGGTTTCCGGGGTATATATCTTGAATGGATACGAAGTTACCTGTCGGATCATAATTTATACGACAATCATAACAACTGTAATTCAAGAAAATATTTCAACAAGATTGGTGTCCCTCAAGGCTCAGTGTTTGGTTCACTTCTATTTTCATTGTTTATTAACGATCTACCGGATCACTTAACTGCAATAATCATTATTTTATTCACAGAAGATTAAACTCTTATGATCAACCTTAATAAGACTCAAATTATCAAATTTCAATATCGAAAGAACATTCAATCCTCTCCGCTGGTGTTGGACGTTGCGGGTCAATCCTTCGAGGTGGTTGAGTGTGTCAAGTTCTTGGGACTACATGTTGACATGTTCTTGAGATGGGGCTTCCACGTTGAACATCTTTGTAAAACTTTGAACAAGTCGTACTATGCCATTCATCGTTTGAAGGGAAAGCTGCTAACACATGCTCTTAAATGTCTACTACTCATTAGTTTATAGTCATCTCACTTACAATAATATCATCCTATGGGGTGCATCAACGGAAATCGAAAGAGTATTCATAATGCAGAAGAGGATTGTACGTCTGATATTCAATCTACGGCCTAGAGATTGTTGCAGGGAAATCTTCAAAAATCTCAAAATTCTTACGCTTCCCTCCATATATATATATTGAATTGTCTTTTATATGTGCGTTCAAACTTGCACAATCTCAGGAGGTGCTCAGATTTTCTTAGCTACAATACCAGGCATACTAATAAGATCAGCGTTTCCAGACATTTCACCTCTAAATTTGAATCTACGCCAACTTTCGCAGTTATCTCATTCTTCAATCACTTATTTGATAGATTCAAGAATATGAATTTGAGGCAGTTCAAGGTTAATACTAAGCAATTACTATTTTCTCGAAGCCTCTATAGCACTGCTGAATTTTTTCAAATAAACTTGTTTTATATTTTGTTATTATAAGTGCTTGTGTGAGTACTTTATTGTTATCTCGACTATCCTATGTATCTTTGTGATATCTGAAAGGACGAATAAAATTATTATTATTATTATTCATTCGGACATCTTCAAAGGAAATCCCCAATCAACTACATAATTTCAGACAAGAAATTTCAAGACAAAAAATCAGTGGCGTATCAGAGGGCCCCGCAGAACTCGCAGTGAAGGAGGGCCCGCCACCAAAGGGGCCCCCAAGATAAACTAAAAGCTTCAAATAGGGCCCCAATAATTTCATTCAATCGAACTTGTCGACTCGCGAGATTTTTCCCATGATATAATGAACACAACTAATACAAAAAAGATACAATTATTATTCCTGAAAAATAGAGAAATACTCCTAAATTATGAAAAAAAAAGAAGTTCCAGCAATTCCATATGAAATTTGAGGTATATATATATTCTTATGAAAAAGAGAGCTAAAATAATACAATAAATGTTGAAACAAAAAGTACCTAAGCTGAGGTAAAAAAAGAACGGGGTATCATAACATTCTTTGTATGATACTATAGAATCATACGATACTATCAACACTAGTATCATACGATACTATACAGCCAGGGGAAAAAACCTCAGCCGAAAAAACCTGCCTCCCCGTAAACAAAATAACATAAAATATCAAATATCAGGAAAATCTTGACGTCAGTGTGATCTTCATGTTATCCGTCGATGGGCTCGGATACACAGATTCTTCCCAAAACGACTCGTAATTCTCAATCTGAAATGAAAAAAGACAAAAGCAAAAAAGAAAACGATTATTCAGAATAAATCGAAAGCATTTTGGAAATGCATCAACATTAAGATTTCTTGGCCAAATAATTTTCGGAGGTTTATGAATATTTATGACAGAAATGTCACAAAATTTGAAAGAAATGACAAAAAAACTCCATAAATCTCCCCTTTCCGAATCTGTTGAAAGTTACGAAACTGACAATTTTCCAACATAACAAGCTAAACTTGTAAAAAATCAATTAATACATAACTTTCAAGTGTCCTCTTTCACGAGGATTTTATTCTGTTGTCGTGTGGGTTTCTTGCAGAAGAATCACTTCGATACCATGTTCATCAGCTAATTTGGAGACGTAATCACACTTTCCTTTCGAAATTCCTTCGATATGCAAATTCAAAATCCATAAAATGTTGCTCTCTGGTCGTGAGGGTTTTTTCAAACCAGATACGACCTTCCAGGTGATGATTTTTCGGCACTTCAAATGTTTGAAGACCGCTACGGGACCCCAATGAAAGGCAATCATCTCCCATAGATAAACCAAACATGTTATAACACAAGAAAACAGAATATTTTTCAGGACCGAAAACTAAGACATATTACGAGAATTGTCATTCCATTAGGTATCAATCAATTACTTCATGTGCCACTCTGTTTTACCCCCGTGAAACGTGTCCCAAACACATTTATTAACCTTTTGAGCTTACACAGCTGTAAACAAGAAGTGCCCAGATGCTTGGGCATCTACAAGTTGATAGATATGTTTGCACAATTAAAAAAAAATGAATGCATTTTTGTTAAATACTTTTTCAACTTTTAAATCAATTATATATCAGAATTAACATTACTTTGTTGAGAATTTTTTGTTATTCAATATAAAAATTATTTTTATAACAGTTTTTCATTATTTTTTTTGAAAAACATCATGGGAAGCTTACCATGAATAACATAGATCAATAGAGGGGGCCCCCGACTAAAATCTTGACTGGAGGCCACGAATTTTGAGCTACGCCACTGCAAGAAATTTCTGACGATTTCAGTAAAAAAAATCCCTGCTTCTTTTTGAGTACCAAAAGTCCCTAAATCGACAAAATTCCCTCAAGTTGGCATTAGCATACCGTGTCTATGTGTATCGTGAATAAACCTACTCGGCGGTAGGGAATTCCCCTGTATTTGTATTTTGTATATGGTATTGTGAGGTCAACACCATATTTCACCACTACTACTGAAGAAACTTCTGTGAGTAGCAACCAAACCAAAAATCATCCACATGAAGAGTCGTGTCGTTCACAAATAGGTGGAATTTCTGAATCCTCATCCTCAGGCTCTTCAACAGTTTCCAGCAACTTAGAAAAAGATATTGAATCCGAAAGCAATCATCCCTATATCGAGAAAGCAACAAATTCGGTAATTTAACAAAAAGCGACAACTGTGCCAGAAGAACAACAACAAAAGTTTTCCAACGCGGAAGAAATATCACACGATGTCGCCAATTATTTTCATGAAAATTTTACAGAAAAAAATCGCGAAATAATGATTCGTAAGGGATCTGCATATTTACAAAATAAAGATTTCTGTTCTTCATGCTCTTTGTTTAACCTTCTGCTTATGTAAATCTATGTTCTCCGAGTGGATGTTATGTTTGGAAGCACATTAATTACATAGTTTCAGTACATGAAAATAGCCCAGCTCATAAACAATCTATGATGACTTATCTAGCACGAAGTCAAACGGTTGGTAGAGACTTATTAACTCAACATCAAAAAAAAGTGGATTATTGAAGAAATGTACTTAAAAGGATTGAAGTAGTTGTGAAATTTTTGGTTTTGAAAGAGCTTCCGTTTCGCGGTGACAATGAAATTTTAGGATCCCCTAATAATGAAAATTATTTGGGATGTGTTGAATTATTGAGTGAATTCGATCCATTCATAGTAGATCACTTAAAAAAATTTGGAAATCCTGGAAAAGGTAACAGTTCTTATTTATCAGCGAATATTTGTAACGAGTTCATTGACGTAATGGGAAAACAGGTTCTAAAGAAAATTATAAATCACGTTAAATTAGCAAAATATTTTTCCATAGAAAATAATCGAATCTAGGATGATGAAAATACTAAGCCATAAGATTCCCAATTTCCAATTTGACTTCAAACAGAAAACATCGACTATCCACCCACTGATCATACTCACCCAGAATGTTCAATGTAAAAGGAAAGAAGGAAATTGTACGGCAGCAATATTTATGGTTATACAGAAAGCGTTTGACAGTGTTTGGCACACAGGGCTGATTTACAAACTGCATAATCAGGGCTGTCCCACTTATCTCCACAGATTGATAAATGAATTTCTCACAGACAGGACAATCCAGGTGAAAGACAAAAACTCACTTTCCAACGAGTTCACACCCAGACAAGGACTTCCTCAGGGCTCCCCTCTGTCACCTCTGTACAACCTGTATAGCTCGGACATCTTACCACAAGAGAGAGCCACAAGACTTTACTAATGAAATGAACTATATTTTACAGTTTGCAGACGATACCACACTGATCGCACATGGTAAAAGTACACAAGAGGCAATGAATAGACTAGAACAGTTGAAAAATAGGATGGCTCTATGGTTAAGGAAATGGAGAATAAAACTCCACACCAAAAAATCTCAATTTATTCTTTTCCACCATAAAAGCAACCAGAACTCACCTACTATATCCTTGGACAACATCAATTTAAAACCAAGCACAAACTGCAGATATCTCGGAATGAATATTGACCACAAATTAAATTTCAAAATGCATGTCAATTCAACTAAACAAACAGCAATCAACAGAGCTATCCATTTTAGATCATTGACATACAGATATTATGGTATTGGGGTAGAAACACCTAGCAAAATATATAGCATGACCTGCACACCTCTACTTGAATATGTACATCAAATCCTGGGACAGTGCAACAAGAGCACCTCCAAAATAATATCGGTGGCTGAACGCACTAGTCTACGAAAGATTACCAAAATGAGACACCTGAACAATCCACTGCATAATCCTGCCAACGATTATCTTTATGAGAAGACAAAGATCGAACCAATAGGTGATAGGATACTTAGACTGAACAAGAAATTAATTGGTCAACAACACAACAGTAATATAATAGAACCATTGATACATAAGTTAACCCACCTGGAAAGATGCAAAAGGAAGTTACCAGAACTACCAATATTTACGTAGCCTAATCTAATGTTCTACAGTCTATATTTCACAGACTCACACACCTTACAAATAATATTATACTGTAATACATAAATTGTACAAGGGCAGGAAGACCTTTGAAAAGTTTTTCAATAAAGTTGTTCTCTCTCTCTCTCTATTTTTCCATTAGCGTTGATAGTACGTCCGATTTGTCTCATGTTGACCAGCTGATTTTTATAATTCGATACGTGAATGAAAGTGTTGAAGTTCATATCTATTATCGGGCACAAATCTGAGTATTTAGCGGAAAACATCTTGAATTTTTTTAATAACCATGATATTCCCATAAAAGATTGCAGAGGACAATGCTTCGAATATTTCGGGGAAGTATACTGGTCTACAAGCAAGAATGAAGGATAAATGTGAGTCCGCCACCTTTGTAGCATGTGCAGGACATTCATTAAACATAGTAGGTGTACATGCTGCTGGATGTGTATCGGAGGCAACAAAGTTTTTTGAAATGGTTCAGAAAGTGTACAAGTTTTTTTCGAGCTCTACTCGTCGATGGAATATATTGATATATTTTGATTCAAAAAAAGTTGCTAAAATTCTTTCACAAACCGGATGGTCAGCCCGAGCAGATGCAGTAAACGCTTTGCATGAAGGTCATGAACAAGTTGTACAAGCTTTGATATCCATCGCAGAAGATATAAAACAGGTACGAGAAACTAGAGACGGAGCCCTTAATCTGTGTAGAAAAATTAAAGAACTAGAATTCATTATACTAATGGAAATTTGGAACTGTATAGTGGAAAGAATAGATATAACAAATAATTATCTTCAGAAAGAAACAGTAACACTGGACGTTGCAACTAATATGTTTAATTCACTAGATGATTTCATAATTAACCTCAGGGATGAATTTGATTACTTCCAATCGTCTGCCAAAGAAAGAAACCCAGAATCTGACTACAAGGACCTATCTCAAAGGATAAAACCTAGAAGTTATTGCCAGAAGTTTTTTGATGGTTCTGCGCATTGGGTCGAACTCAGTGGAAAAGAGAAATTAAAAATAGAAATCTTTCTTCCGATAATAGATACCCTCAGCGTACATTTAAAAGAGCGTTTAAGTTCTTTTAAAAATATCAGTAAACGTTTCGATTTTTTATTCCGCTTGGAAACTCTGAATTCCGAAGAGTTGACACAGAGTTGCAAAGCATTTTCTGAATTTTATCATGAAGATGTGAATGAGGGAGAGTTAGTAATAGAACGTTTACATTTGAAAGAATACTTGAAAATGGTGGACAGTAGAAATAAGTAAAGTATCTTGAAAATATATCAGTCCATTTCCAGTCTGTCTCTTATGTCGATAGAATCTGATGTGATGAAAAGCATAGATTTTGAAGAAGTCATAAACGATTTTGCACATCTGAAATCTGGAAGGGTTCCTCTCCAAATGACATATATTTCTAAGAACTAACCTGTATATACTAAAAGAGTTGATTTTGTTAACTATATAACATTATTTATATATTCGTTTCATGTGATTGTTGATGAAAATAAATATCTAACCTTGTTAGTCTACTTTCTTTGTCTTTTCTAATAAAATAGTGTTGTGTTCACTAATACAAGAAACAAAAAAAAAACTCAAAGAGATCTAGAACTATTTTACTCTAATCGTAATAAAAATACATATATTAATTCCTCATTGTGGGATCAGCAAGAGGGTCGCGCGTCCCCTGAGCCTCCATATGTATCCGCAACTGGTTATTTCAAGGTCATAGGGGTCCCACTATCCGAATGTGCCCAGGGCCTCCAAGAGGTTAAAGACGGCCCTGGCGCTTTCGGTGATGTTGCGGTGCTTGTTAGGACATGGTAATTCGCTGCTTTTGTCGGAATGTGCGTTGCTTTTGCTTACGTCGGCATCGAACCTTAATTGTTCTGACTTGTTGTTGTGGTGTTTGGCTGTTCGCTGCTCTTTTTGAATTATTGCATTAATATTATTATTTAATTTTTTGAAAACTCGAGACAAGTGTTAATACACATATCGATTTATCATTGTTTATTCTTATCTTATATACATATCTGTGTGAATAAACAAGTTATTAATTTTGACCATTTAACATTTTTCCTAATGCTGTGGATTAATTCTACAGTCGTCCTTATCTCTGTCCACTATTTGATATTTCGGAGTCACGACGGAGCCATCTATCTTTTACTTAATTAACAGTTGAAGCAAATAGTACCTCTTGTTGCGTACTACATGTCCCAGATACGCTGTTTTCCTGCGTTTCATCGTGAGCAGCAATTCTCGTTCTTAACACCACATAACTCCATGTCGTTCATCTCTTTCATTGATCATTTTAAAATACCCAGATTCAATCTTATTCAAATCTACTTTATTGAGAAGGTTTATGACCATGTTCAAAAAATTCATTGGAAACTGTTCCTGGAACACTATATTTAGCATTTTGCGTGCTACATCTTCGTGGATTCTTCTATCAAGTCCTTCAGAGTACTTGTTCATCATTGCATAGCTGAAGTACTTGAAAGTATCGGTATGGACGGCTTTAACTATATCCGAGTTTCTAGAGTATTTCGCTGCCTTTTTTTCGCTCGAAATGGTGAACTGCCAGTATGTGAGTGTAGTGTTTTCGATTTTCCTCCTTCTAATCTCGTCGAATTCGTTCCCGAAATCTCTTATCCAGCATGTTTCTTCGTCGACAATATTTTCGGGAACTCTTGCCCTGACATGTTGAACGAAGAGTTCGGCCAAACTCGCACTTTCTCGCAAATTTTTCCCCCGCTTTATCCTATCTTGAAGATATCCGAAAGGGGTGACCCCGTTGCCATTACTAAGTTTATAATCGGCCCCACATTCCAAGAGAGCGGCTACGACTTCGTGCTTTCTCCTGATGGATGAGCAGATGCAGACACTCAGGGTTGTAGATCCCCACATTGACCTGGCATCCATGTTTGCACCACGTAACGCCAGCTCCTTGACCATGGCGGCGCTGCAGACGTAGTGAAGTGGCGTGTATCCTATGTTAGTTCTGTCATTGATGTCTGCTCCGAACTCCAGTAGGACATCCAAGAGATCTCCCCTGTTGTGGTAGACGGCATCATGTATAATAGGTAAACTGTTGAAGGAAATCCTGACATTTACGTCGGCGTTTCTGAGCAACAGTGTTCTAACAACCCTTTCGGAACTCCATCTCACAGCAACGTGCAGAGGGGTGTGGCGGAACCTATTCACTGGGTGGTTTACATCAGGCAGGTATTGTACGAGCAAGTCTACCAATTCCTCTTCTGCAATGAAAAAAACAACAATATTTAGTTCGACCCTAGAGCATCAATCACAGACTGCAGAGGTGAAAAAATTGTGTAATTAGATTAGGTTGATCTTCGAATACCGGATAAATGACATTAGGAGACTCCTCCGGGCTTATTGGCCGGGATATATAAGGAATTTTCTCACCTCACCTTTAGACTATTTTTGCGGTAGGAATCTTAGCCTAAGATTGTGACACGAGTTACTGGCCATTCTGTTACAGCAGTTTTTCATAGCTCCGCTAATAGAGGGAAATGAATGAGGTTTGACGTGCTCGAAGCTGGTTGACCCATCGCTACCATTTCGTATCGTCTTAATTCAGGTTTTGTCTAGCAACTATATGACAAGAACCAAGGGTATTTTTCGAAATTTTCTTTTCACGTTTTCTATATATTCACTATGAAGTCTAAACCTACTGCTTGGTTACCACTCTTCCAAATGTTTTTTTTCAAATAAATTTTCCGTATTCATCAATATTCCAGATTATAAAGTCCCCAGAACGAAGTTGCGTGAATTTTCTGGATGAACTTTCTGATTGATATGAATAGAAGCGACAAAAAAATTTCGCATTGTGAATGGAATGCATCTAATTTTTTCAATAATAAAGATTTCATGTCTGATCCTTACATCAGAGTTCCTTGTTTCGTGCTTCCCTGGAGAATATGGTCTGTTCTAAATCTTAACAGAACAGCATTGCAGACGATGCAACATGTTCTTCAGATGGGTTTCGGTTGAGAGCCCTAGTTGTGAGTGTGGGGTAAATGAGGAGACTATAGGACATCTTATCAATAGTTGTCCCACATATAAATTCCAAGATGGTTTCGAGGCCAGTGGCGTAGCGAGGGGGGGGGCAAGGGGGGGGCATGGTGCCCCGGGCGCTACTCATACAGGGGCGCCAAATGCTTAGCAAAACAAAAAAATTGCTGGATTAAGTAAAAATAAAATTAAAAAAATGCCGTGAAAAAAACTCTCAAACGTGAATCTGAAACACAATGGGGCGCCAGAATATAAGCGGTAAGGGATATTGTGTGATAAGACGCCGCAAAATACCCAGAGAATTAGTTAGAGATGTTGGTTTTTCCGCCGAAAGTGAAATTTCTCGCGTTATGAAAAGCATTCTTGATCGTCTCCAATAAGAAATATGTTCACGGTTAAGTGACCCTTATATACAATTTGAATATTTTCTAGATATTGGAAATTTATAACAAGGATAATGCTGACAACGACCTTGAAGAAAATTGTAAAACTTTGGGTGAATTTTATAATACTGTTTAAATGGAATAGAATTCTTCAACGAATTAGGTGATAGCGAAATGTAACTCCGCACTAGAAAAGAAATTTAATCTTGATCTCCTTTCGAATTTCTGAATTTTATAAGCTCGCATGGAGAATATATTTCCAAACCTGATGAGAGTTTCTTGAAAGAGAAAATGAAATGATAAACTTTGATGACATTATTGATGAATTTGATTCATCAAAAGCAAGGAAAATTCATACATAGTACTAAGTTATATTAATGTACTACTCGTATATTCTTATTATTATAAAATTTTTATCTCCTTGAAGATAATGAATATTATCCTTGATATTAACCTTTTTAAAGTTTTAAAACTGCATTTCTATTAATATTATTTCATAAGTATAGTAAATAAAACGAATGAATGAATAAAGTATATCTTGAAGTAATTCTAGATGATCATATATAATTGTTGTTTGAGGTAAAAACACCGTTTTTAAAAACAGCTTTATTTAAGAACAATGGGATGATACAACTTTGCTTCACTGATAGACTTATTCTTAGCTGACGGATTATTCTTATGCCTATTTATACCTTCGGTATTACGATGCATTCAGCATAAGATAAGGGACACGTGTGCTGCGTTTGTAAAAAGTGATATGGTCATATTAATATCTCAATTAGGATACAATTGTTGCAACTATCTTAGAATACAGGGTGTGTTACGTAATTATATACAGGGTGTAACAAGTTCAACGGCCTATTAGGGGTTTCTGGAGAACTGGACCTAATTGAGATCTGAAAATTGGGATTATGTTATTGTTTGACACTATTTACTGATCTAAAATATTCTTGGAGCCTGACCACTTTCAGTTATACGGGGAGTGAAAAAAAAAAATTTCAAAACTTTTTTTCCATTTTTTTGTTTTCGAATTTAATAGAGTAAGCAATTCTTCATACATTCGTGCTCAAATCGTTGCATTCGTCAAAATACTTTCCAAAATATCGAGAAAAAACTGAAGAAAAAAGGAAGATAAGAGTATTCGGTATTATGGTTGTTATTCCTAACCTAGATATCGTAAGCACGAACCGTTTTCACATTTTTGAAGGCGAAGACTGTGGAAATATTGTACATTTTCAGAATTCTGAAAAACCCGTCACAGGATGTTTCAAATGTTGGTTCAAAAATTGGGATCAAGATTTGCCCATAACTTGCGTTTTTCAAATTAGAACCCTATTGTTTTATCATTGCGTTGGATTCTGCGAAGAAAAATTATGACAATGTTCCAACATGTTAATGCTCCTAAAATCAATAATTCTTGAGTTATTCAGGATTTCCTGATTTCATGTCGTAGGTACCGTCAAATTCATAGAATCTGTTTCATATCAACAATGTCCTTGGTCATAGAAAATAAATTATTCAAATAACTCACTAGTGACTACCTCTTTTCTGAAATCATTTATCATTGCTGATATGGAACAGATTTCATGAATTGGACGCTACGTACGACATAAAATCAGAAAATCCCAAATAACTCCAGAATTGTTAATTTTAGGAGCATCAACGTGTTTGAACATTATCATCATTTTTCTTCGCAGAATCCAACTCAATCATAAAAAATAGGGTTCAAATTTGAAAAACGAAAGTTATGAGTAAATCTTGATCCCAATTTTAGAACCAACATTTGGAACACCCTGTGACGGGTTATTCAATATGTACAATATTTTTACAGTCTTCGCCTACAAAAATAAGAAAAGAGTTTGTTCTTACGATATCTAGGTCAAGAATAACAAACATAATACCGAATACTCTTATACCCCTTTTTTCTTCAGTTTTTTCTTGATATGTTAGAATGTATTTTGACGAATGCAACGATTTGAGTACGAATGTTTTCAGAATTGCATACTCTATCAAATTCGAAAACAGAATATATAACTGAAAGTGGTAAAGCTCCAAGAATATTTTAGATCGGTAGATAATGTCAAACATTAACATAATCCCAATTTTCAGATTTCAAATTGGACCAGTTCTCCAGAAACGCCTAATAGGCCGTCGAACTTGGTACACCCTGTATACATTTCGAAATTTATTCTTGTTTTCTTTACTTCATTTTTTGTCCAAATTTTAAGGTCTTGCTTGAGCCTATGACTTTGTTTATCTTACTTCATTCATTTGGCTAATTGCGAGTATATTTTGCATATAAAATTATATACCATTATGAATTTAGAAGGGGGGGGCGCTAAAGAGGTTTTTTGCCCCGGGCGCGAATTAAGCTCACTACGCCACTGTTCGAGGCTATACATAAAGTAACACATGCATTTCTGTATTTAGTGGTTAATTTCAAAATGATTATTTTTTTTTCTAAATACTTGCTTTTTTTCTGCTTTTGTCTTTTTTCATTTCAGATTAAGAAGTGCGGGTCCTTTTGTGAGGAAAATGTTCATCTGAGCCCATCGACGGATAACATGAAGATATTTACTCAGATCACTCTGATGTGTTTGAAGATTTTCCTGATATTCAATATTTTAATAATTTTTTTTTCACGAGCGGGTAAATATTTTCAAGCAGGTTCTACTAGAAATGAATGTAAACTCCTTCATTCCAACTGTACTACCCTGGATACTTAAATATATTTGAATTCTTCGTTCACGACACTTATTTGTTGTGTGTTATGCGCAACCACTACAAGCAATGTTTGATTTGACAATTCAAGTTCATTCACTCTGAAACAAAAATACGTAATCTTGAAATTGTATTACAATTACTTTTTCGAGAAGTTCGAATGGAACACTTGAAAAAAGACATCCTGTATATGTTCAAAAAAATTTGCCACCCGCAGACAAAGTTTTGCCGTTGTAATTTTCATAAATATTTCACTAATTCGCCTTAATAATAAAGAAAGTAGAAAAAACTTAGGGTTTCCCATATGGAAAAAATAAGAAAATTCGGTAGATTTCAGAAAAATCAGCATAAATGGAAACAGCTTGTGTGAAGATGGCCCAGCACTCCACATTTTGTAGACCACATCTTGTGAAATATATGAAAAGCCGAATGGGGTATGAACTCAAAAAAATGTCACCGGCACAAAACAACACAAAATTTTGCATTTCTGTGAAAAATTCATTTTTCGAAAATTAACCAGCGCTGGGCAGTTTCTCACACACTGTAAGCAGGAATACTGTTTTTCATATAATCTACTGTTTTTTTCTATATGAGGAGAATTTTGATTTTTTTTTCCACCGGCTTAGGTATGTGCAGTTGCGGCACAATAATATAAAAATTATAGATTGCTTGGGAGAATATTTTCTAATCTCTTCATTTTTAGGTGAACTTATATAATATTATTATAGTTACCAAGGCACAACTTATTATATTCTTTGTAAAAAAAGTACTGGGTTGACTCCTCTATGTTTTCGGAATTTGCCAGGAATGCGAAGAATTTTCATGAAAATAATCACGGCACATGATTTGCATCCAGGACGCATTTCGTTTGAACGATTTAGTTTGACGAAGTTAAGTTTACTAGAGGTGGAATGTATAACTAACATAACGAACATGTATGCTCTACAAAATCTTTTCGCTTTTGAAAAGAGGGGTTTTCAACAAAGGGACTCCATTGGTAACAACTCGGAGTCTTCAACTGAAAATTAGTCCAATTCTAGTCTTTCCTAATCGTTTGAGTGCCGTTGGGTAATTGTAATTTCTCTATTTCAGTATCGTAATGAGTTCATTACAGTACAGAAAGTAATGCTGTAATAAAACTCATTACACCATTGTTTTCAGTTATATTTTTCGTTTTGTGGTTGTCAGTACTGACCTCCGATCCACTCAATTTTCGAATCAAATCAATTCAAATTCCGCAATCTGTCAAATTTCGTTAGTGACACCAACTGCCAAGATACAATACAAAAGTCACTAATCTGAATTTTTATTTGAATTTCGAAAGTTTTCCACCAAACTCACTGAAATAGAGAAAATATCGTCTAATACTTGTTGTAGAAGGCAATTCCAACACTCATGCTATCGAAAACTCGCTCCTTCGTCGCTCGTTTTCGAATTTCGCATTCGTGTTGGAATAGGAGCTCATTCTGCAACTTGTTTCATAAAACGATCTCGCAATAATGCTGTAATGCTTTTCTGTGGATTCATTGTATGTGTTATCTGCACCGCATGTTTTTAGAAATGTTGTCGCATTGGTAAACAATATCATCATTTTTCTTCACAAAATCCAAAGCAACAAAAAAAAAATAGGGTTCTTATTTGAGAAACGAGAGTTATAGGCTAATCTTGATCCCAGTTTTTGAATCAACATTTGGAACACCCTGTGACGGGTTTTCTAAAAATTCTGAAAATGTACGATATTTCCATAGTCTTCGCCTTCAAAACTATGAAAACGGTTTGAGTTTTCTAGGTTAGGAATAACGAATATAATACCGAATACTCTTATCTTATTATATTCTTAAGTTTTTTCTGGATATTTTAAAAAGTATTTTGACGACTGCAAAGATTCGAGTATAAATGTATTCAGAATGGCATACTCTTTCAAATTCTAAAACAAAACAAAATTTCACCCCCTGTATAACTGAAAGTGGTCAGTCTTCAAGAATATTCTAGATCGGTAGATAATATCAAACAATAACAGAATCCAAATTTTCAGATTTCAAATAGGTCCGCAGCCTACGATCTTTAACAGGCCAGAATGTTGCTTCAAAATGCGACGTTGCCGGAACCCCCGTAACGGGCTGTACTAGGCTCAGAGTGGTACGAATGTACGAACTTGCATTTCGGTTTCAAGCGTGATATAATTCGCATCAGAAACTAGTGTAAAAAGGTGTGTGCTTTTTTCGTGTGATCGGTTTTTCAATCTATAAATAAAGTGAAAATAAGTGTTGCAGTTGCAAGACTCGTGTTTGTGATCGAATTTTTCGTTCAGTGTTCATATCAGGAAGGATCGAGGGAAGGATATTTTCAGCAATAAGGTTTTTCATTGTAATATTTATTGAAATTTCATTTGGAAATCTTCGTGTGAGCACTATGCCTTTTACTTGTGCAGTGCCCGGTTCCAAATCTACTAATGAGAAGGTGTCGGTATTTAGATTTCCGAAAGATCCCGTGAGGAGAAGAAAATGGCTTAACGCAATTCATAGAGAAAGTAGTTTTGAAGTCAACGATAACAGTGCAGTTTGTATAAAACATTTTGTAGATTCCCGTATTCTGAGAAATAACTCTTATCCAACCGCGGAAGGTTCAGTTATTAATATACCCCGAAAAATTCCTAAATTAACTAATAATGCATTTTCTTCAATTTTTCCAAATCAACCGAGTAAGATGACGTCTTCAGTTACTCCGAAAAGAACAGATCCTGAAGAGCGAAGACAAAAATTAGTTGTCCATTATGACAATGTTCAGACCGATTGGGACAAACAAGATCAGATCGATTCATTTTCCGACCTTTGTTGTAATTTCAAAGACAAGGCAATTTTCAACTTCTTTTCCAACGTCAAAGAAAATGACTTTGTTCAGTTCTATAATATAAATTTCGAGAGGGCATTTCCAAAAATATCATCGGGGTTCAAGATCTTGAGTAATTACTCAATCGAAGTTGTATTTAGAGACGAAGTAAACGTACCTAATTGCGCAAAAGAATAGGACCGATTTAGAATCAGAATACACAGCTGATGCCAGCAGTTCTCCAAGTCATTGTGTTTTAGATAAAGTTGAAGAAGAAATCAAAAACTGCTGCCTCAACAGTTGTATCCAAAAACTGGATGACATTTGCGCAGACGACTTAGACACTTCTTAAATTATAAAAAAACTAACGTTCTTAAATCAACAATTAAAATTAGCCGTTTCACTGTTTATTTAATGATTATTCTAAAATGGTTAGTGATAGAATCCCAAAAACTTTTCTTTCCGATAGGAAATTACTTACTTTTAGCCGTTAGATATCAGAGTTGCTTCTGTTTATTCAGAGTTCATTTTTAGTTTCATATAATCTATTTCAGATTTAAATTGAAAGTTTTTATTCATGCAGAGTTTATTATTGTTGAATTTCTGTTTTATAGGATTTATTTTAAGTTTAAAGATCAGCAGTCAGAATGTAATCGTTTTTGTCAGCGAAATAATACTTTTTTTTTTCTTTTTATGTTCATTCACCCACTTTATCAGCTTCAGGAAGTAAAATAATTTTCATTCTGATCGTGATCTTGTGGAACTCAATACAACAGCTACCTCCTCGTGGCGAGTTCTGGATTATTTGCGATAAAATATTAAGGAATTATTCGCAGATAAACGAAATGCTGTTTTGTTTTCCTCCCTACAGTTCTTTATATAGTTGTGAATTGAAATAAATTCGAAATTATATCGAAACCAGTGCGAATTTCCCAAGAAAACCGTATACTTTCTATATCTACGCCTGCCACTAGGCCCGTTGCTGGTAACAACGGCAACGTCTAACCTTCCGGCCTGTTAGATTTAGTAGGCCGTGATAGGTCCTGTTCTCCAGAAACGCCTAATAGGCCGTCGAACTTGGTACTCCCTGCATATATAATTTTCATCACATATTTTTTTTTTTTTAAACGTCAGGGGTAACTCATCATAAATAACAACTATGGAGGCGACCCCCGACTAAAATCTTGCGGGGTGGGGGCCGAATTTTGCTCTACCCCACTGGTGGGCAGTGAAAATTTTCTTTAATGTTCTGAACAAAATATTTGATTCTTCTCCCATACTAGATATGCTCAATTTCGTAGTAAGAAGACAGGATTCAAGATCACAAGAGCTGTTTTATTTGCCATCACCCAGGATCAATCTGCTCTTGCAATCACAGATTGAATTTATGTGCCGAACCTTCAACCCTATCTCTGTGGTTTGTGATATAAACTTTGATTCCCCGTCTTGTATTATTGGACTTGTCGCAGTACAGGGTGATTCATTTATCTTGGTAACCCCAATTTTCCCGAAAACTTCCGAATATTTTTTCATTCTGTGAATGGCGTTTTAAATAATATCACGGTGGTTAAGGAAATTTATCAAGTCTAATCTTAACCCCTGATAATAACTAAAAGAAAAAAAAATGTGCCCCTCAGTCAGAGAGTAGGGGTGGGTCGAACAACAAAAGAAATTCCTTGAATTTAATGTTTAATCAGGGCGCCACGTAATTTATAATATTAACAATTTGTTTCCGCTTTGCTCGAAATTACGAAATATGCAAAGGGTATTGAGAAAGTTGAAAAGTGAACAAAAAAATATATAAAATCAGTAATGGAGAGTAGACAAAAATCAAGGTACCTTTGTGTAACGTTACACTCAGTTTTCATTCAGATTTTACAAGATAATACTTATGTCAATATAGAAATAACTGAGGAATTCGAAATTTATATGGTGTTATTGGTACTCCAAATACGATTTTTTTCTCTCAGAAAAAATGAAAAGAAAATATAAAGAAATGGTGACGATCTGACCTCATGAACTCTGGGTTCTATCGTCCACGGTTGTCCCTGGATCTTACGGTCTCTGAAGAGCTCAGGAAACGTAGAATCTGATCTCGATTTCCCCAATACTTCCGAAAATCACTGTGCAGTTGTGACTTACAGCAGGATCTCATAAAAAAGGTGCAAATCGCCCGTAACAAACAGCCTCCTAAAATTTTTGATGGAATTTTGATTAGCTAATGAAATTCACTATTCTTAAATAACTCACTGGATGTTGTGCGGCTTCTTGTTGTGGCTTGTAACAGATAAATCCGACAAAGTCGATTACAAATTGTCTTTCAGGTAAGAAAAAGGTAACGATATTTGAAAAACAATCTGATTTTCTGCTATACTCCTTGTGAAAATACTCCGGTAAAAACGAATATGCTCATCTCACAGCGAAGCTAAACCATCTGATTATTATCGGGAAATTCGACATATGAACGTGAATTTAAAAACATCGCGAATTATCAGGTTACTCGACCTCAAATTCCAGCGGCGTCTGCACAGGGTGGCAAGAGGGTGAAGTTGAAGGACCGATTTATTTTTAAACCGTGACAATAACCCCTCTCCTTTCAGAGGAAGTGAGCTTACCAGCTCACTGACGATCAGTAAGCAAAAAAAATATGTAAGAAGGTTGATAAGGTTGTGACAAAAAAAAATAATAATAAGGTGGTGCAAAAACAAAAAAATAATAATGATATAGGGCATAGAATAAAAAAAAGGCGAGATATCGCCAATGGGTGCGATAAGAGGACAATATTAACAAGTACCCTATCCAAAATCATCAGATGGCACACAGGGCTTCATGTCACTGACGTGCCAAACACCTTTGCTCTTTTGATTGTCGTCGGCAATCTCGTAGGTCCAGTTTCCTAGTTTTCTCTGAATCCTAAAAGGACCATCATACTTAGGTGCAAGTTTAGCACTGAAGTGCGTTGCAGCATTAGATAAACACTTATTTTTTATCATTACTTTATCTCCAACGTTAAAAGTTAAGGGACGACGACGTAAGTTATAGGTATTGCGGTATCGCTCTTGAGCTTTTCTAAGACGACTTGCATAGTTTTCTAAAACCAATCTTACGCAAATTTTCGTCAGTAGCCTCAGAAGATACATTTAAATCGTAGTCTTTGCCATTGAGGCAACATTCGCGGCCAAAGTTTACGAAGTAGGGAGAGTATCCCGTGACCTCACTTCTTGCAGTTCGCAAAGCACAAGCGAGAGCAGCAATCTTTTCAGCCCATTTTCGATGGTTATCCTTAAGATAGCAACGGATCATGGTTTTGATGGTCTGGTTCGATCGTTCTGTAGGATCGGCGCAAGGATGGTAGTAAGGCGTATACTGCAGTTTGCAGTCATATTTTTTCACCATCGAACCACGCATAGGGGTCCCATTATCGCAAATTATCAGTTGAGGTACTCCATATACGAGAAATACATTTTCTTCAACGACTCTACTTAGAGATTTAGAAGTTGTCGCTCTAAGAGGAAAAAGTAAAACGTATTTACTAAAATAGTCGGTAATTACAAGAAGGTACTTATAACCATTCGAAGACGCCGGGAGTGGTCCCACAAAATCGAGGCTTATCATCTGCCATGGTTGCTTGATATTAGGGCGTGAACCCATAAGTCCCGCAGGAGCCTTGTGTTCAGGTTTACAGGCTTGACATACAGAACATCCATTGACGTACCTGACGACATCTGCGTCCATTTTCGGCCAGAAATATTTCAATTTTAATCTCCACAATGTTTTGAATATTCCCAAATGTCCTGAAGTGAGGTCATCGTGACATCGACGTATGATGTCCTTTCTTGCCTCCTTGGGTACAACCAACTTCCAATAGTCAGCCTCTGAAGATAACTCTGGTATTCTACATGGCGTATATTTGTAGAGAAGGTGATGTTCTACTCTCCATGCTGAGAATTTTTCTGGTGAGTTCTTCACATTTTGGATCATCTTTTGATACCAAGAATCCTTACAATTCGTGAAGTTCTCGTGGATAGCCGATGGTTGGATGGAATCTAAGTATGGGTCCACCGCACGAGAGAGCATGTCAGGCACAACATTGTCTTTGCCCTTCCTATGAATCAACTCAAAATTAAATGCCATGAGTCGCAAACTCCATCGCGCCAAACGTCCTTGGGGGTCCTTCAGATTATTGAGCCATAAAAGCGAATGGTGATCTGTAATCACTCGGGAAAACGTTCCCTCCAAATAGTAACGCAATTTCTCTACCGCCCATATTACTGCTAGACATTCTCGCTCAGTAGTCGAGTAATTTCTCTCCTGTCTAGTAAGAGATCTCGAAAGGTAAGCAATCACATGTTCTCCATCCTCGAATTCTTGTGACAATACAGCTCCTATTCCATAAGCCGAGGCGTCAGTTTGTACTATAAACTGTTTGGTGAAATCAGGGCAATTCAGGACGGGTGCTGTAGAAAGGCACTCCTTCAAGTGCTGAAATGAAGTCTCACACTCGTCAGTCCAATTCCACGTAACGTTTTTCTTCGTTAAATTAGATAATGGAGCCAGGATCGATGAGAAATTTGGTACGAAGCGACGGTACCACGAAGCGGTGCCTATGAAGCGGCGAACTTCAGTAACATTTTTAGGTGCAGGTATATTGAGGATGGCTTCAACTTTCTCAGTATCAGTCCTTATGCCATAGGAATCCACAACATATCCAAGATACTTCAATTGCGGCATACAAAACTTGCATTTTTCTCGACTCACTACGAGGCCTGCTGATGAGAGTCGGTCGAACACTAAAGAGAGAGTTTCCAGGTGGGATTCAAAGTCTTTCGACACGATTATTATGTCGTCGATATATTTGAGGACATAGGGTTCCAACTCTGGTCCCAAGATTGTGTCGATAGCTCGCTGAAAAGTTGCTGGTGAGTTGGTTAGACCAAATGGAAGTCTCTTGAAGTGGAATAATCCACGACCTGGTATGGTAAGAGCGGTATATTCTTTGGAATCCTCTGCCAAAGGAATTTGGAAGAAAGCACTCTTGATATCGAGAGAACTTAAAAACTTTGCATCTCTCAATCGATCCAGGATAGAGGAGATATATGGTATAGGGTAAGCGTCTTTTTTCGTAACATCATTGAGTTGGCGGTAGTCAACGCAGAAACGATAGCTTCCGTCCTTTTTGGACACCAAACATACCGGAGATGACCAGGGACTTTTAGAAGGCTCTATCACGCCGTCTTTCAACATTTGATCGAGATGTTGGTCAATAATCTTCTGTTTGAGGGGCGACACAGGATACCACCTCTGCTTTATAGGTCGAGTTTCTGGCAGAATTTCAATCTTGTGCTCCACGAGTCGAGTACAGCCTAAATCAGAACCCATTATCATAAATTTCTCGTCCAACAATCGATCTAGCTGCTGAATCTGTTCGGATGATAGTTTCGACCTATCTTCCACGAGACAAATATTTGACGAAGGTGCAACATCAGAAAAATGCCAAATATCCTCGTTGAGGTTAGGAACAATCTTCATCTTCAACCAAAAATCAATTCCGAGTATAAGTTCGTGGGATAATTTAGGTACAACCAGAATATCAATCCATTTCATCTTAGTTTTCAGATATACAGGAGTTTTCACGAATCCGATACTAGGACACTTCTCTCCATTGGCGACAGTACAATCAATCTCATGAGGGGCCAGTTTTAAACCAAGACGTTGCAATATTAAAAAACCAGTGTTACCAACCACCGTTCTACTAGCACCGGTGTCCAATAGTCCTATCATAGTTTTTCCCAATATAGATACTTCGAGGTAGGGGCGCTTATCTTCTGGTGCATGTGAGATAATGAAGTCCAAAATGATTTTATTTTTCTGAAGAAGTGCCGGTTTTGGTTCATCTGGAGAAACTCCACGGCAAACTAGTTTCTCCTCGATCCGTTTCCCGGAGAACAGTTTGGGCACTGCCGAACAGTCACATTCATTTTTCCACAGCGATAGCACACAGTTTTCTTAGGCTCAGGGCAAGCATTTCGAACATGTCCAGCCTTTTGACAGTTCCAGCATACGACATCCGATGACCTGTTTGAACTTGCAGGTGGATGAACAGCGGACACACCTTCCCCATAAGGTGCTGAAACAAAGGCAAAATCAGGATCGACAAATCCATTCTTCTTTCTTGATGGCGGTACATAACTCTCTGCTCTATACTTCTTTCGCTCCAATATAAGGCAGGCATCTTCCAAATCCTGCAGGGACGAAACACTTGGAAGCTGCGTCGAGTAAAACGGTGCTAAATTACGAACGATAATATTGAGTTTAATATCCTCTTCTACACGTCCATAACGATGAAACATAGAGTTCATGCAGGTGAGGTAGTCCACTATACTTTCCGATGAATCTTGAGTGCGATTCAATATATCCTTGAAAAGACGAGCACGGTAGTCCGGAGGTTCATAGTGTTTTTTCAACAAATCTTTGAGGCTAGTCCAGTCACTAAAACGTTCTCTGTTAGATCGAAACCATTGTAACGCATTCCCTGTAAACAGATCTATAGCAGAATTGAACAGATGGGCATCTGATGTATTTCTTGCATGGCGCAGCTCTTCCACACGTTCCAAAAAATTATGAACAGACATTTCCTTCAGATTTCCGGAAAACTGAATATTCCATTTTCGAATATCAGGACGGCATTGGGACAACTCCAAAACATTTCTTGTGCTGGTCCTCATCAAGCTTGGAAAATTTGCTGCAGCGTTTACCTCTTCATCTGAACTATCCGTTGGCTCTTCATTATTGGGATCGCCAGCCAACAAACTCGCCAAATCTTCGCCTGATGGCTTGTCTTGTGTATACTTCAAAAGAGAAGATACCTTTTCTCGGAGCAAGTTAACCTTAGCTACGTCTCCATCGTTTTCAGGTTGAAGACGATCAAGTCTTGACTTTAAATGTAGAAGTCTTGAGAAAATCTGCACTCCACTAAAGTTGGGTTGCTTTGCAATAGTTGACAGCTCAGTCAGCTTATCTTCAATGATGACCAATTCTTCAGAAAGCACCAATTTCATTTCGGGATATTCCAAAGATCTTTCAGCTTCCTCAAGTTTCAGAAGAGGCTTGAGAAGAGAACGTAAATCTTTTACATTCTGAGAATCAGTGGTCCTGAATCCTCTAGCGGAAAGTTCGTACCTGGGTTCATCCTTCCTCAAACGGTTCAGCTCGTACCGACAACTCGTCATATTGAGAAAATATTAAATCTTTATCTCACAATGAGGAAAATCGAAGCAGTATATGAAATGAGCAATATAAAAAAAATCAACCGTACGAACTGTATTCCACTGGAGATCTTCAATCAAATGCTGTATATATAATCGAAATAAAACACAGTAAATCGTTCACCGGAAAAAAATAGAAAATATGAAAACTCTGAAAATTTTCCCTACGCCACTGGAATCAACTATTTCAGGTAAGAAATAGAAGTATTCATGTAAGCTGAACGAAAATCAGTAAAATAATCAAATAACAGGTAATCAAAAACAGTACGCCTATGGAATGCTGGAATGAAGTAAGCTGCGATCTTGAAATGGACGTATGTTTATAAGGTAAAAAAAATTGACAATCGTTTTTCTGTGCTCTCTCATAAATCAGAAACAAAGTATATGCGATTGAATCTTTTCATACGCAAAATGCGAAATTAAAAGTGAAAGCAAGAAACGTAGAAATATATCAATAACTAATACGTAACGTAATCGAGATAACCAATGCAAAGAAATTATATCATTAAAGTTTCAAAGCACAACAAAATTCCATCAAATCAAATTGATAATTTCTTTGAGAAAAATCGTTACTAGGCCCCACGTTTTAGGCGCCAATTTTATCACGGTGGTTAAGGAAATTTATCAAGTCTAATCTTAACCCCTGATAATAACTAAAAGAAAAAAAAATGTGCCCCTCAGTCAGAGAGTAGGGGTGGGTCGAACAACAAAAGAAATTCCTTGAATTTAATGTTTATTAACAATTTGTTTCCGCTTTGCTCGAAATTACGAAATATGCAAAGGGTATTGAGAAAGTTGAAAAGTGAACAAAAAAATATATAAAATCAGTAATGGAGAGTAGACAAAAATCAAGGTACCTTTGTGTAACGTTACACTCAGTTTTCATTCAGATTTTACAAGATAATACTTATGTCAATATAGAAATAACTGAGGAATTCGAAATTTATATGGTGTTATTGGTACTCCAAATACGATTTTTTTCTCTCAGAAAAAATGAAAAGAAAATATAAAGAAATGGTGACGATCTGACCTCATGAACTCTGGGTTCTATCGTCCACGGTTGTCCCTGGATCTTACGGTCTCTGAAGAGCTCAGGAAACGTAGAATCTGATCTCGATTTCCCCAATACTTCCGAAAATCACTGTGCAGTTGTGACTTACAGCAGGATCTCATAAAAAAGGTGCAAATCGCCCGTAACAAACAGCCTCCTAAAATTTTTGATGGAATTTTGATTAGCTAATGAAATTCACTATTCTTAAATAACTCACTGGATGTTGTGCGGCTTCTTGTTGTGGCTTGTAACAGATAAATCCGACAAAGTCGATTACAAATTGTCTTTCAGGTAAGAAAAAGGTAACGATATTTGAAAAACAATCTGATTTTCTGCTATACTCCTTGTGAAAATACTCCGGTAAAAACGAATATGCTCATCTCACAGCGAAGCTAAAAAATCTGATTATTATCGGGAAATTCGACATATGAACGTGAATTTAAAAACATCGCGAATTATCAGGTTACTCGACCTCAAATTCCAGCGGCGTCTGCACAGGGTGGCAAGAGGGTGAAGTTGAAGGACCGATTTATTTTTAAACCGTGACAATAAGCCAATGTCGACTTGAGATGCGCATAACAATCTGCGGAATAAATAAAGGCGTCAGGCGTCGCGACGGTATCAAAAATTTTTTCTCCAGGGACATACCTCTTTTATTATATCATTCGAAAGATAATTTCATTCCGAATTTTTTTTTCGAATACAATTTTTATCGATTTCTAACCGTAGGCGATCTGCAGCCTGTTTTATATTGATTCTATTCCATTTAATTTTTTCTGTATTGTGGTAGTATGCCTTTATTTAGAAACATAGATGTGATTTTGTGATTTGAATTCAAGAAGGCTAGTTTTCTGGTCAATGTGCTCCTTCAAATAAGATGAAATATGTGGCTACAGCAAGATGGGGCTTCATGCCACCACGCTGTCATTCTCAAGGGATATTTAGATCAAGAATTCGAAAATAAATGGATTGAAACCAATGGACCCATCAGATAACGCCAGACCTAATGCTCATGGATTACTTTCTGGGGGGTCCCCTTGAATATATGGTATACCAAACTGATTCTAATAACTTGGACTATTTGAAAATGAAGATAAGAAACTCATGTGCCCAAGTGGACCCTTATATTTTGACCAAAGTAATGAAATAACTTATGTATGGATCATAATGGCCGGTATATAGAACATATGATTCGAAATTTTTCGTTTGTTATTAAAAAAAATGTTTATTATTATAAGATATAATATTTAATGATTAAAAAAATAGAAAAATAGTTACAGAGACTCCTTCATTTTACGGAACATAATCACATTTAGGTCATCTAGCCATTATGATCCATACACAAGTTATATCATCTCCCTATTTCATCATAAGTCACTTTGGACAAAATATAAGGGTCCATTCATTTTCGAATTCTTAATCTCAATATCTCCTCACAATGGCAGCGTTGTGACATGGAGCCGCATCTTGCTGTATCCACATATTTGATCTTATTTAAAGAGGCAAATTGTTTAGTAAACTTGCCTCCTTGAATTCAAGGCATAAAGTCATATCTATGTCTCCAAATCAAGGCATACTACCACAATACAGAAAAAAAATAAATGGAATAGAATCACCATAAAACACGCTGCAGATCGCTGACGGTAAGAAACGGACAAAAATTGAATTCGAAAAAAAGTTCAAAATGAAATTATCTTTCGAATGACATGATAAAAATGGTATGTCCCTGGAGATAAAATTTCTGATAGTGCCGCGACGCCTGGCGTCTTTATTTATCCCGCAGATTTTTATGCGCATCTCAAGTCGACATTGACTTGTTCAAAACGCTATTCACAGAATGAAAAAATAATCGGACGTTTTCGAGAAAATTGGGGTTACCAAGATAAATGAATCAGTCTGTACAATATAGTGTTTGAGCTTTGGATAAGTAAGGGCTGTCCAACTTTACGTTACCCAAGGGCCACGTTTTGAAAAATTCAGGTGCGGAGGGCCGCTTTGGAAAAATTTGCAAATTGATGCTGCTTTTTCAGATATGTGCTTCCCATCAGTTAACCCACTGGAAAAATTGAGTTTCGTCAGTTGGGGTATCGTTCCTCTGGCAGCAAATTGAAATTCTCGTCTTTCCTTGGTGAAAAGGATTTGTTTCAAACTCATACTATCCCAGTTGGAGGTGTGCTCTATCTACATTCTGAAGGGGCTGAGCAAAAACTGAAATTTCTTTTACAATGTTTTGAAATTCGCTAAACCTTTCATCTTTCTGGAGTCTTTTCGATGGATTTTGTTCGCAGTTGATAGATACTTCTTCAAAATAAAATCCTTCATTCCTTCAAAGGATGTTGGTGTGAAGTAACAGTTCGCCATATGTAACTTCACTTTGGCTTCAAAATCTCAAAATTTTGAAGGTAGGATTGCCCTCTCGCATAATGTTAGTTATTTCAACAACTACTTTCATGAATTTCATTTGAAGTGACAATTTTTAACATTGCGCCTCTTGGTGAACAATACAATGTATCACAAGACTGTTGACTGTTTATGTGGTTTCATTTCAAGAGTCCTGCAAATCCGATTTCAGTTCCTGTCATAGCTCTGGATTGATCACTTACAATATTCATGGAATCCGCCGTGGTCCGACACCACCTAATCACAACTTCAAAATTCGCACCCTTAATAGTACCATTCAAATTCAAGCGCCTCCTATATACGGTTCTAACAAAAATTACAACCTGGCTGATATCCGATAGATCAGTACTTTCAACTAAGGGTAGCGAAAAATACTCACAGTTTTGAAATTGTTTGATGCGAGAATCACGAGTACAGTCGCATCAAAAATGTAAATACTTCCCGTGGTCAGTCTGTTTGACTCATAAAGATAAGTCACCAACTTTCCAATTCCGAATATTACTCTTTTGTCCCTTTTCTTCTGTACATCTGGTTATTCGATCTTATTCGCATTAGTTTGCGAATGTTAATATGTTAGTACATATTAACATTCTAGAGTGTTTCTTGTTCTTCACGAAGGCTTGCATAATCAATGCCCAGTTAAAATAGTTTAACTGTGGGTTACATTTAAATCAGGTAGAGAAAACTTGTTTGTAAGTGGAAGATGGTGCTTAATTGAGCATCGATAATGCGGTCCAGAGGAAGAGAAAAAATGAATATTGAAAAAATCCTAATTTCCTATGAATAGTTCCATACCAAAATAACCGATGATCGAATATAGTGTTCAAAATAGGGTAATTTTGTTTCGATGTCCATTTTCCAGATAGGACATTCACTGTAAAACTGAATCAGACTTCTTGAAATGGTACATTTAAAATTAAACTAGAATCTGTTCGACACAAGAAATTGATAAGCATTCAAATCCGATTTGATGATGGTGAAAATTTCTTATACCTAAATCTGCCTTGCTCTTTGAACTAACCGCTATAAATTTATGGACAAACCTTCTTTTCAATTCTTGTTCTGCAGTGGAGTCAAGAATGAAAATCATCTGTAATTTAGCTCAATGAAACTTTTACTCCAAGATCATTACGAATGGAATATGTGAAACTTTATTTTATAAGGTATGAACTCATGCAATCTCTTTCATACTTGAAAAATCAGAATGCTTTAGTGACTTCATTACGATAATATGTGAAACACGAATTATTTGACAACTTTGCACCTAAGCAACCTGTTCACTTGATTTACCTGTCTCTCGCAACCAATTGTCAAAAATCCAACTTAATCTCTCAAATTCCCAGAAAGTGGTGCCGTTTAGTCAGTTCAGTTGGTTTTGGAATTTTAAAAATGATTTATGAGTATAATAAAATCAGTGATTGCTGAGAGAAGGAAAATTCCATAGTATTCGAAAGAAAAAGATGTCGGCATTGGTAAAATAACCAATACTTGGAATACCGATGTTAGGGCAAAAATTTTTCCTTATTGTTTCAGAAACACGCGTTATAGCTAGTATTCTGAATCGTAAGTGTGAGAAATACTTTGATTCGTAACCTCAACATTTACAAGAATCCAGTCAGGTATAAATAACTGTAACAGCACAAATTTTTTTGGATAATTCGAACGTTAATTTATGCACCAAATTTCTCTTCAATTAGTTACATTTGTATTCTAGGAAAAACCTCTGAATGACTAAATCCAAATCGGAAATTGATTGGAATTTTTAAAATTAGCTTTAAATCTGCCAGTAAATATGCGCAAAGAACCGATTTGATAATTGATGTGAGTCTAGTAAATATAAAGTATAGTAGTAGTCAACACTTCACAAAAATTAGTATGTCCTAGCTAGATCTACTGCATTTTCGAATTGACGATCCGAAAAAATTACTATCATATCCGATTTTCTCTTCTCGATAATTTATTCATATCTTCAGTTTGAAGAGGATAAAACTGATTATATGAGCGAGTAAAAATATTAGTGGTTAGGAAAACAAATTATCAAATTCGTATAAAAACGTATACACAAAATTTTCATTGAGATTTCCATACGAATTCAATCCTTGAAATGTATCGCTTAAGATTTAAACACATAATATTTCGACTCACAAAATTTCAAGCACCAAGATAGAAAATAGGTAGCAACAAATAAAGAATATTCATATAAAAATCATGTGTTCCTATAAAGACAAATGCGCATTGATCTGGTTGTGCATTCAATCTTATTCTTATATACAGGGTGAGTCTGTGACTTACTTCAGCAATTGTGGTCAAAATAAACACTTTCTTCGTAGATTTATTTTACGATTCAACCTAGATAAAAATATGGAGTCATTTCAAACATTCATAGTGAGCTAGCTATGCCACCTCTGGGAACATGCCATTGATATTACCGCTTAAACTTTCGAAGAAATATAGCAGAAATTTAATTCATTGAGTCTTCTCAACATTCTTTACTCGCATTCTATTACGCTCCTTTAGAATTTTGAAAATTTGAAAGTTTTCAACGAAAGGTAGGACAACTTTTATTCCTTTAAATCGCCAATTATTCATTGATAAGCTTTCAACTTACTTCCAAGGGTTCGCATTGTTTCTTGAATTTCTGGAATAATTATGGAATGTAATGGACACAATGAAGAACATAATTCATGTTAGTGGAATTTCGTGTTTATAAAAGATTAGTCACTCGAATGAAAAACAATATTCCGAAAATCATCACATTCTATGAAATCATTTACGAGATATATTTAAAAATAGCATTTTTTTATGGACCTTCACTGGAACAGAAAATGATTTATTCAACTCAGGAGTCGAATAGTCGCGCCGGATATTATTACTATTATAAATGTTATATTTACTCGAGATTTGTCAATGATATTCAATCCTCTCTAACCTTGTTTCACCCACTGTATCGATCCAGTTTTGAAGAAGCACCACAATAAACTACATTATCTTATGAATAGTTTGAAGAAATTCAGCGTTCGAGGTACAATCTTAGAACAAAAACACTCTGAAAATGTCTAGCGCTGTTGTAGGCGAAACGCTAGGTAAAATTAACACATAGGCTACTATTTATAAAGATGTTTTGTATTTTGATTATGAATCAAAGACAAACTATCAAACAAGTAAAAAAATGCCCTGCCCTCTGAGAGCAATGTGGGCGTACGTTCCCTGGTTCCTCAAAACAAATAATTTTAACGGTGATATGAAAAAATAAACCTTATGGCCCTTGTCCCCTATACGGAATGTTTGGAAATACAATTGGAACTGGTAGGGGATGCTGCATTTGAAATCTAGCTTTTTCAAGTTTTTTTGTGTTTGGAAATGAAATTGGGATAATAATAAAAGTTGAAATAATTTTTTAGGTAGACGATTCGCTCCATCCCGCTGGTAAAGAAATTAAATCATAGATATCCGAAGATAGGGAGACCACCATTCATTTGAAAAAAGGAGTCCATGAAACAATTAAAATATTCAAAATCAAAGGACTGACATGAATTGAAGCCGTTCGATGATGAATGATCTATTGAATTCCAAATAAAAAAGGTAATTTTAGAAAATTAGCAGAATCGTAGTTTCAAAATGTTCCCCTGATAATTATATGAAAATAATGATACTTACTCTCTCTAATAATTTTCTCTGCTATTGTTAATCCTTTAGAGTTGGTGACGTATGGATCCGCCCCATTTTGTAGAAGTAACTCGACAATTTTCTTATGTCCAGCTTCATCATTGTAATAGTTCAATGCTGCTATGTACAACGGTGAACTCTCCATTGTAGTACTCATAGAGGAGATGTTGACCATTTGGGCTGACAGGAAGTTTTCCACACATTCCGAGTTTCCCTCGACACATGCCCTCAAAAAAATATCTTGAGGAGTCTCCTCGACATTTTCCTCATCCAAACCGGACGCCAAGTTTCCTAAATTGAACATGATGCTGAACTTTCAAATAACTTGTTCACTTTATGTTTGAAACAAATTCTGCATATCAGCAAAACGTGTTGTACCTACTATAGGTATCACTTATGAATGTGTACAAAGAATTATCGTTTCTTGACTAAGGCTTTTAAAGTAAGTAGGTACATTTACCTGAAAATCCCTTGAAGAGAAGGGATAAAGACGAAACGGTTCTCGAAGATTCCTCGGTGTCCATTTGCGCTTATCAGGAATTTATTTTTAGTTGTCTGAAGGGTTTAAATTATCATTATTTGAACGATTTTTCATGAGCATTTCATAAGTATGTATATAATGATAAAAACGAAAATGAACCGTAAACTGCTGTTTCGGGCTTTCGGCCCTCATCAGTACGGTGAGAAGTTGAAAATCGAAAACGTCCAATAAACAAGGGTCTGAAATCACTTTTTTTAAGGAAAGAGCTGCATTTTTGATATCATGATTGTCACTAGAGTAGAAACTCATGGTCCAAAATGCAGGTTCCCAAATTCTCAGAAACCTTCGAAAATTCGTAAAATGTCGAAAAACTCACGTTTTCTTGGAAACTAGAAGCTTTATTGAAAAACGTTTCGATCAAAAGTTGTAGAGCGGAAAATTTTAGTATATAAGATGGCTTTTCGCATTCTCGTGGTGTTGATATTGACTAATTAGAGGTGCATTTATGTAATGGCGTCCTCAGTTGCTAACTTCAATACGTTCGGATAGCCGAAGATCGAGTCGAAGACGCTCCAAGGTTGCGTTCATAAACTTACTCAGAGTAAGCTCCCCTTACTCTGAAGCGTTCACAAACTTGCTTAGTCTTCCTCGGAGTATACTCTGTGAGCGTTCATAAACTTCCTCTGAGTAAGCTCTGCTATTTGGGAGAGTAAACACATACTCTGACAGTTGTGACGTACGATTTTCATTCTGTCCTGGTCCCGCAGACTTTTCGAAACTTGAATATATTATTCGAATAAGTATTTATTTCTAGTTTTGTTTCATTTCAATAACGAAATACGAAACAATTAATTTTTCACGTGAAACAACTATTCTCTGAAATAAAGAAATATAGGAAAGAATTACTTCAATGATAAATGAATTTAATGAAATTGCTAGCAGTGAATTAACGAATCTCGAAATGAACTTTACCAAGAGATAATAGTAAAGAAAAAAAGAGTTTCTCCCTGTTCAAGTTCAGATAAATCGAGTCATGAAAAGTCCCACAATAACTGTTTTTTGTACCTGATTTGAAATCTACGTTGATATTTTGTTATATTCGAAAGTTAAGATCTGCCAATATTCATTCATATCATGCAAGATTCATTCATACAATATTTTTTCAACTTCTTTTTGTTAGCTCCCTCAAATGAAACTATTTCTTGTTACGAAGTATCAAATTCTTTTCTGGCGCAGAGTCAATAAAACAACAAAACATGTAATAAAATTTTTAATTTTCTGCTTGCAAGAGAAGATTCATACAATAATATCCTTTTTTATTGTTTCTGTCTCATTAGAAGTAATTCAAAGTCCTGAGAACATTTATTCTCAAATAAAAGAAAAATGGACTATACTGTGAACTGAATATGAACGATTAGAGAGAATTTTTTTCTTAAACTTCTATTATTCATTAATGATAGCAACATATCAATATAAAAATGATATATAAAAAATGTATATGATGCAAAAGTATTATTCATAATCTATACACATGTTTGAATTTAGAATGACATTTGTCAGAGTAAGTTTGTGAACGACGAGTGTGGAGTAAAGACCGAAGTATATTTCTGATCATATGGCCATACTCTTACTCTACTCTCTGAGTAAGTTTATGAACGCAACCCAAGAGAGCTTGTGGTTTTACCGAGGGTTTTATTACTCCCTTTTATGATGTATATGTTTATGAACTGCAGGGCGAAATGCGCCAGCACCCTTACCAATGTAATGCGAGTTCAAGAATGAAGACAGCTTTCTTTCAAATCTGCGAGAAAACTGCACTTATATTTGTTTTTCTTGTGATTTTACACCTGATTTTTCTCTAATCGGATGTTACCGGGCAATCAGATGTTACCATCCATGTAAGAATATAAAAGTTCATCGAAATATCTGTCATTTGAAATTTTGGAAAATAAAGAAAATGAAAGAAAAATTGTTGATGGCACACCCTCAAGAATTTTTCAGAAATATGATGCACAATGTACAAAATTCATACAAGTTCTACAATCACGGAAGTTCAATCTGATTTTTGTTGAAATTTGGATAAAAGTGAGTCAAAGAAACTCATTGTACAAGATGAAATTTTTTTCGAATTTTTGTCAAGCTTTAAACTGTAAAAAAAATAATTATTTTTGGAAAAATTCAATAGAATTGTTCTGCTCTAAACTGAGCAGTTTTAACTTGAAAGTTCTGCATTCTAGGGACGACATGCGAAGCAAAAATTGGCAGTAACAAAAATGAATCGCTTTTACATAAAAACCTAATGCAAATGGTTATAAATATTTCAACGGATTGATTAAAAGGAGGTCGGATAATGATTTCGGTTTTAGAATATCGTTAATCTTGTAGAAATTTGAGTTGTTTAACTCCTTGATGATGTAATGTATTTTTATATTTGAAGAAATTCAATCTCCTCCTAAATTTACTGAAAAGGTCATTATTCTTGTAGTACTGGATTAAGATTAACATTCTACATTACTACAAAAAATATGCTACTCAACGCTACCTAAATTGAATGTGGTATACCTATTGTGATATATACCTTATCATTTTCTTCGACAGGATTTTTATTTTTGTTTGGGTCCTAGTCCTTCATTATAGATTTCAATATTACATAATGCTACTTGCAGTAGTATATATAAAACGATGGGAAAGTGAGATAATTTCGATATGCATTTTCGTCATCAATAATCTCACTCTAATTTTAAAAATTTACATTTTGATAACAGGGAAACCTTCAAATTTAAGCATGATCAAAGATACTTATTATTGACACTTCTATTTCGAAATAGAAAGGTTCAGTACATAATTTTTTGCTTAAATAAGAGATCGAATTGAGGCCCATTCTGCTGACCTACACAAACAAAAGACGAATGGGGAAAAATCCAAAAAAATAATCTTCGATTAGCTATTCACATTTCAGAAAAGCGCTTAATGTGTTTTGACAAAATATTTTCAAGTTTGATAAAAAACAATCTTTCTCGTTCATTTACTTTTGTGATTACAAACTTCGAAGAACTTTTTGAAAGCCAAAAAAGTTCTGAGTATTGCTCAGTTAGTTCTCCGAAGTTTTTTGAACGAATTCGAACGAAAAACTAGTCAATTGGTTGAGGCTTTTGCGGCCATCGTTCAATGTGACATGTTCTTTCGAGCATTTAGGCGAAACGTCGAGAACTAATCTACGACGACGGTCTAAATGCTCGAAAGAACATGTCACATTGAACGATGGCCGCAAAAGCCTCAACCAATTCATTCAACGCCTCTTCGGGGAAGAAGTTTCAATACTACACAAAGGGTTAATTTCTTTTCGCAGGAAGAAGGCTCATCTTTTATCTTCGTTAGCCTTTTTGTCACGTTGCCGGGATGAAGACGTCATACCGAAATTCCTGAGATTTAAACGTAACTTCGGAACCCAACAAGCCAACAGAAATTACAGGAGAACTAAAAGAGGGAACGTATTCATGCTTCAAGAAGGAAACTCGCAGATTGAGTAACACCATGTCAAAAGCGGATTGGGACAGAATCGATTCCATCTCCTACAGATCATTGGAGAATGAACATCTCACCAGTACAGAGAAACAGAAAACCAAATACCAAAAATTGAGAGAACAGAGTAAATCATCGGAAGACAATCACACACTCGACCAAGGAAAAACCGTTATCAATCTTTTCGATCGCTCTCTCAGTGAAGACGAGGTGTCCATACTTTCTAAGGGAGGAAACTTTGCCATAGCTCCAAGAGTGATTCCAAAAGAAGGAATAATAGCAAATCTTGAGTCGGCCATCAGGGGTTTGCCCGAACATGTAGCCGAAGAAATGCGAACGGATTGTTCCCACATCTTGAGAAAGGCAAAACCACCGAAGCCAAACATCTCAACTAACGAGGCACTTGCTATCAAAGAATTGAACATGGACGATAGCATACTGATATTGGGTGCCGACAAAGGGAACGCCACGGTAGTCATGAACAAGAGCGACTATAACAAAAAGATCAGTGAGCTCTTAGAACCACCAGTTTGCAGAAAGCTAAGAAAAGTTCCAACACAGGCGACCATCAGAAAAGTCAACAAACTGATAAAAGCATCTCCGTTGGAGGAATCACTACAGAAAAGATTATGCCCAAGCGAGGCCTCGCTTCCAAGATTTTATGGATTACCTAAAATCCACAAAAAAGGCATACCTCTCCGTCCGATTGTCAGCACAATAGGTGCTCCACCATACAACCTAGCAAAACATCTTGTCACAATCCTACAGCCACACGTCGGAAAAACAACCACGTACACGAAAGACTCCGCTCACTTCATAGAGAAGATCATAAATTTCGAAGTCGATACCGATGATATTCTGGTCATTTTCGATGTGGTTTGACTGTTCACAAAAGTCCCACTGAATGAAGCAGTGGTAGAGATAGAACGGAAATTTCCAAGCGACATCAGCGAGCTGTTTAAAATATGCCTTACATCATTCTATTTCACCTTCAACCAGGAAATATACGAACAAACCGATGGAATATCAATGGGTAATCCACTGGCCCCAGTGGTAGCGAACTACTTCATGGAGAAATTAGAAGAAAAAACTCTGAATACCCACCTCTCAAACCGAAAGTATGGTTTCGATATGTAGATGACACATTCGTCATATGGAGTCATGGAAGAGAAAAGCTCAATGACTTTCTGACACACATAAATAACATGCACCCAAGTATACAGTTCACAATGGAATTAGAAGACCAAAACAGAAATTTGGCTTTCCTTGATGTACTTGTCACACGGAAGGAAACTACTCTAGGACACACTGTATACCGAAAACCTACACACACGGACAGATATCTACACAACACCTCAAATCATCATCCATGCCAACGTAAAGGAATAATCAAAACGCTAGTCGACAGAGCGAGAAGAATTTGTGAGCCAGAACAACTAGCAACCGAGTTAGAACACTTGAAGCGCTCTCTCATGGCTAACGGCTACACGAAAAATGACATCGATAGATACATCAAACAGAGGCCTGAACACAACAACGACAATGTACCACGTCGCCAAGAATCGGAAACAAAAGCATTCTCGCCGTTTATCCCACGGGTGACAGATACAATCGGACGAATTCTGCGGAAACATAACATAAAGACAATATTCAAACCGTCGAAGAAGATCAAGGACCATCTCAACTCCACCAAGGACAGAAGGGATACACTCAGTACACCAGGTGTATACCGAATTCCGTGCAGCTGTGAAAGTGTATACATCGGTACAACGAAGCGATCCATCAATACGAGGATCAAGGATTACAAGGCCAATTGTTGACTGGGTCATTCAGAGAAATCCGCCGACGCAAAGCACACACTGAACAACACGAATCATGCAATAGAATTCGACAAAACCCAAGTGTTAGAGTTTCACTAAAAATCAGTTGGGGTTCAATCATAAGACGTGTTCAAGGTGCTGGTTTATTAGAAAAACTGCCCACTAAATTCTTCCACCTACATTTATGTACAAATACAATTGAGCATGCGCACATAAATACTTCGACTCCTAACATCTCCCTTTTTTGTTACAAAATTAAATTTTACAATATATGTGTAAAATTATTTCAAAATTAATTGTTCAATTTTAACAATAAAAATGAAAACCCAATAAATTCAATAATACAAATGAAAACATTGTACAACAATTCTATTCATATCTCATCTTAATCCTAAGTCTTACAATATATTATTATGAATGGAATTCAATCATAAGATTTAGATTTGAAATCTTTTATATTCAGAAAATTTGGATTATATACTTTCCTGCCACTAGATCTAGTACCTGCATTGACATCAACTAATGAATTAGTGTCTTTAGTTCTGCATTTATTGTCTTTATTTTGTAAATAATTCCTATCATTTACATTTCCGAAATTCACAACGTTCTGTTCAAACTTACATTTAACTGGACGAAGGAATTTTCTGTTTCGTCTCACCAAATTGCCATTTTTCTCTAGCTTCACTATATATGACCTATCATTATGTAAATCTACGATAATACCTTCTTCCCATTTGTTATTCAAAATATTTCTCACTAATACTTTCATATTTATTCTTAATTTAGGTAGTAATTTCGTATTTCTGTTATAATATTTTCCCATTGATAATCTTTTCTTATGAAAACTCTTTATTTTATTTTTATCATAAACTTCCGGAGATAATGACTTTTCAAGAATGGGTAGAATTCCTCTCAGTCGTCTGCTGTTGAGAAGTTGTGATGGACTCCCAACAATATTCGACAATGGAGTATTACGATATTCTAGTAAGGCTAAATATGGATCATTACCGCTGTGTAGAGATTTTTTCAATATATTTTTGATTGTTTGTATGGTTCTTTCAACCATTCCATTTGACTGATGATGGTGTGGGCTTGATAAAGTATGTTTAAAGTCCCAACTATTAGCAAATGTTTTGAATTCTGAAGAAGTGAATTGTGGACCAGAATCTGAACAAAGTTCTTTTGGTATTTCTTGTCTGGACTAATTTGAAAAGTATTTTCTCCAGACAAGGAATACCAAAAGAACTTTGTTCAGATTCTGGTCCACAATTCACTTCTTCAGAATTCAAAACATTTGCTAATAGTTGGGACTTTAAACATACTTTATCAAGCCCACACCATCATCAGTCAAATGAAATGGTTGAAAGAACCATACAAACAATCAAAAATATATTGAAAAAATCTCTACACACAGTGAGAACATCTCCTGAAATATAACTCCTGAAGATGCCAGACACTCGAACTGACGAAACGTCGAGAACTAATCTACGACGACGGCCTAAATGCTCGAAAGAACATGTCATATTGAAAAACTAGTCGTTCGTCAAATATTAGATGTTGTTATTTAATGGTCGAACCAATAATTATTCGAGTTGGGAACAATCATTATGGAAGTTATTAGTTTTTCTCGACGAAATATTACAATGATTGCAAGAGCGAATCTATAATCGCTATGCTAAGTTGCATACTTTCATACTACAGTTCGAATGGGGGTCGTTCTTCTACTTGAGGAAGAATCAAACATGTCCCATTAATTTCACATTTCCAATTAAATAAATTTTACTTTCAAAAGTAGTTCTAGGTAGCATTCGATTAGGAAGCTCTACAAAATTTTCAATCTACGCTGATTGAAGAGAAAAAGTTTGAACAAAAATTCAATCCCTATTTTATTGAAAAAAAATACATAAATCAGATATATTCAATGCACACAACATAAAACGCAAAATGCATCTACAAAATTATTTCTTCAACATATTCTCTGGCAACAATTTGACCTGCTCCCTTTGCTCCCTATTTGCCGAGTCTTCGGCTATTCGTACGTAATGAAGTTAGCAACTGACAATGCCAATACAGAAATCCATCTCTAATTAGTCGATATAAACACCACGAAAATGCGAAAAGCCATCTTATTTACCAAAATTTTTCGCTCTACAACTTTTGTTTGAAACTTTTTTCGATAAACCTTCTAGTTTTCGAGAAAACTTTTTCGACAATTTCAAGAATTTTCTAAGGTTCCTGAAAATTTGGGAACCTGCATTTTCGACCATGAGTTCTTACTCTAGAGACAATCATTATATCCAAAATGCAGCTCTTTCCGCAAAAAAATGATTTCAGACCTTCGTTTACTGGACTATAACGGGTCAACGCAAACGAGCCAGCCGCACATTTTGCGATTTCGGTTTCATGTATTTTACCGAATCCTCATTATTCATCCCTTTATCATAATGATAAATAAACGACAGATAGAATTAATCAGGTGATGACAACTTTTTCAAGAAAAAACATAACCAGAATATCGCAAATTCCATCTAATTTCCAATGGTTCATTTCTACTTATGTCATAATTGTTAAATAACCAGGATGTTAAAATTTATGCAAATCATTTCAAGGGGTGATTTATCAGCCAAAATCAAGGTTGTTTCCTCAAAAACCTTCTTGTCTGAAACCCTTTTCCTGAAGTTAGGTCAGAATAATTGATGTTTAGCTAAATAAATCAATCAAATAATCTCGCAGTTCACATACATAGTCTTTCTTTCTGAAAATATCGAGAGAATTAATATAGCAACACCTGATATTATTCTGTATAAGAACTATTTGATGTTCCTACATTTTTATATTTGACGAGATTAATTCAATCTATCAAGTTATTCTTTTACCTTTTTGAATGAAAAGAATAGCTAGAGTCTCTCAACGAAGAAACAAAATTCAATCCATTAATTTTCATTTTTGATTTTCCTGAATATCGACCGATGAATGTGAAAGAAAATGATAATGAAACTACTCCAAAAATCTTAATATACAGGGTGTACCAAGTTCGACGGCCTATTAGGCGTTTCTCGAGAACTAGACATATTTGAAATCTGAAAATTGGGATTATGATATTGTTTGACATTATCTACAGAGTCAAAATATTCTTGGAGTCTGACCACTTTCAGTTATACAGGGGGTGAAAAAAAAATTTTCAAAATTTTTTTTTCTGTTTTTTTCTTTTTGAATTTGACAGAGTATACAATTCTGAATACATTCGTACTCAAATCGTTGCATTCGTCGAAATACTTTCAGAAATTTCGGGAAAAACCTGAAGAAAAAGAGATAAAAGAGTATTCGGTATTATGTTTGTTATTCCTAATCTAGATACCTCAAGCACAAGTCGTTTTCACATTTTTGAAGTCAAAGACTGTAGTAATATTATACATATTTAAAATTTTGAAAAACTCATTACAGGGTGTTCCAAATGTTGGGTCAAAAATTGAGATCAAGATTGGCCATAACCTGATATTATTCTGTATCAGAACTATTTGATGTTCCTACATTTTTATATTTGACGAGATTAATTCAATCTATCAAGTTATTCTTTTACCTTTTTGAATGAAAAGAATAGCTAGAGTCTCTCAACGAAGAAACAAAATTCAATCCATTAATTTTCATTTTTGATTTTCCTGAATATCGACCGATGAATGTGAAAGAAAATGATAATGAAACTACTCCAAAAATCTTAATATACAGGGTGTACCAAGTTCGACGGCCTATTAGGCGTTTCTCGAGAACTAGACATATTTGAAATCTGAAAATTGGGATTATGATATTGTTTGACATTATCTACAGAGTCAAAATATTCTTGGAGTCTGACCACTTTCAGTTATACAGGGGGTGAAAAAAAAATTTTCAAAATTTTTTTGACAGAGTATACAATTCTGAATACATTCGTACTCAAATCGTTGCATTCGTCGAAATACTTTCAGAAATTTCGAGAAAAACCTGAAGAAAAAGAGATAAAAGAGTATTCGGTATTATGTTTGTTATTCCTAATCTAGATACCTCAAGCACAAGTCGTTTTCACATTTTTGAAGTCAAAGACTGTAGTAATATTATACATATTTAAAATTTTGAAAAACTCATTACAGGGTGTTCCAAATGTTGGGTCAAAAATTGAGATCAAGATTGGCCCATAACTTTCGTTTTTCAAGTTAGAACCCTATTTTTTTTATGATTGCGTTGGATTGTATGAAGAAAAATGATGATAGTGTTATAACATGTTAATGCTCCTAAAAATGATAATTCTTGAGTAATTCAGGATTTTCTGATTTTATGTGGTACGTAGCGTCAAATTTATTCAATCTGTTTCATATCAACTATGGCCTTGGTCATAGAAGATGAATTATTCCACTAGTGACACACACTTGAATACATCCGTACTCAAATCGTTGTATTCGTCAAAATACTTTTCGAAATATAAAAAAAAGCAAAAAAAAAAGGTAGATAAGAGTATTCGGTGCTATTTTTAATCTAGATATCCTAAGCACAAACCGTTTTCACATTTTTGTAGACGAAGACAGTGGAAATATTTTACATATTTAGAATTTTGAGAAACTCGTTACAGGGTGTTCCAAATGTTGGGTCAAAAATTGGGATCAAGATTGGCCCATAACTTCCGTTTTTCAAATTAGGAGTAGGCCATTTTGTTGGTAACTGCATTTATAAATCAAGATTGGATGAACTGTTTATTATGAAAGTTTTTGAGTTGGATTTTCTTACGCCAGAGTTCACATAAAATACATTTAAACTCTGAAAAATTTGATGAGATGGAAAAAAAATAGGGAATGACTTTCCCCATTGTAAAGGGAAGTGACTTAACAAGACTAATTACTCTTCGTACGATCTATTCAATAAACTCTACATGTTTCGAGCTTTACGAGCTCATCTTCAGGAGTTAGATTCATACAAGTGAATATTTCAATCTTCTACAAGAATTCATAACATGAAATTGCCAAATTCATGTTCATAATTTTAAAGAATTGAATTTAATAATAACGCTAACTGTGGTAGGCCGTGATCAGAAATTGAAAATGAACTCATAAATTCAATAGTTTAATAGTATATTCTAAAACAAGTTGCAGAATGAGCTCCTATTCCAACACGAATGCGAAGTTCGAAAACGAGCGACGAAGGAGCGAGTTTTCGATAGCATGAGTGTTGTAATTGCTTTCTGCAACGAGTATTAGACGGTATTTTCTCTATTTCAGTCATTTTTTGTGAAAACCTCTCGAAATTCAAATGAAAATTCAGATTAGTGACTTTTGTTTTGTATCTTGGCAGTTGGTGTGACATACAAAACTTGACAGATCACGGAATTTGAATTGATTTGATTCGAAACTTGATTCGATCGGAGGTCAGTACTGACAATCATAAAACGAAAAAAATAACTGAAAATAATGCTGTAATGAGTTTCATTACAGCACTACTTTTAGTACTGTAATGAACTCATTACGATACTGAAATAGAGAAAATTATAAACAAAATTATGTGTACGAACTTTGACAGGAGTTTTTCGGTTACGTCCATTGAGAATCAGCACTAGAGAAAAAGAAGAAAACATCTTAACGTCTTTGTTAAAGAGGTACCTGCAAGTTAATCTTTGATTCTCTAAAGTGAAAGTATCTCAGACCAAGACGAAGGTCATTTCTGTTATTTGTGAAAGTATCAGAGGCCTATTATTCATGCATGGTGAAAGAATATTGTTCTACCATGTTATTCATGGACGTCTTTCTAGAGAGAGACTGTGGATGAGATGGAGTAATTTATGGCATAGATATACGAACGTTTAAGGCATTGTCACATGCTATCTATTTTGTTTGGAACATATGATTTTGACAGTGTCCAACCGTTGATTGAAGTAGGTCCAACTAGTCCCTTTTTGTTCGTTTCATGGGATCTGCATAAGTCTTTTCATCTCTCATGTATGCTGCCTCGGATTTCTTTAGAAAAATCATTCGACAATGAAAACAACTGTCAATTATTTGAATTCGAAGTCATTATTACCGGCAATATGGAAATGTTTGGAAACTACAAGAAATGTATGATTTGTTAAAATGTTTTATTTAAGCGGCAATAATGACTTCGAATTGACAGTTGTTCTGAACAGAGATCAAACCACAGAGAATCAAATCAAGTATTCAATCGCATAATAATAATAACACCATATACTCAATATTTGAAATTTTACATACTAACATTATTTTTCATGATATCTTAATGAATCTGAGGGCGATGTATGATGTATGATATATTTCTGAAACGGAAAAAAATGGAGATTCTTTCAAAGCCATTTCAAACTATTGTTTCTGTAAGAAAAACACAACTTTATGTTATAACTCAGCAAGGAAACCTATTGGCAGAAAACAAAGTACCCAACTCCAGTCATAGGAATCCATTGCTATGAAAAAAAGAGCCTGTATAATGTTTTCATATCAATATCTTAGGACAAACAGAAAAAGTGATAATGGTCAAAGTTGAAATTGCCCAAATTTAAATTTTGGCTTATAACTCGAAATCAAAAGAAAATAGAGGAATGCCGTTGATGGATGACATTATAAATTTTTCTCTTACAAACACCAATGTAACGTGTCATTCATTTTCCGCTACCTCTCACGGTTAAAAAGTTGTAGTTCAAGTATCACCAATTTTGTTCGCCGTGTAGATGACAATTTCAATGCAATTGATTTTTTGTATATTTTGTACTTTTATATTTTTTTTGTATTTCACCTAATGCATTTCCTTAAAAAAATGGTAAGTACAACTTTATTCATCTCTAAGGCAAGTTTGCTGGGTAATTCAGCTTATCTAATTTCCACAATTGGTCCCAAAACCCAATTCCCTTCAGCTCTTTAATTTATGGGATAGGAAATGATTCTAAACTTTTCTTGGCCAACATTGAAAAATATAACAGATGTTTCCAAACGAAATCGTTCGGCGAAACACATATTGTACAGGACAATTTTATGTCCACTTTAAAGGTATTATACCATAATAGTTTACTATAATATTGAAGTTTCTTTTTTATTCATCGATTGAGGCAGTACAAAGTCTGCTGGGTCATCTTGTTATTTATAAAAGAATATTGTATTACTCAAAAATCACAAAATATGTTGAGAATGTTGACCCTCGAACAAAGCCCATGAATCTTTTTCCCATCGAATTATTCATTCTTGATAGAGTCCGCTCAGGTGCGTAATGATATCGAATGACACAACAAAATGAAATGGTATGGACTTTCGGTAGCAATAGCAGAAAAAATTGCATTAACCGCATTCACTTACACCTTGGGGGTGTAAGGAGATGTCAAGTTGAACGTTGTGTCAGTTGACATACGGTTTGATCGGCCTTTCAGAAACTGGCCGTTGGCGGGCCCAGTTTGTTGAGAATTGAGAATAAACGAGCTAGGAATATGTATTTGCAACAAAGGAATCAATCACTCAAATTATTTACCCATTTACTACAAGTAACACAGTATATTCTGGGATTGATAACTATATTTGTAATAAAGATGCAATTATGTATATTATTTACCACAAATTTAGAATACTATTTCAATAAATAAAGACAGAAAGTATTACTTCAAGTAATATTCCGGAGTAATTTTGGTGGTGTTACACCTAAACCATATACTTTTCTTAAATAGAGTTTTCTTCAATAACTACGCATTCCCGTACGAAATTCGTTACGCTACTGATTGGAGGTGAGTATTGATGACCATAATGAACTAAGAAAATTTTTATAGTTCTCGGTGAATATTAATTGTTTTTTAAAAGTAGAGGGGTTTCGAGATTTCCACTTCATTATTGATATTCTTTTCGTGTCACAATTAATTTTCTCAACGATACGATTAGAAAAATTTTTGGAATGGACACACCCCGTCACTGTCAGAACAAACAATTTTTTTCCTGTTTAGCCCATTGGAAAAGATATAAACTGTTGAAACCTTTGAAAAATGTAATTTTTTGTTATATGTCGCTAATGATTTTATCGAAAAAAATCTTATACGAACACAAAATTTCACCCACATTTCTTGATTTCTCACAGTATTTAATCACAAATCCTCAAAAGTAAGTTGAGTCTATTTTTAATGGATTTTTGGTAATTTTGAAAAATACAATTATTAGGTATAATCTGCAATTTATCTCGAACTGAGAATTTATCTATAATATATGATTAAAAAGTATGAGAAAGTAGATCTTATGATCTTATAATCGGAAAAAATTCATGGCATAGCTCATTATGAATTTGTACTTTGTAAATACTGGTAAACTGGTAAACTTTTTTCAAGATACATGGTTAAAATAAAGAGATGACTCCGTTAAAGTAAGGAAATATAAAATATTACAGTAGAATCCGCTTATAATGACATCGAGGGGAAATGAAAAATACGTCATAATACGTCACGTAAAGCAGAATTTCAGCGAAATTGATGGTATTTTTCTTGGATTCAGTTCAAGAAAAAAACGACAAATTAGGATTTTGCTTCATTGAAGACAAAAAATAGCTTTTCTTACAAAAAAAACAAAATATAAAGAACCCTTTTTCAGAAAAATAATTTAAAATTTTAGTTTGCGATTTTTTTTTCGACTCGAAATAATAGCTTCTCACACCATTGTACAACTCAGACACGGTTTCAATGGATGTCTTTTTGTCCACAAAACAGCAATAATCTCTTCAAGGATCTGGATTATACTAAAAAGCATGTCGGCAAGCGTATGTCTCGTATCGTATCAAACCTCATCGCATTAAAAAAGGTAGGGTGGCTTGAGAAAACGATCGAGCGGTCTCTATAACCGGAAAAATTTTCGAAAAATCATGTTGTTGTGTCTGAAATCATGTCATTGTAACCGACATGTCATTATAAGCGAAGTCATTAAATCCGGATCCTGTTGTAAGGAGTTTTGAATAAAACCAAACTTAACACGTCATTTGTATCATTATAATAAACGGATTCTACTGTATATACAGGGTGTCCCACAGGGAGTGTCCATTAGAAGTTTATAGAGAAATAATAATTCGATCATTTCCAAATTTCTTGTGAAGATATAAGCCAACAAGACCTTCATTTATGGTATATTTTTGAATATCAATGACTTCCGCTTTCACCGGAAGTGGTATCAATGATATTAGATTTTGTCACCGAGATGAGAGATATACCGGTTTTGGCCTTGTAGGGCTTCATCAGTATCCCGTACATCTCAGGACAAAATCTTCATAAAAAACTTCGAAATTTGAAGCAATTGGTTTAAAGCATCACAATGAAGTTTCATATCTCCAATCAAATGCAAAAAAAGAAATCTGTACTTCCTCTTTCACTGAATGAGATATGAAACTTCATTTTGACGCAATTGGATGTCACCACCTTAGTACTTTGTAATATTTAACTCATTACTTCACAACCAATTGTTTTAAATTTCGAAGTATTTATGAAGATTTTGTCCTGACATGTACGGGATACTGATGAGGCCCAGCAAGGCCGAAACCGGTATATCTTTCTCAGTGACAAAATCTAATATCATTTCTCCAACCTCATGATAAAAGATCTCTGAGCCTGGGAATTGAAAATGGTATTCATAGGTGAAAACGTTGAAAGGTGTCGAATGGTGTCATTTTGTGTCGAGATTTTCATTTTGTCGAACGAAAAACGCAATCTGTCATTCTTAAATGTCGCATTCAAAAATTTTCAATCGACAAATTGTAGAATGATCTAAAGCATTCGACAATTTTATGTCGAATGCGAGATGACGTATTTGACAGATTATTTTCATTGATTTCATGAGTGAGAAATGGAGCTTTATATAGCGATTGAAAATTTAGAAAATTCAGAAAATCATCAACGTCCTCGAGATAGACCGGGTATCTATAGGAATGCGTTCAGGCTTCTTCCTGATAAAAAGTTTATAAAAACAAAACAAAAAGAAATAGCTAGAGGGTTGAAAAATATCCTGCCACCATTTTTGGAACAGGGACATATACAGGGTGTTTCATCATAAACTGGACAAACTCATATGACGTATAGAGAACATCGGGAGAATCATTTTTTTCTTATGATATATTTCCTGTTTTCGAAGCATAAGGGAGATACACGGTGTTTAATGTCATTTTCGAGCGTTATTATATTGAGTGTGGTCGGTTATGATATAAGACTGGAAGTAATGGTTTCTTGTCATATCGTAGTATTTTTATATGCTTCATTCAGAAATGGTGTAGAGCCCCGAAAAAAAATTACAAAATGGCGGAAAACCTGCAATGTTCGTGATTTTTTTTTTCGGTTGCAAAATTGATTTTCATTTCCTGAATTAGCACAATTTTCAAAGGATATCTGTGAAAAAATTTTTTCAAAAATCGAACACAACTTTCTTTTTATATCTCTACAGCGAAAAAAAAATTTCACTCGAAATTGATGAAATTTTTCCTGATTGTACTTACTTCTACACCTAACACGAATATGAAAACAGAATCGAAAAATATCAAACGGTTTCGTTTTTACAGCCATTCAAATGTCCCGTTCGAATATCTGAAATAATAAAAAAACATGACACAGCTTGTGTTCTTAGGCCCATAATTTTTGAATTTGTATGTCGAAACATTCCAGATTGCAAAATGAATTAAAACAAATCAGTTAAGTACCTATTAAAATAAATGTGGAATCTGAATTGAGACTTTTCAAAGGTTTTTAATTTTCGTTACCAAGCAATGGCAGCTCATAGAATTTGACAGAGTATTTGAATTTCACTGAATATAATGATGCAAGTATCTTGAAACCAATTTATGCAGTTTGAGTAGAAATTGGCGGTTAATACTTCCCAGATATTAATGGCATGGCATTATTGCGGAAATTTCTACCAATAATTCCACAATTTCACAAACGCAACAAAAAAAAACTATTAGTATAAAATTTATTCATAATTCGTTCTCAAAAATATTGCCATTTCTCCGACCTTTTCGCCACACTATCCACCGCTGAACGAACCATTTCTGGGTTTCGGCGAATCTCTTCGGCGGCTGATTCGATTCTTTGAATCAGTTCTTCTCTCGAGCTCGCTGGAGCTCGCTTATCATAAACAAGACTCTTCATATTACCCCAGAAATAAAAATCCATAGGTGTAAGATCTGGAGAACGAGGAGGCCATGCGACAGGTCTAAAAATTCTCGTACACCCCTCACTGTGTGAGCAGGGCAACCATCATGCTGGTACCACATTCCTTGAAAGTGACTCAAAGGAATATCTTCCAATAGATCGGGCAGAGTTTCCCTCAAAAATTGATTATAGCCATTTCCAGTCAATGTTTCAGGAAGAATGTACGGTCCTATAATGAATCCATCCTTCATTCCCGCCCAAACATTGACAGAAAATCTCTTCTGGCTATTTTTGCTACTTTTGCATGTGGATTTTCCCTTTGCCATATTATATTATTTTTGTTGTTGAAGAAACCATCTCTGTGGAATGTTGCTTCATCCGTAAACAGTATGAGACGTAGGAAATTCCTATTCTCACGTGTCCTTCTTAAAATAAATTCACAGAATTCTTTCCTCTTCTCGCAATCACCTTCTTCTAAGGTTTGACATGAACGGAAATGGTACGAATGGTAGCTATTTCTTTTCAAAACTCTCCATACAGTGGATTTACTCTTATTCACACTCGGATGATTTGCTAGAGTCATGGGCGCCCGCAGAATTTTTTCTCAGGGGGGGCCAAATAATGATTTGATGACACGCAGGCGAAATCTGTATTCGGTTTTGCTCAAAAATAAGAAGAGAATCAAAATCTCAGGGGAAATCTGCGAGCGTAAATTTCCCTTGCTTTTCTCCCTGAGGAATTCGCTTTATAATAAGCCTGAACCATATCATTTTTTTCTAAAAGTGAATATTTCATTTTCGTTTGCTAACAAGTCGTTTCAATATACTCGAATTATTCAGTAAAATTCAAATAACCTGTCAAATACTATCAGCTACTGTTGCTAGGCAACGAAAATTGATATACTCAGAACCTTAGCACAGACTCATATTTCACATTAATACTTAACTCAGAGTAGGGAGTTCAACTCTCAATGAAGTTTCACTGATTTTTTTTAATTCATTTTGCAATCTGGAATGTTTCGACATAAAAATTCAAAAATTATGGGCCTAAGAACACAAGCTGTGTCATGTTTTTTTATTATTTCCGATATTCGAACGGGACATTTGAATGGCTGTAAAAACGAAACAGTTTGATATTTTTCGATTCTGTTTTCATATTCGTATTAGGTATAAAAGTAAGTACAATCGTGAAAAATTTCATCAATTTCGAGTGATACTTTTTTTTCGCTGTAGACATGTGAAAAAAAGTTGTGTTCGATTTTTGAAAAAATTTTTTCAAAGATATCCTTTAAAAATTGTGCTAATTTAGGAAATGAAAATCAATTTTGCAACCGAAAAAAAAATCACGTACATTGCAGGTTTTCCGCCATTTTGTAATTTTTTTTCGGAGCTCTACACCATTTCTGAATGAAGTATCCAAAAATACCACGATATGGCAAGAAACCATTACTTCCAGTCTTATACATAACCGACCACACTCAATATAATAACGCTCGAAAATTACATTAAACACCGTGTATCTCCCTTATGCTTCGAAAACGGGAAATATGTCATAAGAAAAAAATGATTCTCCCGATGTTCTCTATACGTCATATGAGTTTGTCCAGTTTTTATGAAACACCCTTCATAATATATGCATACAAAATAATGTACAGTTGATGTAAGATCAGGATGAAGAGTTAGAAGAAGTAGTTTTTGGCCTTCTTCCATGTTATCACCAGAATGAAAACCTGAATTTCCAAAGAAATCTATTACTGACAGAGGGTATGAGGCTACAAAGAAGGCTTATAAATAACTATAGATGATTCATGAAAGAAGGCTAAAATCTACTTCTTCTAACTCTTCATCCTGGTCCAATATCAACTGTATATTATTTTAATTGCAATATATTGAATTTGATGTTCACTACCCAGAATGCCTTTTTTCAAGACTTTCATCCTCAATAAAATATGGTCAGTATTAACATCTATGTAGGAAAGTGAGATCGCAGAAATTAAAACCAGAAAATGATATAATATTTTATTTCAACTAACTGTACAAGAACAAAATAAAAAACGCAAATTCAAACTCAACAAAATATCATTTCAATGCTGATACACCATGTCCCTTCAATACTTCCACTAAATTTTCAAAAGCCACTACTTGCCTCTCAAGTAATTTGAGTTTGTTTTTTCATGATAGTACTTCTGGAATTCTAGTGTTTCTCTACTTATTTCAGCAAGAGATGTTGCTACAACGGCACTGGTGTGCAAACGTTCACTTGCAACTGTTCTTTTTTTTGAAGAAGTAGTTGAGGCAGGACTAATATCTTCCTTGGAAAATTCAGTCAAAACAATCACGATCACTTTTTTCACCCAGTGGTGGATCCTCCATCATTTCATTGCATATGAAATCAAACTTTATAGGATTTTCACTTATATTTGTATCGCCTGTCATCGCTGTAGGAGCGATAGTGCTCAATGTTAGTTCATCTTTTTCATTGAGTTGAGTTGGAAGTGGAGGACCACCGCCAGTACCTCTTGCATGTTTCATTTGTTCTGACATTTTTTTTTTCGTTTTAGATCTTAGATCTTGCCAAGTTTGCAAAAAAAAAATACTGATCTATCAAGCTTCGAAAGGTTGTTCATTACCTTTTTCCACTGCTTCCAATCTTTGGATGCTCCTGAGGCCGAATTCAAAAGAGAAGCTATATTCTACAACTTAGATTTCGCATCTTGAAACGTGAAATTTTGAGAAAATTTGCCCTTCATAAGACTCATGAATGTGGGTGATTGAGTGCAATAATTCAATTTCTTTTTTTCTGTTACCATTACTTCTCTTCATATTTGAAAATACTCATTCGAATAAATATGCGTTAATCTGAAGAGCAAAACTTCAAACTGACGTTATTTCGATGTTATTTCGCCCCATGCGATTCGACAATATTTCTCTCATGTGATTCGTAAGTCGAAATCAATCGAGAATACCACAATTTTAAGTTGTTCGACAATTTTCATCGACAAATGTCGAAATCGACATTTTGGTTACATCTGTGAAAATATCATAAGTGGAAACCGATTCACGATATCTTCAATTGTGTTGGAGACAAAACAACAAATTGAAATTTTTTCGATTCAGAAGATGTGGCATAATTTTTTCATTTTCGAAAATATCTGAAAAAGATGAAAACTTTCAACTAGCACTTTTTCACTGGGAATAAGACATTATCTTGAATTTTTTTTCATCTCGAATTTTCTTCATGTTATAAGATGAAAAGAATACCTTCGTATTAAAGATAAAATATTTTTTTCAAGAGAAAAAAAAATTGTATAAAGGATATTATTCACGGTAAAAAAGCGCTTTTAGAAAGATTAAATCGTTTTCAGATTTTTTCGTAAATAAAAAGTTAGTTCACATTTTCGAAATCAATATTATATTATGGCTTTTTTGTCTCTGTCCTGTTCTTTTGAGCATTTGATAGCCTCATGTTTGACTTCATATTGAATAAACTCTAGAGGGTGATTGTTTATATTTCCCTCAATAGCTATCTCAGTTAATATTGGTCGTACACAAAAATTTAAAGGGGCAAATTTGCAGTATTTTTTATGGGCATTCAGAATTCAGTACTAAGAAATGCATGAATAAGGCAAACCTAAGAATTTGTTGTGGACTTTTGTTTTTCAAATGGAATACCCTGTATTTTATTTTCCTAATCGGTAGAGCTTTTTATTGTCAGTTCGAATAAATATACTTTGTTGAGGTTATCTCTGGCTGTTTTCTTCAAATATAGATATTTTCTTCTAAATCTAAGGCAGCTGTGGAATGTTACACGAGAACGATGCGATTTTTTTTATATCAAAGGAACCGTGGATGATTAAAGACCTTATTTTTATATTATTAATTCATCAACTGAAAGTAAAATCGGGTTTTCAAATTACCCTCATTAACTTCTAGACAGAGTCGATATCTTTTTTTTTCAGTTTTCTAGTATTTTCTTTGCCATTTATGGTATATATAGGGGTTTTCGATTACCTCCTCTATTCTGAATTCAATGTCTTCAATTTTTTACGGATTGCCCATATATATTTTATATTCTAAATATCCCTAAGAAAAAGTGTCCAATGATGTTAATTAGAGACTATCAGGAGACCATAGAATGGAACTTCGATATAAAGAAGTCGCAGCATTCTCGAGTGGCGTTCTACAGCTTTTTTAGATTTAGACAAAAAAACCTATAATTTTCAGAAACTGCTGTAAAAACCTCAATGAAGTATATATATTTGAAATCAGATGAAAGAGCTCTACTGATTAGGAAAATAAAACACAGGGTGGGCCATTTGAAAAACAACACTTCACATAGAGATGCTTTTATCCATTTCTTAGTACTGAATTAGGAATGCCCATGAAAATATCACAAATTTGCCCATGTAAACGTTTTCGTACGACCAATAATAACTGAGATGGCTATTGAGTGAAATTTAAACAATCACCCTGTACAAGCTCGGATGTAGAGACATATTTCTTGATCGGATGAAAAGTTACCTATAAAAAAGAACTTTTCATATGAAAGTTCCAGATGCCTGGTCTGGTGACTGTGATGTTACAATGGGAGTTCCGCAGGGATCGGTATTGCTATTCTTTTTGTTTATTTATAACCTGCCAGAACATATTTCGGTACCGACGATTATTGGTGTCATGAAAATGCTCTCATTCTGAATGTGTCGAAGACAGATTTGATATACTTTAGTATTACCTGGTTCCATGAGTTCAGGCATTGATTTACTTAGAGGATAATCAGGCTGACTTCTCAAAACTGTTGGATTTTCATAGTTATGAGACGAGAAGTCAATCAAATTTCTTCTTGTCGAAAACATCGAACGGCCAAATTTAAGTGTCCTTCATCTGAGAGTTATGTCAACTAAAACCTTCAAAACAATAATTAAATCGTTCCTACAAAAAAAAAAGCATATAATACTGTGAAAGAGTTTCTGGAAGAGATGTCAGTGTTAATTTTAGTTAATTTGTTGATTTTATTATTATCTGATATGAATTTCCTTCGATATATGCATACAAGGTGAGTCTTTGACTTGTACATATATTTTAACGGGATATTTCTAACGTGAAAAGAAACACTTGTTGTCCCTACCATTTGTTCTGATTCGGCTCGGTTAGAAAAATACAGGCTGTTGAAAATCCATGAAAAAAATGTAATTTTCGAATATATCTCGTGAAAGATTTCATCGAATGAAATGATTTTCAGAATATAGGTTCTCATTAATGTGGAAAATCTTTTACGAATACAAAATTTAACTCACATGTTTTATTTTTTTCGTTATGACCAATATATACCATTCCATTCCATAATTATAGCAGAAATTCTATGATCCCGATCCTTGAAAGTGAGTTGAATGCCATAATGAATATTTGGCCATTTTGGAAAACAATAGTATTTTACGTAATTAATGATTTAATAGTATATTCTAAAACAAGTTGCAGAATGAGCTCCCATTCCAACACGAATGCGAAATTCGAAAACGAGCGACGAAGGAGCGAGTTTACGAAAGCATGAGTGTTGGAATCGCCTTCTGCAACGAGTATTAGACGGTATTTTCTCTATTTCAGTCAATTCTTGTGAAATACTCTCGAAATTCAAATTTACTGACTTTTGTTTTGTATCTTGGCAGTTGGTGTGACATACGAAATTTGACGGATCACGGATTTTGAATTGATTTGATTCGAAACATGATTCGGTCGGTGGTCAGTACTGACAACCAGGAAATGAAAAATATAACTGTAATAAATTACATTACAGCACTACTTTTAGTACTGTTATGAACTCATTACGACACTGAAATAGAGAAAAAAATGTATATCAGCGACATTAAAAAAATTGGTTACTTTGGCTGAATATAATTCTGTTCTGAGGATTCGCAGAATTAAATTTTTGCTACATTTTCTCGAAGGTTCAGGTGGTAGATTTAATGCTCGGGGAAATTTTAGTGTCATATTCTGAGGGGTGGCATAGCTCATTATAGAAGTTTGAGACGGCTATATCTTTTTATCTAGGCTGAATCAGAAAAAATGCTATACAAAAAAAAAAAATTATTTCGACCTAAACAATCTATGGTTTGAATATATGTACAAGTCAAAGGCTCACCCTGTATATGCATCCTTCAGGATCAAAAAATATTATTATAATTAATAATTCCTAATGTCATACAAACCATAAAAACTTTTAAGTTTTTCAAATCTGACTTGAAAAAATTTCTCATAGAAAGAGAACCCTACAGCATTCAGGACTTCCTCTCATCTGAAATCTGAGCGCTTTTTATTTACTCGTATATTTGTAACTTTTCATTTTGACGTTATCTCTTCACATAATGTATGGTGTTTATGAGAATGAATAAATCTTTCTATCTATCTATCTTTTATAATAAAAAAAAATATTGAGATGTCGAAGAACGGTTTTCACTAATGATGTTTTGACGGAAAACGAGCCCAAGACACCTTTCGAAGTTTTTACCTATCTAGTCCAGGTGTACCTAAAACAGTCAAAATCAAGCAATTTGGGATACCCTTTTACCTTATGAAAACAGGGTATGCCATAATTAGATCGACAAACTTCTAGTGAATGTTCTAGATTCTAGACATTATTTGAGACACTTTCGACCAATACAATAAATGTTGAAACGAAAAGTACCTAAGCTGAGGTAAAAAAGGAACGGGGTATCATAACATTCTTCGTATGATACTATAGAATCATACGATACTATCATCAATAGTATCATACGATACTATACAGCCAGGGGCAAAAACCTCAGCCGAAAAAACCTGTCTCCCCGTAAGAAAAATAACATAAAATAAAAAATATCAGGAAAATCTTGAAAGACATCAGTGTGATCATCTTCATGTTATCCGTCGATGGGCTAGGATTAACAGATTCTTCCCAAAACGACTCGCAATTCTTAATCTGAAATGAAAAAAGACAAAAGCAGAGAAGAAATCGATTATTCAGAATAAATCAAATGCATTTTAGGAATGCATTTGCTACTTTAAAAAACATCAATATTCAGATTTCTTGGCCAAATAATGTTCGGAGGTTTATAAATATTTATGACAGAAATGTCACAAAATTCGAAAGAAATGAAAAAACTCCATCAATTTCCCCTTTCCGAATCTGTTGAAAATTGTGAACTGATAATTTTGTAACATAACAAGCTAAACTTGTAAAAAATCAATTAATACATATCTTTCAACTGTCCTCTTTCACGAGGATTTTTTTCTGTTGTGTGGGTTTCTTGCAGAAGAATCACTTCGATACCATGTTCATCAGCTAATTCGGAGACGTAATCACACATGTCCTTGGAAATTTCTTCGATATTCAAATTCAAAATCAACAAATTCTTGCTCTCTGGTCGTGAAGGTTTTTCAAACCGGATACGACCTTCCAGGTGATGATTTTTCGGCACTTCAGATGTTTGAAGACCGCTACGGGACCCCAATGAAAGGCAACCATCTCCCATAGATAAACCAAACATGTTGTAACACAAGAAAACAGAATATTTTTCAGGACCAAAAACAACGAAATACATTTAGTTAATACATTCTGAGTCAGTAACAATATTTTTGAAAATGTGGTCAGTTTTTTGCTTCTTCTATGACCTTTTTATTTTTTAAGTTACGTGGTTTACATATTAGTTTGAATGAACTAACTTTTTATGTTGCCTAGCAACGGTATCATAGGTTGCTTGAAAATTATTAATGATTATATCATGAGAATCAAAGCAAGTAAATGATGTGATAGATTGAGAGTAAAAAAAAATCTTTGCAGTCTCGAGTCTCCAGCCTGCCACTGTGCTGCGCTGTAATATATCACTTTCCCGCTCGGTGAGTAATATCATTTATATAATGGTTTGATGGTAATATACTATTTCCAAGCTTTCAGGTACATTTGAACAGACAAAAGGTAATATATGATGGGTTTTCTTTTTTTATTTGCATGGTATATTACGATTAACACAATATTAGGTCATTTTATCTAAAACTAAATTTAATTCTTATGTATGTATTGAAATTAGTCGGATTTACACAATTTCTAACACTTTCATAACTTCTTTTTCATTTTTTCATACCAGCATTCAAAATGAGAACATATCCACTCCCCGTCAATAAATTCCGGATAGGCAAAATTTTTGTCAAATTCAACACCCTGTATCTTTTTTCGTGGTTCTCCGATTTTGTTGAAATTTTCACCAGGTATATTATTGAGTCTTGTCATATTAACCTGAAATTTACTTTTCGAAAATACCTGTAGTTCATCCGTTATACAGGGTGAAACAAAACCTTGTTTCCTACCCTTCATTTCTAAACACCCTGTGGTGAATTTGAGACGGAAAATTTGATATCATTAAGTTTTAATTTGAAGTGTGACCCTTTCTTAACAAACTATTTTTTTATTTACGTCAGTATCTGCTTTAAAAAAAGATACACATTCTCAAAGAAAGTGTTGCTTTTTTTTCAATTTTTATAACAATTTACATTACAATACCTTATCGACTAGTAAACATAAATCAACATCTGAAAATTAATAGCATGTATTTCCACCTAGCTTTCTCATCACTTCTACCATACGACGTGGCATACTTTCAATGCATTTACGAATTGCGAGTATATAAAAATGTAAAATAATAACTTAAATTTTTCATCACAATTAGAGATTCTTTCGATCTCGATATGATTCTCCATCAATTCTCTTCTTCTTCTTCTTCTGCTAGTCATCATTGGATTTTTGCGATCATTTCTGATCATTTAACACTATCCCTTATGCTATGGATTAATTCTCCAGTCGTACTTATCCCTGTCGAATATTTGATATTTCGAAGCCACAACGGAGCCATCAATTTTTCCTTCAATTAATAGTTGAAGCATATGAAGAGCCCACGGAAGAAAGGTGGAAAATCCATCAAAAAATGTATCGAGAAAATCGAATTTTAAACTTTAAAACGCCAATCGGCATGGTAAAATATGAATTAGTTTGGATCTTTTTTGCTAACTCATTCTTCATATTGTTTTGTATAATATTTGATGATTATCAATAAAAAAACATTTTAGAAAAAAGCTTCATTCGGAATAAAGAAAAAAATTACACGGAAAAAATATGACATATAAACATGGAATTTGGAAAAACGATAGTAGCCAAGTCAGTATACAATATTGTTGTATAATGACTTGGCCATTATTTTTTTTCTCTTTGGTGTTGTTCATAGGTTTAGCTTTTGTAGAACGGCCTAGCTTCTTCAGAAGTGCGGAATTGGCTGAAATGCAGAAGATCTGTGAATTTTTCCTTCGATATTTTTATCGGATCTGTAAAAAGGGAAATGCATAATAAAAAGACGAGAACGATTGAGTTATGTTACATCTTTAGTGGTAAGATAAACTGACCTTCTGGAAGCAGCAACTCATCAGAAGTTGTGATGCGTGGGCGGATAAAAGATGAGCTCCAGTATCCATTATAAGTATCTCTATGCTCCAAAAGACGAGGATTGTCATTTGATACTATCAGTTCTCTGATTGGTCTTGATTTGTAAGATGGTTTTTTCAAGTACAAGTTGTCCAACATTTGAGACCAATTTCGTATGAGGAATTGGATTGGGTTTTACTCTGGATGATCTAATTTCTCTTTACAAGTCTTCCAGAAGTTCAGCTCTAATTTTCTGATTGGTCACGCCCATATCTCGATCGCACTTCATATAGGAGTGTACCCTTATGGGAAATGACGATATAATGAAGATAATGGAACACCGTGAAGTTTTTGTTTTGGCCTCCACATGAATCGCAGAATATGTGGAAGTACTTTACTCTAGAGTCAAGCTGAACAAAGATTAAATAATGAAGTAATGATACGGCTTTATTTTAGCCCTTGCCTCCTTTGGTTTCAGGATAAGCGTAATAGTATATTCTAAAACAAGTTGCAGAATGAGCTCCTATTCCAACACGAATGCGAAGTTCGAAAACGAGCGACGAAGGAGCGAGTTTTCGATAGCATGAGTGTTGGAATTGCCTTCTGCAACGAGTATTAGACGGTATTTTCTCTATTTCAGTCAATTTTTGTGAAAACCTCTCGAAATTCAAATGAAAATTCAGATTAGTGACTTTTGTTTTGTATCTTGGCAGTTGGTGTGACATACGAAATTTGACAGATCACGGAATTTGAATTGATTTGATTCGAAACTTGATTCGATCGGGAGTCAGTACTGACAATCATAAAACGAAAAATATAACTGAAAACAATGCTGTAATGAGTTTCATTACAGAACTTCTTTCAGTACTGTAATGAACTCATTACGATACTGAAATAGAGAAAATGACAATACATGCATATTTTTCAATGTCAGTTGACTCCTGTAATACACGTCATTGGTTGTGATATTGGGAGTACCTACATCATTTTTTTCAGAATCCATGGCAATGGCCTCGCTTTCAGCATACTTCCAAGCTATTTTTCGAGAATTCCTCTTTTGCTGATGAAACACCTCAGCTTAAGCTTTGTGTTACTGGTTTTCCGAGGTAATTTTCCTCATCTTATCCTTTATCACCTTTTGGGCAGATGAATCACATCCTGCATTTATTTTCGCTTGAAAAACCTTCAACTCAGCTATGAAGTTGTAGGCGGTACTGCAAGTGTCAGAACGCGGATAACCGAAACTGATGTTGAAATGATTATTGAAATTTTTGCGGTTAGTTTCGTATGAGAATAAAACAACGCAATAAATCCCACGAGTATCGAAGCTATAATAAACGTTTTAAAAGAACAAGTCGGCATGCATCGGCTTCTGGTTGATAATGTGGACATTTCGCCTTTCTCGACTTTTCGCATGGACATTTCGCGTTTCTTCGCTGTAGGAGTTATTTTCAAACGAACTTTAAGGTGTGAAGCTTCGCATTTCATGGGTTTTTGAGAAAAGGATGTAATTATACTACTAATGACCTATGCGTTGCCGTGTTCAGCTCAAATTAATAAAAATGTGACATTTCGCCTTTCTTCCGTGGACTCTTCATATGGTACCTCTCGTTGCGTACTACATGTCCAAGATAAGCTGTTCTACATGCATTACATCGTTACAGCAATTCACGTTCTCATCACCACATAACTCCATATCGTTCATCTCTTTCATTGATCATTTTAAAATACCCAGATTCAATCTTTTTCAAATCTAATTTATTGAGTAAGCTTATGACCATGTTCAAAAAAATGATAGGTAACTGTCCCTGGAAGACTATATTTAGCATTTTGCGTGCTACATCTTCGTGGATTCTTCTATCAAGTCCTTCGGAGTACTTGTTCATCATTGCATAGCTGAAGTACTTGAAAGTATCGGTATGGATGGCTTTAACTATATCCGAGTTCCTTGAGTATTTCGCTGCCTTTTTTACGCTCGAAATGGTGAAATGCCAATATGTAATTGTAGTGTTTTCGATTTTTCTCGTTCTGATCTCGTCGAATTCGTTCCCAAATTCTCTTATCCAGTATGTTTCTTCGTCGACAATATTTTCGGGAACTCTCGCCCTGACATGTTGAACGAAGAGTTCGGCCAAACTTACACTTTCCCGCAAATCTTGCCCTCGCTTTATCCTATCTTGAAGATATCCGAAAGGGGTGACCCCGTTACTATTACTAATTTTGTAATCGGCCCCACATTCCAAGAGAGCGGCAACGATCTCGTGCTTGCTCCGGATGGAGGCGCCGATACAGACACTGAGGGCTGTAGATGTCCACATCGACCTGGCATCCATGTCTGCGCCACGTAACGCCAGTTCCTTGACCATGGCAGCGCTGCTTACGTAGTGAAGTGGCGTGTATCCGGTATAAGTCCTGTCATTGATGTCTGCTCCGTACTCCAGTAGGACATCCAAGAGATCTCCCCTGTCGTGGTAGACAGCATCATGTATAATAGGCAAACTGCTTAAGGAAATCCTGACATTAACGTCAGCGTTTCTGAGCAACAGTATTCTAACAACCCTTTCGGAACTCCATCTCACAGCAACGTGCAGAGGCGTGTGGCCGAACCTATTCACTGGGCGGTTTACATCTGGCAAGTATTGTACGAGCAAGTCAACCAAATCCTCTTCTGCAATGAAAAAATAACAACAATATTTAGTTCGACCCTAGAGCATCAAACACAGACTGCAGAAGTGAAAAAAGTGTGTAATCAGACTAGGTTAATCCTTCGACTACCGGATAAATGACATTAGGAGCCTCTTGCGGGCTTATTGGCTGGGATTTATTAGGAGTGTTGTCACCTTACGTTAAGACTATATTTGCGGTAGGAATCTTAGCTTAAGATTGTGACTCGAGTTACTAGCCGCTCTGTTACAGCAGTTATTCATAGCTCTTCAGATAAAGGGAAATGAAATAAGATTGACGTGCTCGAAGCTGGTTGACTCATAGCTACCACTCCGTATCGGCTTGATTCAGGTCCTGTCTAGCAACTATATGACATGAACCAAGGGTATTTTTCGAAATTTTCTGTTCATGTTGTCTATATATTCACTATGAAGTCTACACCTACTACGTGGTTACCACTCCTCTCAAATATTATTTTCCAAATTCATTTTCCGGATTCACCAATATTCCATATTATAAGGTCCCCAGATTGAAGTCGCGTGAATTTTTTTGTCTAATTTTCTGATTGATATGAATAGAAGCGACAAAAAAATTTCGCAATGTGAATAGAATGTATCCAATTGTTTCAATAATAAGGATCTCATTTCTGATCCTCACATCAGAGTTCCTGGTTTTGACCTTCCCTGGAGAATATGGTCTGTTCTAAATCGTATAAGAACAGGTCATGGACGATGCAACAGCATGTTGTGAGTGTGGGGAAAATAAAGAGACTATAGGACATGTTATAAAAAGTTGTCTCATTTATTAATTTCAAGATGGTTTCGAGGCTATAAATAAAGTAACACATGAATTTCTGTAATGAGTGGTTAATTTCAAAATAATTAAATTTATTCTTAATAATTGGTTTCTTTTCTGCTTTTGTCTTTTTTCATTTCAGATCAGGAATTGCGAGTATTTTCGTGAAGCAAATGTTCATCTGAGCCCATCGACAGATAACATGAAGATGTTCCCTTAAATCACACCGATGTCTTTGAAGAATTTCCTGATATTTAATATTTTAATATTTTTTTTACGCACGGGTAAATATTTTCAAGCGGAATCTACTTCGGGTTCTACTGGAAACGAATGTAAACTTCTTCATTTCAACACCCTGTATACTTAAATAAATTTGAATTCTTCGTTCACTACACTTAGGTATTTGATGTCTATTATGCGCAACCACTTCAAGCAATTTTTGAGTTGAAAATATTTGACAATTCAAGTTCATTTACTCTGGAACAAAAATACATAATCTTGAGATTGTATTACAATTACTTTTTCGAGAAGTTCGGATGAAAAACTTGAGAAAAAGACATCCTGTATATGTTCAAAAAAATTCACAACCCGCATACAAAGTTTTGCCGTTGTAATTTTCACAAATATTTCACTAATTCGCCTAAATAATGAAGAAAGTATAAAAAACTTAGAGTTTCCCAAATGGAAAAAATATGAAAAATAGGTTGATTCCAGGAAAATCAGCATAAATCACAACAGCGTGTGTGAAGATGGCCCAGCACTCCACATTTTTTACAGCACATCTTGTGAAATATCTGAAGAACCGAATGGGGTATAAACTCAAAAAAAAAAAATGTCACCGGCACAAAACAACACGATCCTTTGCATTCTTGCGAAAAATTCATTTTTCGAAAATTAACCAGCGCTTAGCAAATTCTCATACACTGTTACCGGGAAAACTTTACGAGCGGCTTAATTTAGCGCAGTTGTGGCAAAATAATTAAAAAATTATACATTTCCTGGGTGAATATTTGCTGATTTCTTCATTTTTCGGGTGGACTAATATAATATTAGGCAAATTACACTTCGTAAAAAAAAGTACTGGGTTGACAATTCTTATTTTTGAAATTTGCCAGAAATGCGAAGAATTTTCTTGAAAATAATAACGGCACGAGACAAAACAAGTAATTGCATTCACTTTGGAGAAGAAAAAACAAGTGCTGGGCTATCTTTTTCCTTCAATTTCTGAAAAATTCGATTGCAACAAATTTGTTGTTCTCGAGGCGGCGTATCTGTTACCTATTACATAAATTATTGTCAATTCTTCAATCAGGATATTTTCATGAAGTAGTGAAAAATATAATGAAATATTTTCATTTCCATTTCCGTTATATGTAGTTGTGGGAGAAACAAGTGTTCGAATACGAAACCACGTTGTCAGTTTGTTTACAATCAAAGGCAAAGTTTTTTATATTCTGACTCTTTTGGTGCCTTTGGTTTCAATAATTTAATAAGCCAATGCCTGAGTCTCAATCAATTATTCAGCACAGTGACGTATCAGGCTTCAAATGGGGCCCCAATAATTTCATTTCATTGATGACATAATAAACAAAATCAATAAAAAAAGAAATACAATTATCACTCAGGAAAAATAGAGTATAATTATTAAATATATATACAGGGTGACACAGATTCATGATACACCCCCATTATCTCCCTTGTTTCTGTAGCTATATTTCTGAAATTCGGAACATTGAATATACTCACTATAGGGCACTATTTGACATATTTCAGAAAAAATCTAATTTCTGGTTTTTCCGGAAATAACATCAACTTTGGATTTTCAAATAGGAAACCCGGTATAATATTACATTTTTGAAATCTCCATAATTTTCTTTATCTAATGATACTTCATAGTTGATATTTCATTCGTCAGAACACCCATTTTATTTCTCGATCTAGAAGGCCATGAACTGCCTTAAATTATTCCAAATAATCAAACAATGCTACACTATATTAATTTCGATTTAAAAAGTATAGTGGTTCGAAATATGTACCAATAATTTATCAAGGTAGCCGACTATCGAACACAAACAACAATTTGCATTTCTGAATATGGCGATAAGTGCCCTATTATGAGCATATTCAATGTTCCAAATTTCAGAAAAAATCCTACAGAAACAAAGGAGAAAATGGGGGTGTACCATGAGTCTGTGTCACACTGTATATATAAAACATTCCAATAATTTCATTCGCAATTCGAATTATCACTCGATTACTCCCTGTGCTAACTTCTTTTCAAAATTTGTATAATTATACCGTCAAGCTTTTCGGAACTTTCTCTAAACATCGCCAAATGATCGTTTTATTGAGATCAAGATAATCGAGAATTTTCTCAGGAATTCAATGTCTATCAGAGCTTTGAGCCTACGCCAGCTTTGAACAAGAAGTAGCTTGAAGCTTGGACATCGACAAGTTGATAGATATGTTTGAACAAAAAACTTAAAAAAGGTAAATGAATTTTGGTTAAGTGATATTTCAAATTTTTCATAACATTGATTTTTTTCCAGTTATTTTTATATCAGAATCTATTTTATTTTGTTTAGAAATTCTTGTTATTCAATAAATGAAATTTTTATCTTATTTTCCTTTATATTTTTTGTGAAAAAAAACAGGGGAAACTTATCATAAATAACATAGATCTATGAAAGGGGATCCCGACTAAAATCTTGCGGGGTGGGGGCCGAATTTTGCGCTACGCCACTGAAAACTGGCAGTGAAATTCAGGGACGGGCCCAAGGGGGGGATGGGGGGAGATCGAAATCGCCAACTCAAATTAGCAACTTTTGTTCAAAATTGTTTCTTCAATATAACTGATTTAGGTCAAAATCGTTACCCTGCTAAATTGGGAATCTTTTTTTTTTAAGGAATTTTCTTGATTCATGAGACACACTTTGACATACATTTTCTGTTCTATTCCCTAGTTATGTTGCTTTTCTTTATTTCGTGGAATGTGTAAGCAGAAGTAAGGCTCATTTTTTATCAAACGAAATATATTTTCTGAAAATTTTGTTCCTTTTATTCTGTAAAATGGACCCATGTTACGTATGAGCAGTTTCAATATTATGAATCTCATCAAAGTATTCAGTAACTATCATTGATTTTTCATCTACCCAACATTCAATCATGTATATTTCTTTATTTTATGGAATCTGCTTTTTTCGTGAAAAATATCTTGTTTTATTATGATGCTTGAAATTTTGAGATACACCAAAGAATGAAACTGAACTAAAATAAAGAATGAAACAAAAAGTGTGTCTCAAAGATTCAAACATACTCCAAGGTATTCCTCATAAAAAAAAGATTCCATAAAATAAAGAAACTCACATTATTGAATATTGGATAATTGGAAAATTAACGTTAATTTCTCATTACTCTGATTCCCAATATTTACTCCTTTCTCGTTATAAAAAGAATAGATTCAAAAAAAAAATTTCTCTGATGAAAATGAGCCTTGCCCTCGCTTTCAGATTTCATGAAATAAATAATTAAAGAAGGGCTACAAAACTGAAGAAACAAACAAGTAGTGTTTCTCAAAGTTTCAAGCAACATCAAGATACTCTCCATGAAAAAACAAACTCCATAAAATCTACTTAATTAAATGTTCGGTAGATGGAAAAAAAGTTAATTACTCCCCACTCTGTTGAAATTCATCATTTTGAATTTTTTTTACCGAAACAAATATTATACCATAATATGTATAACGGTGTCCTGTTAATTCAATGTCCGGTTGGAAAATTTTCGATGGATTTCACCCCCCCCCCCCCGAAATTTGGCTTCGTCCCGTCACTGGTGAAATTTTAGTATAATGTTCTGAACAAAATAATTGATTCTCCTCCCATAGTAGGTAGCTATGCTCAATTTCACAGTAAGAAGATAGAATTCATGATCTCAAGAGCTGTTTCATTTGCCATCACCCAGGACCAATCTGATATGTGCCGAACCTTCAACCCTATCTCTGTGGTTTGTGATGCAAACTTTGATTCTCTGTCATGTATTATTGGATTGTGTCAATACAATATAGTGATTAAGCTTTGAATAAATGATGAATTATGACTTATCATTTGATGGTGTTACGCTCGGTTGTTCATTTTATTATTAGTACGAGAGCTACTGAACCTTTTGAGTAACGGTTTGCCTGTAAGGCTAGAAATTTTTATAGCGATAGTTCCTAGCATGCTGAGGACGGAAATCATCGCCTGGCACCCCTCACCCCTGCACGTCAACAAGATCTATATCTTTGAAAGTGTTAAAAAAGTTAAAAAAATAAACTTGTTCCTGTAAGCTTGAAACTTTTATACGATTTTGTTCGTTCATTGTGAAGTTCAAAAAAAAATTGACAGGCGATTTCGACGAGCACAAGTACCTGCCAGGCGACTCGAAAAGGGTGTAAAATACGAACAAAAATGAACTTTTTTATGTAAAGCTGAAATTTATATATGTGTTCGTCTGAGGGAATGAAAAAATTCGTTTTATTATTAATCTTCATTATCATCTGATATGTTATCATTAATTTTTCATCATATAGTACAGTCGCTTCAAGCGTAGTACACTGTGTCTTAAATTGGTTGAGACTGCATTATATCTCAGCTATTATTGAAAATAGAGTCATGCGGTTTTCGAGACCCTGTGTCACTTTTTTGTAAAACTTTTAAATCCACAAACAGAAATATTCCATTTTCTTTTGTTTCTGGAATACAGTGCGAAAATGATAATGTTCACTTTTTGAAGATGTTATTATTTCTCGGGCTCTGCATAAGAAAGAAAAGAAATTAAAACTTCTTATAATGATATTTTTACATAGAAGTCAGTGGCGTAGCTGAACATTTTTTCAAAGCAATGTTTTTGAGATTGAATTGGAACGGAATGAAATTTCCCATATGGATTACCATGTTTATTTTAACGTCAAACTGTATCACGACCTATGCTTCAATAAATTTAAGTTGAAAAAGATATCCCACGCATTTAATCAATATTCACAAGCATTTAATCATAACTTTTTCAAAAAGCCATGTGATCTAAACCCATTTATTTTATCCTATTTTGAACATAATTTCAAAATATCAACTGAAAAATGGTTTTTTGATGCATGTGTGGAAGAATTCATGTCTTACTTTAAAAAAAAAACAAACAGAAATACAGTAGGCGCTTGATGCCGGATTATTGGAAATGCCGGATTATTGAATTTGTACAGGAAAAAAAAACTAACTTCATATGATTTTCAATGCTATCCAACTTTCGCAAAATAAGACCGCTATTCTGTCAAGGGACGCTATGCAACAAGAGAAAACAAATACGTGACATCACTGTCGAGGTTAGGTCCGGACTGCCGAGCGGGAAAAACTACTCTCGGTGATCCGGCATTCAGCTGTATAAAATGCCGGATTATAGAGCGGGTTACCTGGGTCCCAAAGTGCCGGACTACCGAGCGTACCGGATTGGCAAGCGCTGGATTATCGAGCGACTACTGTATACATTTTTCGGATGGTTGACGCTCAAATTTACTAAAGGTAAGGTTGTGATACATCGATGTTTTCAGAAAAAAATGAGAAGATTTGACGTTAAAACATACGAGGTGTTCCATTTGAAATATTTCAAGTTTGAGCTATATCTTAAAAACATTTATTTGATAAAAATTTTAGGCTACGCCACTGAATTCTACGTAAAACATTATTATAAACATTTTCATACATTTTTTTTTCATACAGGGCCCAAGAAATAATAATATCTTCAAAAAGTTAATTTATTCATTCTCGCACTGTATTCCAGAAACAAAAGAAGATGGAATATTTCTGTTTGTGAATTTAAAAGTTTCACAAAAAAGTGACACAGGGTCTCGATATCTGCATGACTCTATTTTCGATAATAGCTGAGATATAATGCAGCCTCAACCAATTTAAGACACAATGTACTACGCTTGAAACGACTGTACTATATGATGAAAAATTAATGATTACATATCAGATGATGATGAAGATTAATAATACAACTTATTTTTTCATTCCCTCAGACGAACACATATATAAATTTCAGCCTTACATAAAAAAGTTCATTTTTGTTCGTATTTTACACCCTTTTCGAGTCGCCTGGCAGGTACTTGTGCTCGTCGAAATCGCCTGTCAATTTTTTTTTGAACTTCACAATGAACGAACAAAATCGTATGAAAGTTTCAAGCTTACAGGAACAAGTTTATTTTTTTTATTTTTTTAACACTTTCAAAGATATAAATCTTGATGACGTGCAGGGGTGAGGGGTGCCAGGCGATGATTTCCGTCCTCAGCATGCTAGAAACTATCTCTATAAAAATTTCTAGCCTTACAGACAAACCGTTAGTTAAAAGGTTCACTAGCTCTTGGACTATATTAAGTGATAGTATTGATGTAATTTTTGTATTTATATTGAGTTATGATTAATTAACTGTGATTGGGCTTTTTCCTGTAGGCTAATTATTATTAATATGCTTAGGTATGCATTCATTATGAATTCTTCTATATTATTTCGTGAACACAATTTTCGGGTTCGAAAATCACCCCTATGTAACTGAAGATACATGAAGAAATATCTCTCAAAATAAAGTTAGTAAATTATTATTGTTGCTATTTTTTCGTGACTTTTCTGTTTATGTTCGGATCCACTCTAATTCTTGTATTCTTGTATATAACTCGAAAATTACAACCTGATGTTTCAGTTGTATCTACGACTAATGAAGATAAGTCACCAACTTTCCAATTCCGAATATTACTCTTTTGTCCCTTTTCTTCTGTACATCTGGTTGTTCGATTTTATTCGCATAACTATATACTTTTCGACCCCTCTGCAATAAATTTTACTGCTCCTTGTCAGCAATAATGGCGTGACTCAACGTTTGAATAAATAGCCGGAATCTTAACGTTCCAGAGTGTTTCTTGTGCTTCACGGAGAGTTACATTATCAATGCACAGTTAATATAGTTTAACTGTGAGTTACATTCAAATCAGGTCGGGAAACCCTGTTTGTAAAAGGAAGATGGTTCTTAATTGAGCATCGATAATGCGGTCCAGGAAAGAGAAAACATGAATAATAAATTTAATTTCCAATTAGTAGTTCCATACCGCAATAACCGATGATGAAATATAGTGTTCAAAATAGGGTAACTTCGTTTCGATGTCCATTATACAAACAGGGCATTCACTGTAAAACTGAATCAGACTTTTTGAAATTCAAATTAAACTCAACTCGGAATTTTGTAAAAAAAACTTAATTTTATTTTCTGTTCGATACAAGAAAATGATGAGCTTCCAAATCCCATTTGATGATGGTAAAAATTCCTTATTCCTAAATCTGCCTTTCTCTTCATACTAACCGCTATAAATTTATGGACACACCTTCTTTTCAATTCTCGTTCTGCAGTGGAGTCAAGAATGAAAATCATCTATAATTGAGCTCAATGAAACTTTTACTCCAAGATCATTACGAATGGAATATCTGGAACTTTATTTTTATAAGATATGATCTCTTGCAATCTTTTCCATAGTTCAAATATCAGAATGCTTCAGTGAATTCATTACGATAATATGTGAAACACGAATTATTTGACAACTTTGCACCTGAGCAACTTGTTCACTTGATTTACCTGTCTCTCGCAACCAATTGCCAAAAATCCAGCTTTACCTCGTAAATTCCCAGAGAGTGGTGCCGTATAGTCAGATCAATTGGCTTTTGAATTTTAAAAGGGATTTATGAGTATAATAAATTCAGTGTTTGCTGAGAGGACGAAAATTTTATAGTTTTCGAAAGAAAAAGGTGTCGGCATTGGTAAAATAACTAATACTTGGAATACCAACGTTAGAGCAAAGATATTTTTTCATTTTCTCCGACACACACGTTATGGCAAGTATTCTGAATCGTAAGTGTGAGGAAGACTTCGATTCGTAATCGTAACATTTACAAGAATCGAGTCAGGTATGAATGAAAAAAATAATAAATAGGAATCGGAAAGCCTTTTTGTAACAGCAAAAATTGTTTTGAATAATTCGTTATTTTATGCAACAAGATTCTCTTCAATTCGTTACATTTGTATTCCAGGAAAAAATCTGAATAATTAAATTGAAATCTGAAATTAATTAGAATTTTTTTATAAAGCTTGAAATCTGACAGTAAATATCCGCAGAGGACCGATTTGATAATTGATGTGAGTCTTGTAAGTAAAACCTAAAAGTACTGCATTATGAATTGACGATCCAAAAAAATTCCCAATCGTATCTCAATAATTTAATCATATCTTCAGTTTGAAGTGAATAAAACTGATTATATGAGAGAGTAGAAATATCAGTGGTTGGAATAAAAAATATCAAATTCGTATAAAAACGTATACACAAAATTTTCGGGGAAAGTTCCCTACGAAATCAATCCTTAAAATGTATTGCTTAATATTCAAATACATAATGTTTCGACTCGAAAAATTACAAGCACTAGGAGAGAAAATAGGTAGCTACAAATAAGAATATTCATATAAAAATCATGTGTACATACATAGAAAAAGGCACATTGATGTCGTCATATCTGGTTGTGCATTCAATTTTAATCTTATATACAGGGTGAGTCTGTCACCAGCTTTAAAAATATGGTACCATTTCAAACATTCATAGTGAGCTAGCTGTGACACCTCTGGGTACATGCCATTGATATTAGATCCACCCACTGAGTTATATAAAACCCTGGAATGCTGACTAGTGACCTACACCAGTGACAGAATGCGTGACGCTTACATTTACGCTATCCCCACCACTGTCGGGCAATTCGATTCATTTGAAAACGCCTACCGAAGGACCTTGTATTCTTCCACCATGTCAATAAACACGTTTTTGCCATACAGTGGTGGGGAGTCAACGACAAGGTTTTAAGTGGTGACAGCGCACTCCCTCCAGGGTTTTATATAACTCAGTGGATGCACCGCTTGAACTTCCGACGAAATATGGCATAATTTTAATTCTTCGAAAAAATTCCTTTGAATTTTCTAAATGATAAATCATACGAAAAACGAGATTTTACTATTGAGAAGGACAACTTTCATTCCTTCAAATCGCCAAATATTCATCGATAGGCTTTCAATGTACTGTCAATAGTTTGCATGGTCCCTTGAATTTCTGGTACCTATAATTATGGAATGTAATGGACATAAGGAAAAACCGAATTCATGTAAGAGTAATTTCGTGTATGTAAAAAATTTGTCATTTGAAGGAAAAACATTATTCCGAAAATCATAACATTCGATAGAATCATTTACGCGATATATTTAAAAATTGCATTTTTTTATGTACCTTCACTGGAACAGGAAATGATTTATTCAACTCAGGAGTCGAATAGTCGCGCTGGATGTTATTACCATTATAAATATTGTATTTACTCGAAATTTGTCAATGATATTCAATCCTCTCTAACCTAGTTTTACTCACTATATTCAAATTCAAATTTATTCATCATCAATAGAATACACTCAACTTCATTTTTATAATCACATTAGGTTAGAAGTCTCAGACCCCGCGCCCAACCTAGGCATTATGCCTGTCTTGTTCAGCGCAATACCCTGAAACCTCCAGAAGCTGTACAATATCTACGAAAGCAGCATCAATTGATGGAGTAAAGCGGTGGGAGTTGGTCATTCGGCGTGCTCCATGGTTTGTTTTCTATTTCATCTCATAAAAAAAAGTTCCCTCTTTTCAGAGTTGATGGCTTATAATTTCATCTTTAGGATGTCGTAAAATATGTGTGAAAATCTGAGTATATATTTTCTAGTTTCTAGGTTGTATCTTTTTGAGGTTCTAATATACTGGAACTATATAGATCCAGATTTGAAGAAGCACTACAATAAACTACATTATCCTATGAATAGTTTGAAGAAATTCAGCGTTCGAGGTACAATCTTAGAACAAAAACACTTTGAAAATGTCTAGCGCTGTTGTAGGCGAAACGTTAGGTAAAATTAACACATAGGCTACTATTTATGAAGATTTTTTGTATTTTGATTATGAATCAAAGACAAACTATCAAACAAGTAAAAAAATGCCCTGCCCTCTGAGAGCAATGTGGGCGTACGTTTCCTGGTTCCTCAAAACAAATAATTTTTACGGTGATATGAAAAAATTAACCCTATGGCCCTTGTTCCCTATACAGAATATTTGGAAATACAATTGGAACTGGTAGGGGATGCTGCATTTGAAATCTAGCTTTTTTCAAGTTTTTTTGTTTTTGGAAATGAAATTGGAATAATAATAACAATTGTAATAATTGTTTAGGTAGACTATTTGCTCCAGCCAGCTGGTAAAGAAATTAAATCATAGATATCGGAAGATAGGGACGACCACCATTCATTTAAAAAGAGGAGTTCATGAATGAAAACTATTGAAATCAAAAGCCTATATTAAAAAAAAAAAGATTTCAAAAAATGAAACCAACACCGTAAACTAAATGAAAAAGTGCATAAGACAATTAAAATATTCATAATCGAAGGACTAACAAGAATTGAAGCCGTTCGATGATTGATGATCTATTGAATTCTCAATAAAAAAATTACTTTAGAAAATTATCAGAATCGTATTTCCGAAATTTTCCCGTGATATAAATATGAAAATATTGATACTTACTGTCTCTAATAATTTTCTCTGCTATTGTTAATCCGTTAAAGTTGCTGATGTATGGATCCGCCCCATATTGTAGAAGTAACTCTACAATTTTCTTATGTCCAGCTTCATCATTATAATAGTTCGATGCTGCTATGTACAACGGTGAACTCTCCATTGTAGTACTCATAGAGGAGATGTTGACTATTTGGGCTGACAGGAAGTTTTCCACACATTCCGAATTTCCCTCGACACATGCCCTCAAAAAAATATCCTGAGGAGTCTCCTCGAAATTTGCCTCATCCAAACCGGCCGCGAAGTTTCCTAAATTGGCCATGCTGCTGAACTTTCAAATATCTTGTTTACTCACAAATTCTGGATATTCGCAAAACGTTTTGTACCTACTTTAGGTATGTGAATGTGTACAGAGAATAGAGAATTATCATTTTTCGTCTAGTGCTTTTAAAGTAAGTATATTTACCTGAAAATCCCTTGAAGAGAAGGGATAAAGACGTAACGATTCTCGAAGATTCCTCGGTGTCCATTTGGGCTTATCAGTAATTTATTTTTAGTTGTCTGAAGGGATTTAAATTTGCATCATTAGAATGATTTTTCATAAGCATTATATAAGTATGTATATCAAGATAAAAACGAATATGAATCGTAGACAGTTGTTTTGGACTTTCGGCCCTCATCAGTACGGTGAGAAGTTGGAATTCGAAAACGCATAACAGAGTCAACACAAGGGAGCCAGCCGCACATTTTGCGATTTCGGTTCCATGTAATTTACCGTTCCCTCATTATTCATCTCTTCATTATAATGATAACTAAATGACGAATAGGATTAATCAGAAGATGAAAACTTTTTCGAGAAGAAAGATAACCAGAATATCACAAATTCCATCAGTTTGCTTCCAATTTCCAATGGCTGATTTCTACTTATGTCATAACTGTTCAATAACCAGGATGTTGAAATTGATGTGAATCATTTCGAAGGGTGATTAATTAGGTCAGAATAATTGATTTCATTCAATACCTCCGTAAAAAGAAAGTTCAGCTAAATAAAATCCACCACTTAAACCAATCGAATAATATCGCCGTTCACATACATAGTCTTTCTTTCAGTTCTTTTTGATAATGTCAAGAGAGTTGATATAACAACACCTGATGTTATTCTGTATCAGAACTATTCAATTTTCCTACATTTTCATATTTGAAGAGATTAGGTAATTAAATTTTTTGAGTTATTCTTTTACTTTTTTACATGAAAAGAATAGCTATATAGAGCTCTTCACGAAGAAACAAAATTCAATCCTTTCATTTCTATTTTGATTTTCCTGAATATCGACCGATGAATGTAGAAAAGAATGATAATGAAACTACTCCGAAAATGTTCTTTATATATAAAACTAATTCGATCATTTTGTTGGTTACACCATTTATAACTCAAAATTGGATCAACTGTTTGTTATGAAAGATTTTTTGTTGGATTCTCCTACGGCGGGGTTAACATGAAATACATTAAAACTCTGGAAAATTTGATGAAATGGCGAAAAAAATAGGAAATAACTTTCCTTTTTGCAAATAACGCCTGTAGGTGTCGCTACGGTTGAATTTCGTGAAAGTATTGAACAATAAATTATTGTGTATTTTGAGTTACTTAAATATCCTATAGCCTTGGAATTCTAGGGTTTCTTGTCAAATTAATTATGTTAATAATTTTTAAGTATTGAATCAGAAATAATAAAGCTGACTATGGTAGGCCGTGGTCAGAAACTGAAATTGAACAGATAAATTCAATAATTTGAAATTGTTCTTCAAAATTGATGTACGAACTATGACAGATTTTTTTCGGTTACGTCCATTGAGAATCAGCACTAAAGAAAAAGAAGAAAACATCTAAACGTCTCTATCAAAGAGGTACCTGCAGGTTATTCTCTGGTTCTGTGAAGTGAAAGTATCACAGACCAAGACAAAGGTCATTTCTGCTATTTGTTAAAGTAACAGAGACCTATTATTCCTGGACGTCTTTCTAGAGGGAGACTGTGGGCATGCAAATGAGATGAGAGTATTTGAAGGCATATAAATACGAACAGCATTGTCAACCGCCCTTCTATTTTGTTTGGAATATATGATTTTGACAGTGCCTCAACTTGGTCCCTCTCTGTTCGTTTCATGGGATCTGCATAAGTCTTTCCTTCTCTTATGTATGTTGCCTCGGATTTCTTAAAAAAAGTTATTCGAAAATGAGAACAACTGTCAATTATTTGAATTCGAAGTCATTATTGCCGACAATATGGAAATGTTTGAAGACTAAAAGAAATATAATATATTAAAATGTTTTATTTTAGCGGCTATAATGACGAATTGACAGTTGTTTTTGAACAGAGAACAAACCACGGAGAATTTAATCGGGTATTCGGTATTCAATCGCAGAATCAGCAAAATAATAATGAAACCATGCGTATAGCATATTATTCTGTGATTCATTCTACAATACTCAGTATTTGAAATAGGGGGGAGAAGGGGGCCGTAGTCCCTCTGAGATTTTGGTCCCCTATCGAATGGATAACTCCCTGAGGCGTGTAGAGCACTTTTTGGGTGAAAAAAATCATGGAAAGTTTTCGAAGACGATGAATTTCATGTTTTTGTTTACATAAAACGAAGTAATAAATTGATAAACTACCCCATTCTTATCCCCACTGTAATAGGCATAATAAATTACAAAACTATATTTCCATTTTAATGATGATTATCTTTATTTGCCATAATTATACAACATACGAATTAATTTCGAACTGACAATAATGAGGCAAAAAGGAGGTGAAAGTCAATCAAAAAACATTCAATTTCAACCCCAGTACATTCATATACAGATCTCAAACGATGTAACAATAAACTAATATAAAATAATAACCATTGGAAACTAGTAACTAGAGACTTCCGGTTTTTTGAGTTTGAAAAGTATTTGCTTACCACATATTTGAGAAGCTTTCATTGCTTGTACACTCTAGTTTCTGAAATTATTAGTTAACAATTTTTCAGAGTACCGGTGACCACGCAATCATCGGATAAAGCACGAAGAAAAAATTTTGAAAATTTTTCGAATTTTTATGAATAATATTTTTTATATTTACGCTCACGGAAAATTTTTTCTAGCTAGATTCTAGATTTCTAGATTCAAACGTGGTATGACTTGTTCATTCAGATCTTATAATTATATTATATTTTTCTCAATTGTCGATTTCTCCGGAAATACCAGTCGCCTACCGAGTAGAAAGGCGATTTTTGTTACAGAAAAATTTCTACAAAAATCTGATTAGTTCAATTAAAAATCGATTTTTTCACCTGTCACATAAATGTGGAAGACGAGCACAAAATTGTCATTTTGCCATTCTAAGGTCAACTGTATTATCCTCAATTTTGGGGGGGGGGTTATAAGCTTTGGTTATAAAAAAAATTTGCAGCCTGATGTTCCACAAAATCCCTCCCAAATTGATAGGTCGATTATTTGAGCGGTTTTCTTGGACTGGTTGATTTGAAAAACTTGAGAGAACTATAGGTCTTTTTTTTAACTTCATCTAATCCTGTTAGTTCGGATTTTTCAGCGAATGATTTGAAAGGTCGGCAAAAATTTTTTTTTATTCCTATTTTACTTTTAGAACCAAATTGTTCGAATGTTACTTTTTTTTCCAAATTTCGGAAATTTTTTAAATTAATTTTTTATTCGAGAGGAATTTGATTGAAAAGTGAAGAAATAATATAATTATCAATTGATTGGATAAATTTGGTCAATTTCAAGAAAAAAAACTTTGTTCCCTCAATTTTTTCAATATTTTAATAAATCGGTTTATGAAAACTGGCGATCTACCAATCAGGGAAGAAATCGAGCAATATGGGGCTGTAAAATTTTTTCACAACCTTAGCTCTTCCGCCAATATTAACGAAGATACAGACCATTAAACAAAAAATATCGAAATGGCATTTTTCGTCCCTTTTCCACATTTGTGTAACACGTGAAAAAAAAATTCTTGAACAGAACAGATATTTGATGAAAATTTTCTGTAGAAGAGGAAATCGCCTTTCTGCTCGTTATGCAATCGGCAGTTGAGTGAAAAAACAAACAGAATGACTCTGGAAGTCATGAAAAGCAACTCAGAGCTTCCATGCGCGTTAGAGGAAAGAAAACTAGAAAATTTTTCAAAAGTTTTTCTTCGTGCTTCATCCGATGACTTCATGACTACCGGTACTCCCAAAAATTGTGAACCAATGAATTGAGAAACAAGAATTTTCAAAAGTTAGTTTATTTATTTCCTATAAAACCATTTTTCACTGGGATACACCATGTTGAAAATCACCAAAATATTTTCAATATTCTCATCGAAAGATGATATTTTCATTAATCAGAATTACTTCACGTTGACTAAAAAGCAATAAGAGAAATCAATTTCGGCAAAACATTTCCTGGGGCAAGATCAAGAATCATGAAATATCATTACTTAGTTGAAAATTTATTGCGTTTCATGATTTCTGTTGACATGATTCTCTGTATAAGAATTTTTTTATAGTTCGCATTGACTTACGACTTCTTCCGAGTTGTCTTAAAATGATAAGTGTCAATAACAATCTGTTGAACAGATTAACAAAATGGCAAGAATGTTGTAATGAAAATAATTATAGAAAAATTTTTGAAATACGACAAATTTCAGTTTCCATAATGATAAATTAATATAATTTAGGTTGTCTCGTTGTATTGAACGTATAAAAAATAGATATTTAGCTTTATTGAAGAGATTCATAAACTTCCTAAAACAGAGTTGAAATATTGAATCCGTTCATTTTCTGATTTTTTCTAGACTTTCATATATTTCTCAGCTCTCGACCTCTGATTTCCTCGTGTATTTATCAACGGGGTACCTAATGAGGATTATTAATATCTGCTGAACTAGATATCCTATCTACAAAAATCACATTTTTAACATCAAAGAAAATTATAACCTATTTGTGATGTGCACCCAGCAAACTCTTGAATATATTACATTTGACTCAGTAAAAACTATAGGTAAAATGAAATTTTTTAGAGAAGCTTTTTTGTCCTGTTGAAATCCAATCTCATTAACATTTACTCGATAGAATTCAAGATGCAACGAACAAAACAAGGAACGACCCACATTTTATGTCAAGCTTGCACTAAAGCCGAAGGTGGACAAATTTTTATGGCCTAAAAATTTCCATTTTTCAAATATTATTATTATTTGAACATGACAATATATTGTCTAAGATCTCAGAGCTGTATGACGTAACTCATTTTCACATGGCTGAATTCCATAAACGTTTTGTATAATATTTTTTCTAAAATAGTTTCATAAGTGCCAGACACTTTCCATGGACAAAAACTCTTGTCTGGCGCTTTGAGGCTACAAAAAAATGAGTTAACTCATTTTCACATTTCCGATTTTTAAATATGTTTTAGAGGTTACTATCAAATTAAATTTCATAAGTTGGACAAATTGTATTGACAAAACATCCCCTAAACAAAAATATTATTCAGCTGATTTGTATTTATGTTAGGAGGAAGTTAAGTCACTAGAACTTGTCCAACTTATGAAATATAATTCGATACTTAACTCAATAACATATTTAAAAATCAGAAATGTGAAAATAAGTTCATTCATCTTCTTGGAACTTCAGAGCATCTGACAAAAGGGTCTGACACTTATGATACTATTTCAGAAATAATATTCTACAAAACATTCACAAAAATCAGCCATGCGGAAACTAATAACTTCATACAGCTCTAGGATCGTGGACTAATAATTTTTCAGATGCTTGTATCTTCCGAACAAAAAGAAGAGAAAAAATGTTCAGAATATGTACTTACAGCTTGCATCTGTCAATGTTTGTCATAGAGCTTGTAGAACACCCTGAAAAATATTCTTAAGCATTTAGTTACATTTGAACCTCCTATATAGGCCAGTCAATAGAGCCTCTGAATCGTAAGTAATTAGCAACAGCGAAATTTTTTGATATGTTGTTGGGGACGGTAAAACATGATGGTATAAAATTTTTCTACCCTCTGGGGGGAACGCTAGGGGTTAAAAGGGGCGAAAAAGGTTTTTTGTTCATGACTTCGGGAAAAAAATTGTTCGTGGGTAGAAATTTTGGAATATGGTGTGATAAATAATTATCAATCTTGTATAAAAATTTCCACCTTTTTTGTTCGGTGCAAAATATGTTATTAATGAAAAAGTACAATTTTTGAAATAACACTGGTAAAAAAAATTCTGACAAGGTGGAAAAGTTGATACAAAGTTACTGAAGTTTCCACCTTTTTTGACCAGTGGAAAAGCTGAAAGCAGCCACGAGATTGCCTCGGAGCATATCGAGGCGTTCGGCGCGCGATCAGGGGATCGCGATGAAGACTCAGGTACAGAAATGGCTTGGAGAACCCGAAAATAATATGCTACGAAATACTCATATCGCCTTTGTATATGGTCCCAAGATTTGTTATCGCTAGTCATATTGTAAACTTATATTTTTACGATACCCGATTTTTCCAAAGCATTTAAAATTTTGAATATGGAGGACCAAGGTTCCAACGGATTTCTTTTACCAAGGAATCTCAGCAGCAACTTCGAGGTTTCTTCGCTTATGAGCTCGCTTCTTACCCTCTATCTCTTTTCGATGAAAGTGGCATGCGAAAGAGCAATGCGACTTCAGGGGATGTATAATATGTTATCGATGGTGGTCACTTGCTACATAAAGTTATATGTCGGAGTGGCGACGTGTACGGTGAAATTTACAAAACATACATCAACTATATTCGGAAACATTATTGCGATAGTGTCACCGTTGTTTTTGACGGGTAAGTCTAATGAAAACTCTCTCAATTGATGTGTTTATAGACGAATCCATGCCATCAACAACAAGCCAAGAGAAGTTTCTGACAAAGGACAAGAACAAGGCCAGATTAATAACTTTGTTGATGTCAAAACTGCAACATATTGGATACAATGCTATACAGTGCAAAGTGCAACGAAGATGCTGATACATTGATCGTTGCAACTGCTCTGAATCTATCTTCAGTCTACGAGAAAGTCGTCATTGAAGGAGAAGATGTCGACTTGCTCGTTGTATTAACTGGTGCAGAAGAAATGAAACGCTATGTCTACTTTATGAAGCCCGGAAAGGGAAAGTCCTCGGAACATGTATATTCATTCCAGTGACAGTCTGAAAGACAAAACTTTAAGACCGTACATTCTGACGTGCCACGCGTTTACTGGATGTGATACAACCTTATCTCTTTCCAATCGAGGAAAAAAAGGATTGACGTCCCTTGTTGCAAAACATGAAGACATCCGTCCAGCCCTCGACTGCTTCAAGATTGCCAACGCAGACCCAGTCATCATTGCCGATGCCGGAGAAAAAATTATGGCTATAATGTATGGAGGGAAATCGCTCACATGCTTGGACGACCTATGGTACGAAGGATTCTCACGTTCTATAACAAAGAGCAAATTCAACATTGCTGGATTACCACCTACCAAAGCAGCCGCAGCACAACATTCGTATCGCGTTTACCATCAGGTCCATCAGTGGATGGGTGAGTTGAGATCTAATTGAATCTTATCACCTAAAAAGTTTTTTTTTTCATTTTTCTTCGACTGCTTGTTAACAATATCTGTTTTAACGTTATTAATCATTTATAGGGCGAAACGTACCAGCTACATTATGAGGCTGGAAACGAGATCCTAATGGGCTAAGTCCGATATTGACAACACTGGAGCCTGCGCCAGACGAACTGGTGAAACTGGTATCCTGCAAATGCGAAAAAGGATGTGGGCGATTATGCGGCTGATTATGCGGCTGTAGAAAAGCAGGACTAAAATGCTCCGAAATTTGCTACTCTTGTCATGGACAAACGTGTACAAACGCCAAGCTAATTGAAATTGATGAAATGGAGGATGATATTGAGATAGAATCTGTTCAAAAAAGCATCTTCAATGCCGAAAATGATCAATTTGGTGAACCGCAAGATGAGTTTCTTGATTCTGAAGACATCGAGGCAGAACCAGATGAGAAAAAACCCTTGAAGGACCTCAGAATGACGGACCGCTGGATGATTCCAGTTCACCTGGACCTTCCACGAGGAAAAAAGGCGAATATCGAATAGCGAAGAAGTTGGTTAATTGTTGATACGTTGTCAAAACTGAAATAAAAGTTGTTTTTTTCATATGTAATAATTTCTTGAAATTTTTGTATGATGAATCCAGTGATTGAATATTTTCATATAGCTTACTGAAAAAATATGCGTACAAAACGCAAATATTCAATACGCTTAATTTGATACTTGAAAGAAAAATGAGTATGTATTTTTGTATATTCACTGAAATATTCCCGGAATCACATTGATCCATTCGATATTTATCCCTTCAAATGATTGGGAATGGCGCAGAGACTGACTATTCAATCCCGCTCGAGCGAAATTATTACGTAGCATAACATTTTCGGGTTCTCCATGCCATTTCTGTACCTGAGTCTTCATCGCGATCCCCTGATCGCGCGCCGAACGCCTCGATAGGCTCCGAGGCAATCTCGTGGCTGCTTTCAGCTTTTCCACTGGTCAAAAAAAGGGGAAACTTCAGAAACTTTGTATCAACTTTCCCACCTTGTCAGAATTTTTTTACCAGTGTTATTTCAAAAATTGTACTTTTTCATTAATAACAAATTTTGCACCGAACAAAAAAGGTGGAAATTTTTATACAAGATTGATAATTATTTATCACACCATATTCCAAAATTTCTACCCACGAACAATTTTTTTCCCGAAGTCATGAACAAAAAACCTTTTTCGCCCCTTTTAACCCCTAGCGTTCCCCCCAGAGGGTAGAAAAATTTTATACCATCATGTTTTAACGTCCCCAAAAACATATCAAAAAATTACGCTGTTGCTAATTACTTGCGATTCAGAGGCTTTATTGACTGGCCTAATATAGGTAATATTTGACAGGATTTCTTCAGACAACTTTGAGAGAATGAAAAACGTTTAGTTTCTTACTCAGCATATTTTTTTCTTGTACATAAATTTTAACGATACATTACAATAAATACAATATTTGGACATCTTATCAAAAAATTAATTTGATTCTCATGTATTGCATGTACTGAAACAGGGATATTTACACCATTGTTAATACTTTTCTTTCTAAAAGCATTCAAAATAAAAACTCTGTACATAAGATGACAATATATAATAATAACATGATAATAAATAAGGACTTTTCCCAATGAGAAGCATCTATTGATGATTTAACATAATACCTCATCTCCGTATCATATAATAATGCACAGATTGAATTTTATTCAAACCTTCTTTATCGAGACAGTTCATGATCCTGTCTAGAAAAATAATAGGAAACTGCTCCTGGCAGACTTCATTTAGCATTTTTCGTGCAACGTCTTCGTGGATTCTTCTATCTAATCCCTGTAAGTACTTTTTCTTCATTGCACGCCTGAAGTACTCGAAAGTATTGGTGCGGATGGCATCAACTATATCCGAGTTCCTTGAGTATTTCGCTGCCTTTCTTTCGCTCGAAATGGTGAACTGCCAGTATGTCAGTGTTGTGTTTTCGATTTTCCTCGTTTTAATCTCGTCTAATTCTTTGCCATAATCTCTTATCCAGTTTGTTTCTCCGTCGACAATATTTTCGGGAACTCTCGTCCTGACATGATGAACGAAGAGTTCGGCCAATCTCGCACTTCCCGCACGTCATCCCCTCGCCTTATTTGGTCATGAATTAATCCGAAAGGGGTTAACCCGATGGCATTACAAATTTTGTAATCTGTCCCACATTCCAAGAGGGCGGCTACGAGTTCGTGCTTGTTCTTGATGGAGGAGTTGATGCAGTTATACAGGGCCGTACATCTCCATAAAGAACTGGCATTCATGTTTGCGCCACGTAACGCTAGCTCCTTGATCATGGCGGCGCTGCTGACGTAGTGAAGTGCCGTGTATCTACTTAGATTCGGATTCGTGTCATTGATGCCTGCTCCGAACTCCAGTAGGACATCCAAGAGATCTCTCCTGTCATGGCACACAGCAACATGTATAATAGGCCTGCTCCTAGAGAAAATCCCGACATGCACATTGGCGTGATTTTTCAACAGGATCCTGACAACCCTTTCGGAACTCCATCTCACAGCAACGTGCAGGAGCGTTTCGCCGGACTCATCCAATAGGCGGTTTACATCTGGCAAGTATCGTACAAGCAAGTCAACCAAATCCTCTTCTGTAATGAAAAAAATATTTAGTTCGACAATAGAGTATAAATCACAGATTGCAGAGGTACGAAAAGTCGATTTTGAATGGCTGTTTTGGTTGGCCAACGGTTGACCGATCGGTTCATAAATGACAACGTCAAACGAATCGCACTTAGAGAAAAGATTATAGACAAAGATTATAGAGTATAAAGATGGAAAACGAAGCGACTACAGTGATGTCAGCGACATCTGTTTTTCAAAAGTAATCGGTCTATGGTTAAAATATTTAATTAGGGTCCATTTGGCATAGATTATATAGAGATTATTAGTAGGCTGTTGTCAATTTTGAAAGAAATACTTGAATAAATATTTTTGCTAATAGAGTAAGATCCCAGGGCCGCCAGACCTTACTTATTTTTGAAGTAACGAATTTTATAGTATAGACAGTCTTATATGTGTTAAATAGTGTGTGCATACTCGCTAGCTTGGCTATGCGGCCCGTTCGCAGGTAGCAGGTAGAAAAAGTGGACAAAAACATACCGAACTTTCCTTAAATTCGAAGAACTGATTTTTATATATGTCACGCAGAATATTATGAAAAATAAATATTTCATATTGCCAGACAGTTTCCGTAGGCCGTAATTCCTCCCAGACGCTTCAAATTCCAATAAAAAAATGACAGGTTAGAAACATTGTGTCATTTTGACAACTTTCGAAATCAAACCACAAAATTTCTAGCTCCTCCAAGGATGGAGGTTTGGTCGTTGGGCCAGCAACCCAACACCAAAAAAGTTCACAATGTTGCTAAATTTCTCATTCAACAAGCCTCGGAATAGGACTGGTAGTATTCAACGACGTAAGTGAATGAACTAAAAATGAGAATGATTACTTGAAATGTGCAGGGACTATTGAGCACCAGGAGATCATTTTTGCTGGAGTTGTTTGTAACGTAAGAGTTGGATTGGAGATTGAAAATGAAGTAGCAGGACAGTTCGGAGACATGAAAAGGATTGAAAGGCTTGATGAAGAGAACTGGGTATACGGCATCAAGCTGTTTCTTGATGATATGTATTGTAGATTGCATATTGTTAAGCCCAGAATATACATAGAAACATTGTTGCGAAATGGCCAGATTCAGCACTTTTGTTAAATTCGAAACACTAATTTTGATATATGTAACGCAAAATATTAGAAATAAAGGAATATTTCATATTGCTAGACCGTTTCTGTGGGCCGTAATATTTCCAGACGCTTTAGATTTCAATAAAAAAAAACAGGGGGAATTACGGCCAACGGAAACGGTCTAGCAATATGAAATATTTATTTATTTATAATATTTTGCGTTACATATATCCAAATCAGTGTTTCGAATCTAACAAAAGTGCTGAATTACGGCCAACGGAAACGGTCTAGCAATATGAAATATTTATTTATAATATTTTGCGTTACATATATCCAAATCAGTGCTTCGAATCTAACAAAAGTGCTGAATCTGGCCATTTCGCAACAATGTTTCTATGTATATTCTGGGCTTAACAATATGCAATCTACAATACATATCATCAAGAAACAGCTTGATGCCGTATACCCAGTTCTCTTCATCAAGCCTTTCAATCCTTTTCATGTCTCCGAACTGTCCTGCTACTTCATTTTCAATCTCCAATCCAACTCTTACGTTACAAACAACTCCAGCAAAAATGATCTCCTGGTGCTCAATAGTCCCTGCACATTTCAAGTAATCATTTTCATTTTTAGTTCATTCACTCACGTCGTTGAATACTACCAGTCCTATTCCGAGGCTTGTTGAATGAGAAATTCAGCAACATTGTGAACTTTTTTGGTGTTGGGTTGCTGGCCCAACGACCAAACCTCCATCCTTGGAGGAGCTAGAAATTTTGTGGTTTGATTTCGAAAGTTGTCAAAATGACACAATGTTTCTAACCTGTCATTTTTTTATTGGGATTTGAAGCGTCTGGGATTCCTCCCAGACGCTTCAAATTACGGCCTTCCGTAGGCCGTAATTCCTTACGGCCTACGGAAACTGTCTGGCAATATGAAATATTTATTTTTCATAATATTCTGCGTGACATATATAAAAATCAGTTCTTCGAATTTAAGGAAAGTTCGGTATGTTTTTGTCCACTTTTTCTACCTGCTACCTGCGAACGGGCCGCCTAGCCAAGCTAGCGAGTATGCACACACTATTTAACACATATAAGACTGTCTATACTATAAAATTCGTTACTTCAAAAATAAGTAAGGTCTGGCGGCCCTGGGATCTTAGACTATAAATGATGATTATATTTTCTCGCGTATTTTCCACTGAAATAACTCGAAATCCACAAGAGTAGCACCTAGCTCACTCCATAATCTTGGTTTGTGTGTTTTTCTGTTATAAATTTTGTTTTAAAAACTGGCCGACATTCGAAATGAATGGTGATTAATTGCAGAAATAAAAAAAAGAATAATATTGAATGTGCATTCTATTCACTACCGAAGAGAATGGAAATGTAAGTTTTGAAACTCGTATCCTGTGACTGTCTTGTTCATCGCTTTTTATTTTCAGTGTTGTCAAATAGATAGAGGTTTCGGGGCAAAAATATATTGTTCTGGATAATTTGTTTGCGAATCGAATTTTCTTCGGTCTAATTCATTAGATCAAAAAGTTCCACTCATAGAGGCAATGGTGGTCAGAAGAACGACTTATAGAGGTGGTGGTTTTCTTGACGACCCTTCCAGCAGTCCGACTCATCTACTAGACCCTCTAGACTCATTGAGGTGAAAATACACTGGGTAAGATATGTATGAATCGGGTCCAGAACAACTGTTTGACTTATCGATGTTCGATTTATCGAGAGTTCACTGTATGAATAAACTCTTGAAATTGTTATAATAATTCTCTAATTTGTGAACGAATTTTCGAGATGTTCTCAATTTCATAATTATCGAATTCTAGTTGATTTTACACAATCATTTCAAATAAAAATATAAAGAATCCAGAAGCATATTTCATTTGATTCAAAACAATATGTAGATGGAAAATATAATCCTGATCGAAAAAACGGAGCTCTGCTTTTGTTTTGTCGATCAGGATGTTTCTTTAAAAGCTCGACAAGGAATACTCAATGGAAATTTATGAGAAGTATAATTCGAATTAATTAAAATAGTTTTCTGTACTGAATTATGTTTTCAGCGCCATCTAGGTGTCACAAGTAAGAAACTAGCCAAAAATCGTAGTCGGATTTTAGTACCACAGATGTAAGGGTGTTTCCTATCTTTCTAACTCTATAATCTTTGATTATAGAGGTATTATGCATCATAGGTAAATACTAATATAGATAGGAAAGGAAGTACAAATCGTTTCGGATATCATTAAATAGCCGAAAATTGGCATTCGATAGATAAAGATTGGTTGCGCAATAGATCTATTGGTAAACCAATCCAGATCTATCAAATTTCCTGCGATTCTTTGAGATTGGAAATGATTCGTACTTTCATATTATGAGAGAGTCTTCTATATATGGAAAAGCAATCAACTCTCCGTTACAACCATTTTTGGATTGCTTGAGAGTGTTTAGGTTAAGGTGACCATTCGTACTGATTTTACCAGTACAGTACTGGTTTTCGGGCATTTGTCCTGGTAAGTCATCAAACAAAACCAGTCTAGAAATGTACTGGTTTTTGATTAGATATAAATCCTGCAACTTATTTTTCTTCATAATGTTTCGACAGTGTTTTATAACACGGTTTTGAAGTTAGAACGACAGGATATTTCAATGTTGGAAAGAGAAATTATTTATAAGGACCTCAAAACGAAAATTGCCGACAGGAAAGAAAATGTGTTTCTGCCACTATAAGTCCGACAAAATTAAAAAAAGTTGGTAGAAGACGGTTCAGTAGAGCCAAATTTTTTCAAAACAAAAGTAGTTGAATTTTACACTACATGTCTTCAATATCTGGAAGAGTGGGGAAGCCATTTTGAAGGAATTGAAATGTTCAATTGGGTCACATTAAACATCAAACTTACTCATCAAATTGTTCAAGTGTGCAGTGATCATGTTATTCAACATTATTCCCAAGCGCATTTAGTCGGAGATGAACTTTTTCTGCTTTTTCATGAGATCTGTTACATACGGCGCTACACAATTTGGGCGTGACTGCTCAAATTTCAAATTGTACTGGTTTCAGGTTAGAAAAAAATGGTCACCCTAGTTTAAATCGCACATTAGCATATCATATGGTAATGGAGTCTTGATCTTGTCCTTCAAATGTGCTTGGTTGGAAAAAACAGATTTCTGCTATTTTTTTCTAGTGTCATCGATTGACTTTTGTCAAATACCGATATTAATTGTTTCCAGGTTAAAAGATGGCGTCGAAATACGGTTCCGGCTACAGTGACTCTATTCACTGTAGTTTCTACAGTGACTTTATTCAAAACAGTGGCGACACGGGACGAAAAATCCGCCATTAGGAGGCAAATGTCATGGTTGCGTTCGGCAATCACGGCGGATCTGACTTGATTACCGAACGCAGCTACTGCACCTGCTATGAATTTCTTTTGGGGAAAAGTATTCCAGTGAGTTTTTTTTAAGATTATAGAAAACTGAAACTAATCTATAAATGAGGAAATACTTTTATTAAGGTTTCACGAGATTGTTGAAAGTTTGGTCTGAAAACTGCAAATCAATCAGGTTTTCGTTTTGTCAGTTTGGTGAATTGAACTCATAGAATTAAATCGTAAAAACCCCTAGTGGTAGCCATGAATATGAAGAATTGAAAGTCTTACAACCACTATTCGAGTGATAAAATTATTTTATTTGAAGGCTGACATGTTTCGGCATACTGCCATTCTCAAAGCCATGAATCAAACAAATTTATCACAAAATATAACTAAATAAGCTATTTCCTGAAGTCATTCCTTCTATCGGAGTCGAAATAAACGAGGTCAAACACGTAGATGGTCAAATTCCAAGTTAAAACCACTTAACTTGGAATTTGACCATCTACGTGTTTGACCTCGTTTATTTCGACTCCGATAGAAGGAATGACTTCAGGAAATAGCTTATTTAGTTATATTTTGTGATAAATTTGTTTGATTCATGGCTTTGAGAATGGCAGTATGCCGAAACATGTCAGCCTTCAAATAAAATAATTTTATCACTCGAATAGTGGTTGTAAGACTTTCAATTCTTCATGAACTCATAGAGTCTATCTCTATGATTGACATCAATATGTGTCAGGATTTATAACCTGAATTTTCCTGATGGGCTGAATTATATACTGCCACATTGACAAATTTGCATAGACGAAATGAGTAAATTTCAACACAGAAAGTAATAAATTTTGACATTGGCCTCCTAATGGCCAATACTAGGCCAGTTTCCTATCTATATGAGTGTATAGTATTAATCTATGTTATGCATGATCAAAGCTGTCGAGAACATAGAAAACCGAAAATCGTCAGACTACAGCACATCTACGTCATGGAGATGAACCATATAAATCAAAGATTATAGAGTATAAAGATGGAAACGAAGCGATTTCAGTGATGTGAGCGACCTCTGTTGTTTCAAAATTAATCGGGTTATGGTTATTCAATTAGGGTCCATTTGGCATAGATTATATAGAGATTTTTAGTTGGCTAGTTGTCAATTTTTTTGCTGAATGATGATTGTATTTTCTCGCGTATTTTTCATTGAGATAACTCGAAATCTACAAGAGTAGCACCTTGCTCACTCTATTATCTTTTCTTGTGTGTTTTTCTGTTATAAATTTTGTGTTAAAAACTGGCAGACATTCAAAACGCATGGTGATTAATTGCAGAAATAATGGAAAGAATAATCCTGAATGTGCATTCTTTTCACTACCAAAGAGAATGGAAATTTAAGTTTTGAAACTCGTATCATGTAACTGTCTTGTTCATTTCTCCTTTATTTTCAGTTTTGTCAAATGAATAAGGGTTTCGGGGCAAAACTATATTGTTCTGGATAACGCATAAGGAACTCTTGCTTGACTGATCTACAGGTCTTATTCTGCACCTCTGATATTTTCATTTATTGTTGTTCAAACATTCAGTATTCAATATACGTTAAGTATTTTTATGATATTTTCAGGCTGAACACCTGATTGTGTAATCTTTCTAATTATATTTGTATTAGGAAAATTACACTATTTCTTAATGATTTGCAATTCTCTTCATTCAATATAATGAATAAGTTGGCGATGATTCATTTATTATTTGTTGTAAAAAAAATGATCTACCTGATTGAGTGTCTTTGTAGTTAAATGATGTTCGTGCAGTTATTTTACGATAAATTTTTGTGATAAAAAATGTATCTGAATTTCTGCAGTAATCGAATATCATTATTGATTCTCTACCTATGGCAAACGACATTAATTTATATCTTCAGCTTGGAGAGAACAAAACTAATTTTATTAGAGAGTATAAGTATTAGTGGTCAGAATTGAGAATATCAAATTTGTATAAAAGCGTATACACAAAATTTTCAGAGAAAATTCCCTACTAATGGAAATCTACCCTTGAAATATATCGCTCAATATTCAAACACATAATATTATTTTAATTCACAAAATTACAAGCTTAAAAAAATAGAAAGTACCTACAAATGGAAGAATATTCATATAAACCTCATGTATACATAGATAAATGCACCTAGATATCTTTATATCTGTCGCACTGTAGCAATAGATTCTTGAGGTCAAAACAAAACTCTTTTTTCGTATTTTTCCAATTCAGCCTAGATAGAAACATAGAGCCATTCCAATCATTCATGATGATCTGGATAATCCACCCGTGGAAACATATCACTCATATTTTTCGGAGTATTAGAACCACCACTTGAAGAAATTTAAAGTGAGTCTTCACAACAGAGTAGCATTCAGTCATAGTGATTCATTTTCAATTTAGCTCCTCAAGATTTTTAAAATGATAAATTATTCGAAAAACGAGCTTTTAATTAGCTTCACTATAAGAAAACTTTTATTCTTTTAAATGACCAAATATCCATTGACATTGAAAGACTCTCAATTGACTCAAAGAGTTTGGTCTTCTGAATTTCTGGTATAATTATGGAATGTAATCTTCACATTGAAATGATAAAACATGTAAGAGGAATTTTGTGTATGTAGAAGAATTACCATGAATACAAATTACCATGAATGAAAAAAATATTCCGAAAATCATTACATTCTCTTAAATCATTTACGACATATATGTTAAAATAAAATTTTTTTCCAATAGCCCTTATCTTTATGACTTTATGACTAGATCGAGTCAGAAAAATATAGGTGGAATCAGACAATGATTTTCTTTTAACTCTGAATTTTTTTGTCCGAATGATGTACAAATACAAGCTCATCCCGTATTGTTAATAGATTAACACAGGGAGAACATTAATAAAACTGAAAGTAAGGTCCGCTGGAATCGCTAGAGGCTGTGCTTACATAAAAAAGTATATTTCCCCTAGATTTCTATATAAAATTGAATCCGCTCTAAACTACTCTTATCAACAATATTGAGTAAGTTTTGAAGAAGCACCTCAATAAACTACACTATTTGTTGTAGGTATCCTACTAGTCCTACTAATATAAATGTGAAAGTTTGTGAGGATGTGAATATGGATATTTTTTACTCTTTTATATGAAAACTTCCAGAAGGATTCATCTGAAACTACAATTTATGAAGAGTTTTTGACTATGAATCAACGACGAAATATCAAGCTAGTCCGAAAAATTCTTGCTCCCTGATAGCTATTTAGGCGTAAGCATAAATTTTCCAATACTATCTCAGTACCATTTCATAATATGTAATTCATAAATATATTACAATATTACATATTATGTCTTATTAATATCGGTTAATCAAGATGTTACCCTATTCCAATACCACTCATTTCATAAAAAAACGAATGTACCACAAATCAAAATGAATTCTTATGGGTCAAGTTGAACATTAACGAAATCATAGATGGATAACTGAAGATGGAGCCTACCAACGTTTAATTAAAAATAAAAGAGTTTCATAAATGAAATTTATTGAAATTGAAAGCCAATATTATGAAAAAAGGTTCCAAAAAATGAAACCAACACCGTGACGCAAATGAAAAAGTGCATCAAGGAATAAAAATATCTAAATTCAAATTGCTGACATCAATCAGATTATTGAGGATCTATTGAATTCCCAGTAAAAAAGTGGATTTCAGAAAATGATCGGAATCGTAGTTCCAAGATATTCCCCTGATAATAATATAAAAATGTTGATACTTACTGTCTCTTATAATTTTCTCTGCTATTGTTAAACCTAAAGAATTGCTGATGAAAGGATCCGCTCCGTTTTGTAGAAGTAGCTCGACAATTTTCTTATGTCCAGTTTCATCATTATAATAGTTCGATGCGGCTAAATACAAGGGTGAACTCTCCATTGTAGTACTCATAGACGAGATGTTAACTACTTGGGATGACAGGAACTTCTCAACACATTCCGAATTTCCCTCGACACATGCCCGCAAAAAAATATCTTGAGGACTCTCCTCGAAATTTACATCATCTAAAACGGCCGCTAAGTCTGCTAAATTCGGCATTTTGCAGAACTTTCAAATAACTTGTTCACTAACTGTTTAAAATAATCTTAGGATATTCGCAAACGTGTTGTACCTACTGAAGGTATTGCTCATGAATGTTTAGGCAGAGTATTACCGTTTCTTGATTACGGCCTAAAGTTAGTAAATTTACCTGAAAATCCATTGAGGGAGGGGGAAAAGGCGTAACGATTCTTAAATATTCCTCCGTGTCCATTTGGGCTTATCAGGAATTTATTGTTATTTGTCTGAGGGGATTTGCACGATTCGTATTTTCTTCATAACTATCCTATCCAACGAGTCCTATTAATATTATAAATGCGAAGGTTTGTGAGGATGTGAAGATGTTTGTTACTCTCTCACGTTAGAACTACCGAACGGATTCAGATGAAACTTCACATCAATATAGTTTCTATATCCAATTACCTAATTCATGAAAAAATTGTGGTATTTCAGCATAAAACAACCACAAAATATCAAGCGCATCGGAAAAATGCCCAGGTTTGGGAGCTATTTGGGCGATTTCATTATGTCGACGTTGTCGATACGTCGCGTAGTCGCGAATCATCCATGCTATTCTTACGGTGATATGCAAGAATGACCCTTATGCTTGATTCACAATGAACGCAACCCAACAAACACATACGGAAACAGCGAAAATTCAAACGATAGAAATCATACCCAACGATAATAGAAGTGTTCACAATATTGACGTAATTTCTACATTTACATTCGACTTATGAAATTCAAACGCGAAATTGTACCTATTGTGAATATTTTCGTATGAATTTTAGCAGTTTCAATTTTGAATTTCCAGCATGTACTGAGTTACTTTCAGTAGCGCACCCAGAGGGGGGCCTCCCCCGAGATTCGGTCTAGTCGTATTTTTCTGACGAATGAATAACAACATTGTTGTTTGGTGTATATTGCGCTCTTCTCGGAAAATTAATGTATTTGGATTGGAGAATTGCAAATAAAAATAATTTCTGTAATATTCCCGAAGCCGCCCCGAAACCAAACAACAATGGGGAAACGCCCATTTCGTAAATAAGTTGTTAAAGTAATAAAAAAGAAAGTGTACGCTACAGGGGATGGTACTATATTTACCAGTGTAATAACGGCGGCGTCTTTGACGATAATACATACAGTTCAGAATATCTCCCTTCTTACGATTGCATATTCCTTTCCTGTTATGAATTCATTACACCCGCATTTTTTTCGTCGCGTAGAATGCCAAAAGTGGTTGTTTTTTGCCAGATGTGGTTTTTTTCCAGAGAAGCAGAAAAGTGCGAAGAGCGACTGAGCTTCACAATTAGATTTTAAATACTGATCATTGTTGTACGAGTATTTTTGGTGTACACTGTGTTTATAGGCCTGAAAAATAAGTGTTTCAAATCAGTTTCAATATTCGATCAAGCTGAGTTATGGATTCATTATTCATTCTAATAACGTACTGTCATGAATGATAATATATTAGTTTTTTTCTTTCAATTCACAGTGCAATTTCTGTTTCGAATTTTTATACAATACAGTGTGTCACAACCAAAATTCATACAATTTGAATGTTTTTTTGGTAAACGAAAAGAATACGATTGATGCGATTTACAATAAATCATTTCTAATCGAAAAAAATTATTGTTTTTTCGCCACTATATAAGAATTTTTCTTGAATAAGTATTGGTGATGAAGCTATTTGCTGTCAAAAATTTCATTCAATCTGGTAACATGAAAGTTTCTTTTTTATATATATTTCCAATATGTTACTCAAAAAAGGAGAAGGTACTGTAGTACTACGGAATATCTCAAATTCACAAAATACTTATTTCTGCAGCGACGTTTTCAGATACTCTTTCAAGAAACTATTAGTTATAATTTTGCTATTGATGTGGAAAAAAATTTTGTCAACCTAAAATAAATTTGAAAACGCCTCAAAACTTCTCCTGAAATCATTAATTTTAAAAATTTGTGCGACTATACCTTCATCTCAGGGGTGAACATCTCAGAATTCCGTAAGTTGTGCCCCATGTCACAAAATTCTATTTCCATCTTAATATAGATTTTTTTTTAGTGTGACATTTCAGAGTGGCTGCAAACTTTTTCTTTTTGAAAATATGGCCCTCGACCTCAGTAGTCGATGCCAATAAAATGATATTAAAAAAAAATATTGGGAAAATAATGAATAATACTGAGAATAATTTTGTTAGCCGATTTGCACATACGAAGTTGCGTGGGCCAGCAAGTTATTCGTATATAATGATAAATAAATGACGGATATAATTAATAAGAAGATGAAATAAAAAATTTTTTAGGGATGAACAATAAGCAGAATTTTAAAATTTTCTCCAGGTTGTAGTGAATAGATTTGCCCATTTTTACTTGAGTTCTTCTTTGGGAAGAACAATGAGCAGATAGTTAGTAAATAAGTTCATTTACCTGAAAATCCCCTGAGTAGATGAAATAAAGACGTAAAGATTCTTAAATATTTCTCGGTTTCCATTTGCGCTTATCAGGAATTCATTGTTCGTTGCCTGAATGGATTTAGATGTGCATCACTTGTATTTTATGATCATTAAATGACGGATAGAATTGATGAGAAGATGAAATTGAAAAAAGCTTATTCGAGAAGGCACTTAAGCAGATTTTCAAAAATTCCATCAGTTCGTAGTTTATCCAATTGCTCATTTCTACTAATGTCATAATTGTTCAGTAAACCGGATGTCCCGAAGTGATTCGAATCATTTCAAATGGTTATTTATAATTTTTTTCAAAACCCTTGCTTTCAAGTTAGGATTGAATAATCGAATTCAGTTGATATCTCTGCGAAAAAAGCATTCAGATATAGCAAATTTAACTGAGGAATGCAGCCATAGAGATACAAACGAGAAGAATACCGATTCTTCACTAAAAGTCGTTGACACTGTTTTCAGCTAGTGTCTAGTGTCATCCCATGATACTACCACAACCCAGATAAGATCATTTGACGAACGAGTTTTGAACCTTTTCGAGCATTTCTTAGATGGACAAGTAATATCTGCCAAATTATCGCTTGAATTTAACGTTTATATTCAGAATACTATAATAAATCTAGAACTGTTCAAGGCAAAATATACTTTTTCAAATCTGGGAGGTCTTATTGCTGATATTGATTATTGTTGACCTTATGCCTAATGCGTGGTTTGAAAGTTTGAAAATATATATATTTGTGTTATATTTTATTGTTTCTAGAGGTACCTGCCACAACACAACAAACCATAATTTGTAATATGGATAGACTAACCAAAAACCAGCACCATTCAAGAAAAAACATTTTAACGCACAATCGAAATTCACCAAGAAGCTTTTACTTCACAATGAATTGAACTTTCTCAATGAACAAACCCATCAACGCCCGAAAAATATGTAATGGGTCTCTTCGTGACGTCACAGATCTGAGAGAGATAGAAGATTGATATGCGAGTGGGTTTATCTTGTAGTTTTAGTATCATGGTGTCATCCAATTTGAATGAAGAAGCTATAGCTCTTGAGGTGGCGGGCGATTCAAAATCTATTCGTTTTTGTGAATCACAGTAAACTGCGTCGTGGTACTTGTCAAAACAAAACTAATTGAATATTTCCATTGGCACTAAACGAAAAAATCCTAATTAAGTACTAACAATGAATATGAGTAAAATAAAAAATAGTTATTTTTTTGTTTTATTAACACTATAAAATAACACATACAACAGGATGGGCTTTCAAATTAAACGAATAATTCAACAGTATAGATTCATGAGATCAAAGGAAAGACTGTGTGCGACAATGGTGTTTTATGAACGAGGTCACTACCACTTCTCAAATTCAAGTTGTTAGTTATTCAAGAAAATTTTTACACAACTTTCGAGGTACTGCTATAAACAGCTAGCAGGACATCTGATGATTCCTAAGAAATTTTTCGTGATGCTCTGATTTTTTTGCTCTTTTGAGCAAAATCATCGAATTCATCATCACAAATAATTTTGACATCTCCTTCACTTGACAGATTTCCTTCAGAAGCATTATTTTCCTTTAGAAGTACATTTGAGTTGAGATGGCGAGCAGAGTTATTGGTTAATTGGTCCCCTTCGAAATGAGCACTACAGATGATTCGCTATTTTTATACAATTGTACTAAAGCTGCCTTAGCATTAGATGTATGGGACAATTAAAGGCAATATTTCCCATATTAATCCGACTACAAACTTCCAATTGTCTTTTTTTTTATTGGTAACTTATTTTGCTTATTGTTAGTACATCATAGCGTGTTCAAATGCCATTTTTAAAACATGGGTGTTTTTAAGTTGTCATGGTTACGTGATGATTTCGTGTTTAACTGAGTTTTTCTCTCAATGATATAAAGTCTCACTTCAATAACTCGAATGTTTGGTGATCCGAACAATAGATGAGCCGAACACTTCTTTTGCTCCATAGGAGTTCGACTAACGAGCGTCCACTGTATATTATTTACAGAATGTTTGAACAACAATAAAAGAAAAATGTCAAAGGTATACAACAAGACCTGTAGGTCAGCCTAGCAAAAGTTCTTTATACGTTATCCAGAACAATATATTGTGCCCTGAAAACTCTATCCATTTGAGAGCACTGAAAGCAAAAAGCAATGAACAAGAACGTTACATGTTACGAGTTTCAAAATTTCCATTTCCATTATCTTTAGTAATGAAAAAGATGCACATTCAGTATTATTTTTTCTTTTATTTCTACAATTAATCACCATGCATTTTATATATATATTATATTATATATTTATTATATATTTATTATATATTATAACAAAAAAACACACAAGCAAAGATTATAGAGTGAGCTTGGTGCTACTCTTGTAAATTTCAAGTTATTTCAGTTGAAAATACGCGTATACGAGAAAATACAATCATTCATAAAATATTTATTCAAGTATTTCTTTCAAAATTGACAATAGCCTACTAATAATCTCTATATAATCTTGCCAAATAGGCCCTAATTAAATATTAAAACCATAACCCGTTTACTTTTTAAACTACAGATGTCACTCACATAACTGTAGTCGCTTCATTTCCCATTTTTATACTATATAATCCTTGATGATTACTATCGTCACAAACACAAACAAAGTTGAATCTGAACGCCAACATTCGAATTTTGAATGAAATACAAATACTTCATAAACTTTATTCAAATATTGAACAATTAGATCTGAATTTTCCAAACGAATGTAAAAGGTACAGGTTGTATTGTTTGAAATCTTCATACTTTTTTTTTAATTAGGAGAAATGCTGTTCAAACAACGGAAGCCTTAGTCACGATATCAACCACTCAATTCCATTTGAACTTTTTTCATTTTGGAATAAGTATTCACATGATTTTGAAGTCTACCAATAAAAAAATACTGTAAAGTATTCGTGGATAACTGGACTTCACAACAGTGCTCTATTTCGACCACTTCGGCTTCGCGCGTGTTTTAGAGAGCTTAATATCCACTTATACTTTGATAAACTATTTTCTCCATAAAATCAAAATAAAAAAAAAAAAATAATTGAATTTGTTATTCATGATACAAATGCAGAAAGCATTGATATTCCCACACGAGTTCAAAATTCAAAAACGAACAACAAAGAGAAGATTTTTTCAATGAACGAGTGTTAAAAAAATAATTAAACTAGCTTAACAGTTAAGCTAGTTTAATTATCAGAAAGTAAGCACATATCATGTCTTCACAAGTCCTCATTGCACAAACTCTATGCAACTTCAGAGTTAAAATAGTTAATTTTCCCAGATCACTGCCTCTGAGAATGTCATCTGTGATCATATGCAGTGAATCAGTAATGCTATGATTTTTGTTATAATCCTGATTGAGAGTTGATGAAGGAATTTTGTTTTGAGTCAAATATGTTTTATGATATACAGTTGAAATTCACTGAAAAATTCAGATTATACATCCTTGTGACTTTCGTATTGTTTTTCAGAGGTTGGTGTGACTGTAACGAAAATAGACAAACTACGGAATTTAAATTGTCGTGTGTTCAAAGTTGATAGGATCGGAAGTTAGTGTTGATAACCACAATATAACTAGAAATAATTTTATCATGTGTTCATTACAGCACTACTTTAGTAGAAAAAAAATTCCATGCCCGGACGGAGGGCGATTTTCTTTTTATCAAGACAAAAACACAACAAAGAAACATAACAAAGGTTATCCTTCAATTGAATCACATCTGAATAACATTTACTTTGGAAACCACAGGGAACAATAATGAAGCAGAGAAAAAGTAGGTCGATGTTCTCACGTGAAAATTGAATATTCTTTCATTTTCTCTGCCCAACATTAAAAAAACTATTTACATAAAAATGTAATTTGACCTTTCTGAACATTCATTATTTCTCACCGAAGTTCTATGATAATTACGGAAAAAAATAATTTGTTTACTTTCATGCAATTCATCATTTACTTTCAGTTCATAAGAGATACCCTTGAGAGGTGCAAAGTTTTGTGTTGTGTGTGATTGAATGAATAAAATGATGTTACCTGATAGTTCCATCTTCCATATCGAAAATAGTTTTGAAAATCAAAAAGCAAGAGCTTGGATGATTGGCCACTGGAAATACTCTATACTCTATTGTATCATCTATATCATCGTTATTCTAGGACTTAAAAATGCGATGAGAAGAAGAAATGCATACAATTTAGACCGACTGCTTGTTATTTGGAACATCTCACTTGCCGCATTCAGTATGTTTGGATTCTGCAGAACGTTTCCAGAATTTTTTAATAAATTAACCAATTATGGATTCTACGATTCTGTCTGCGAGCCCTCCTTTATTGCTTCGAATAAAGTGACTGGTTTCTGGATGTTTTTATTTGTTTTGAGTAAACTTCTAGAGTTCGGAGATACAATATTTCTAGTTCTTAGGAAGCGTTCTCTATCATTTTTACATGTTTACCATCACATAATCGTTCTCATTTTCTCTTGGTATAGTTACCAGGAATTCTCAGCTACTACAAGGTGGTTCACAGTAATGAACTTTTTCGTGCACTCTATAATGTATTCATATTATGCTCTTTCTGCGATGAAATGGAAACCACCTAAACAAGTAGCAATGACAATAACGGGAATTCAGATTATTCAAATGATTTTTGGTAATTTTGTAATTGTGAGCTCTTATGTTTTCATTTTATTTGATTACGATTGTCACGTAAGTCGATCTAATATTATTTTTTCAATGATTATGTATGTCAGTTTCTTGATTTTGTTCAGCCAATTTTTCATTAATTGCTATATCAAGGATAAGAAAGAGGAAAATGAAGGGAAAATTCTGAAAAAAATTAAATAATGTTGGTGAAGTGGAAACCAACCTGAGGAATTTCCATTGATAAAATTTAAAAAAAAATTATGAAAATTGATTCATTTTGTGAATTCATTCAATAAAATCCATTTCTCATGAGTTCAGTTCATTATTCCCCTCTAATAGCATTATTTCCCAATACTGTTGAGAGTAATCTGTTACTAGCAGTTGTTTGTTCGGTGTTTTTTGTTTATTTATTCATTCCCTTATTCAAGAAACTATTCATCTGAATATAATTTGTGTTTGGGGATGTTTAGTCACAAAAATTCGTCATTCTCATGAAATTTAATTTGATAGTTACCTCAATAACATACATATTTAAAAATCAGAACTGTGAAAATATGTTCATTAATTTTTTTGGAGCTTTGAAGCGTCTTACAAAAGTTTTGGGTCACTTATGATACTGTCTATGATAGTGTGGGACAATTATGATACTATTTCAGAAATAATATTCTACAAAACATATATAAAAATCAGTCTGATGAAAATAAGTCACGTCATACAGCTCTGGGATCTTGCACTATGTTGTAATAGTAACATTGCCCTCCGCCAGTGTAGTTAAGTATAGAAGTCGAACGATGTTAATTATGTTATGTTTGAATATTTTCTACATTCAAATTATAACATAACATAATTTACATGGTTCCTCTTCTCTACTCAACATGTTGTAACCACCTGTTGCAATGATTTAAAGCTCTCTATGAAGGAATTTCTTGTATGAAATAAAATAAAACCAAATTTTGAAAAGACCAATGACATTTTGGGAAAAAAAACCTGTAAAATTTCAACTCGTTTTAAGTGTTGGATTAGCTTTAAAATCAAACTCCTGCTATTTGGTTTTAAAAACTTTAAGAGGAAATGCACCCAGACTCCTTTGTGTATATCCGTCACTGAGAAAGAGTATCATTTGACCCTATTTCATTACACTGTTACAAAAAAGACATTTCACAATGAGGGATTCGGAATAATAATATCATAATAAGCCTTTATCCACACCTATTGAATAATGTATTCATTATTCAACTGCATTTGAGCAATTAATAGTATCTATGAACAAACAGAGGGAGTTATAATAATATATATCCCTCTAATTAATCAGATTAGACTCATAGAATTATCTGACAACCGAATATCGAGCTACTTTTGTGCTTCTGTACGAGCCGGTTGACAGAGAGGGAACATCTCATCATTATTATTGATGGGAGTAATGTCACTTGAATAATTCTGACGTTTAAAATTTAGTTGACACCTAATTATTGTTGTGAATGTTTTTCTGAATAAGACCTTCGATAGTGAGGATGAAATATTATGTAAGTACAATTCCAGAAATGAGACAAGCAGCTAGTGCTACTGTAGGTACAGAATTTATTGCCCGCGAGAAATCCCAAAACAAAAATAAAGGTGTATCAAAAATTTTCAAGAATGATGTATGGCAGTAAGAATGTATTTTATTATAGTTGTGGATACAGTATAGTATTCAACTTGCAGTAATCGTCATAACTCCCTTGAGACCTTGTCTGCGGCTCGTGCTGCAATCTTCATCTGCGGGAGTTATGACTAGCATTACTGCTTGTTGAATAATATACCATTATTCTTACAGGAAAAAATCCCAATTACAGAAACCTAATCTTGACTTAATATAAATGCAAGAATTACAGTAATACACAACAGATCAATCATCAAATGAACAACATAAATTCAATCTGTGATTGCAAGAGCAGATTGGTCCTAGGTGTAGACAAATCAAACAGCTCCAGTGATCTCGAATTCCGTCTTCTAACTGTGAATTCAAGCATAGCTAGTATGGGAAGAGATTCAACTGTGTTGTTCAGAACATTATACAAAAGTTTCACTGTCAATATTTTTCGTCTATCCTTCAGAGAAGAGACGGTAAACCTTTTCAACATCAAGCTATAATCTGAGCCGCTCACGGGGTATACACCATCCCCCCTGGGTTCCATATTATAGAGGCGAAGTCTGATCTGCTCCATTGAATAGGCACAAATACGTGGATTTGTCAGTGAAATATCAGCTATTGCGTATTATGAAACCATCTATTTTCGAACCATGAAGCACCAACTGATTGATGTGTGGAATGAAAGTGAGAGACACCCAGATCTCTCACCTCAACCACCCTTACCAACAGTTCACCGCGAGCTGTGTTAGAGAACAGGATGCCTCTTGAAAGGCATCACACAACATTTAGAAATAATGAGGTTGAGCTTGTTATCGAAACACCACTGAAATAGACATCCATATCCTTCTAGTGACTCCTGCAATCATTTGAACTCAATATTCTACAAACAGTCTTCAAATCATCTGCAAAAACCAGCTTTATACTCACTATCACATCAATGACATCATTTATTAAGAGCAAAAACAATAGATTTCATTATATAGTATAATTTCTAAAATCTTTGAGAAGTTGCACAACAGAGATATTGGCCTATAATTTCCAATTTGTGATCGATGATCGATCTCCTTCCTTCAATACGGGAACAACCTTAGCGACCTTCCAGCTAGTACTCAAGATTGAGTTGAAAATATGGTACAGGGGAGTCGATAGAGCACCCAGACAATCCTTGAACAAGTAACTCGGCACATCACCATCGGGCCCAGCCTTTGCCCTATCCCCGAACTTTTTCGCTGCCCTCAATATCTGATCCTCCGTGATTGCATCGACCGAAAAACATGATTGAGCGCAATCCCGGAACAGGGCACCGCTCACAGTTCCAACATTATCGAAAACGCTACTGAAGTAGGAACCAGATGCATTGGCTATATTCTTCGCTCCCTCGATGACCCAGGAACCATCAATAATCCTACCTGGAATGCGGGAACTCTTCTGCCTCCGCCAAAAACTATCAGGATGGATTCTCATTATTTCCTCTGAATGCCGAATAAATCTCTTACACTCACTGTGCAGTAAAACGTTCAATCATTTACGGGGGTCACCAGTCACCAAATCGTTGGAAATAATAATAAGTTTCATGTTTTTCATAGTTGGAAAAGGCCTTATCCCTAAGAAATATACACTTCATTACTTCTGTAGTGTACCAAGTAAACGAGGAGCATTTTGAACATTTGAAGTAATTTTGTTCTCATTATTCTAAAATGAAATGTACATCTATTGTACTACTAACAGTGATTTATTCCTCGTTTTTAATTTTTTTTTTTACACTAAACTCAGTATGTATTAATTCAAAATAACAAGCCCTTTCAAAATCTGTAAAAATATATAGGGTGTCCCATTTAAATTAAAGAAGTTCATGGCATTTCCGGTTAAACCGGAAGTATATTATTATCAAAAAAATGTACATCAGATGCGTTTTGTTCCATTGCACTTACCTGCATAAATGTCACAAAATTTGAAAGAAATGAAAAAAACTCCATCAATTTCCCCTTTCCGAATCTGGTGAAAATTACGAACTGATAATTTTTCAACATAACAAGCTAAACTTGTATAAAATCATTTATATAGGTTTATTCATATATATTGATATAAATGTTTGTTCAATGATGTAGAGGTCCCCTTATTATGAAACAGGTGAAAAAAACAATTTATTGGAGAAATTTTCAAATTTATTTATAATATAAGCCCATAGCCAAATATGAGAAATCTAATTTAAGTAACATATAAAAGAAGAAGGAGTAAACAGAAACTTCAAGACCCAAATTGTACAACTCGAGCCACGTGTTTTACACAGTAAGATTTTGAATCTTGGGTGCACTGAGGAATCAATCATAATTGAAAATGTTGATAACGAAGGGCAGCAATGTGAACCTGGTGTGTCCTTGATCGAAAAGGGTGACAATGTAAATGAGGCGTCTCAAACTGAGGGTACGGGTTATTCTATCATAATTCTAATCAGCTTCAAGAGGCATATGTCACTAACTGAAAAAAAAAGTTATTCATAAAATTGCCAAATCAATTGTGAGGGAGAAGTAAGAAAAAAAAATAATGGTCATTTAATTAAAAAATAATTTGATTGATGAATGGAAACACAAGAGTTATTGCAATTGGACATATCACTGTAAAAGATTGAAGTGTTGTGCTCCCATTAAAAACAATAGAACTTCAACGTTACCACTCAGAATTTCAAACTTCGAAAGTAAATATGTCAACAAACCAAAAATAAATCATTTATTATAGTATAACCTGTTGTTATTAATTACATTCTAGCTATTACTTACCTAAAATACAGGGTAACAGTTGTTATCCGAAGATTATTTTCCTTGATCAAACTAGGAATTCCATTATCCGACGCTACAGAAGATGTATCTTGAAGTTCCTAAATAATCTGTATTTTGCAAAGCCATATCGTGAAGCACTGCTCTGGCTGTGATATATAACACACACCAAAATGCCTTTTGTTTTGACTTTTGTATTTCTTGTCTCAATGTAATTTCTGTTGCATTTTCTCTGCCAAAAGTAATAATCTGTAACTGTAAATATTTCGATCTACGAATCTGGTTGCAGAAATATTGTTCATGATCCATTGTCTGATCTGATGATCGCTGGAATTTGAAACTAGATCATAATTCTTCCTATATATTCCATCATTCCACAACAGTATAATATTTTCACATATATTTTTCTAAACCAAAACACGCAAATCAGGGTAATATCAAGACGAAACTTGCAGCAAAAGTGTGGTTCGAAATCCAACATTACGTCTTTGCCCATGCGCCAGTTAGTTATCGAATAGATAAACTGCCAAAATTGTCCCGTTAAAATAAACTGTGTTAATCGAATGGATAACTTTAGGAGGGGTGTTCAGAAACAGATATCACCAGTTAATCCCCAAATTGAGGGTATCGCAATAACCCAGAATGCATGGTAAAATACATAGAATTATTATTTTCCAATAGCTACTTTATGTACAAGTAGATACAGTGTGACCAATTCATTATTAAAATGAGTCATTATGATTATCAAATAATGGACTCCAATAAAAATAATGGGACCAATCGATCCTCTAATACTAATCCATTAAAAGGGTAAAGACCAAATGTTTTATTTCGTCGACTTGACCCAAAAGATACAAGCATAATGAGTAATAAATGTCGAAGATGAAATGGAACTTCCTTTCGAAACAGACACTTTTCGTTCAATAAACATCTTATTCAAAATGTGGAGATATTGTTTGATAATGCCAAATTATGTCTACGACCAAAGAAAAAATTTTTTCAGACATGAGAGAGAGAAGAAACGTTTGATATGTTTTAGTGTTGTAGTATTGTTTATAGATTTGATTAATCTGGCCCGTACAGGATACACACAAAAAACAAAATTGGAATCGATTTTCACAGGGATTTATCAAATATTTCTCTACGGTTATACCTGGATAGCTGTGATTGTACTTCATAAAAATTTCAAAAATATCGAGTCACTAGTTGAAAATGTAAAAAAACTCGACATGAAGAAATTGGTTTTATGCAAATATTGCATGAGCAGAAACAAATGGGAACTTCTATGGCTGTCGTTTACGTTAGTTATTTTTACTGTTTTAGTTAATATGGATGTCATTTTGATATTTTACTTGTACCCAACCGTGATGGATATACTCAAAATTTGTGCCTTCCATTTTCATTTGTTCGTGGCTATCCAAATCCAACAGTTCTACGTTACCGCTCAGTCGATCTTCTCACATCATACCAATGTTTTGAATTATCTGTCAGAAAACATGGATTTGTTTGAGCGACAATTGATTGATATCAAAGAGTATGATGAATTACTTCGCTCCACAGTTTCTGATTTCAGGAAGACTTTCTCATTCCCAATTTTGATCAAATGTTTTTTCATTTCCTACAGTGTGTTGATGGCAGTTTACTCACATATAGATTCAGTGCTGAATGGTGATACTGATTTAATTTATTCGTATTTTTTCGTTTTTGATATCTTCTGGTTTGGTCTAGCAGTATCAATGATGGTTTCTTTAATCTATCAAAATGAAGGGATAGAAGTACAGGTAAGAGACCTACCCTATATAATAAACAGCAGATTATTATTTCGTAACAACAATCTTAACGAACTTAAATGTGTAAGAATCCATACTTAATATAATTAATGTGAATGCCCGTGTGTTTGTTTGTCCTCTATAGACTCAGGAACCAGATGACTGATAAAACTTTCACCATATTGTAGAGAATTGTTTTTTGGAGGTTTTCATGTAGAGTTTCACGAAGAAATAAGAAAAAATATCGATTTTTCATGAAAAATCCCGGTACTTTTCGGCTTTTACATGCGACGCTGCGTAAACTATTAGAGATAGAGAAACATGGTCGAAGTCAATTTTGTAGTGCTCGAAAAGTTCTATAAAAAAGCCCACGACGGCATAGGTCTAACTGCCGAAGACAACCCACGATAGTCATTTTTAACATTTTCAATTCAATCCAAAATAATGGCCGATTTGAAGAGGTTTTTTGACTGGCACGGAATGAATCAATATAAAAATGAATGTGACTGTTATCTGCGGCATTCATTCCTGATGGAAAATGCTTGTTACAGTATAGTGTTCTAATGGATACTTTGAAAGTTACAGGTTACAGTAGGTTGAACGAGTGTGAACTTGAGCAAGAAATTATTGAATCTATACGTGACAATCGCGACATCGTTTTGTCATGTATATGTCGCAGGATCATTATAATATCAGTCTTATTATAATAAGCCTAGGCTTTTTCAATATGACTAGGCGTATTGTAAAACAACCAAAGCAAGTGAAAATCCGACAATATGACTGATATTTTCAGATGTATAATAATACGCTCGACGCCTTGTTAGTCTTTTTGTTCGAAAGAACCTGTACGCGATTGTTTTTAGAATTTGACTGTATGAAATACGTCGTATTATGATACGTCTGGAAGTGTATCAGGCAGATTATGGAAATCGATTTAGAGACAAAAATAAATAGATAATTTTAGATTTGTATTATTTATTACAACATGGATTACTCTTATGATATTCACTTGTGCATTTAATATGGGATTAAAACATGAATCTTTATTATCTCGATACTGTGACTTGCTTGGTTTGCAAGAACATGTTGTGAATCCCTGTTCTTCGAATTTTGCGAATAATCTTAAAGCTTCTCTTAGGGAAATTACTTTATTATCTGGAATATCAATATTCTTATATCTTTGGCAATCAGTAATTTCATCTCTCGATATGTTTAACAGACCATGGGTGGTACCAATTTGGTAAACATCATTGGAGACTTTTACTATGGTTTCTGTGATATTTTTGGAATCCAGAGGTCCTCTATTTACTTTAGCAACTTCAATAGCTACTGTTTGATCAACCTCAATAGGTTTCAATTTCTTACGTTCAGAATTTTTGCCGCAGCTCTTTTCTTGTCCTCTGCATATTCTTTTCTTTGGTTCTCGACTATTTCTTCATTTTGGCTTAGATCTGTGACATTATCTGGACTTCTTGATAATACAATACGACGAGTATAACCTCTTTCAGAATCTGGGGAAATCGCGCGTTTTTAAGTTTTTACAATAAGTCGAATAACCATGCAGGCGTATTATAATAAGCCTTAAATGGCCAGTCAAGTTGTGAGATCGTCCATTATTTCGATGATATTGCAATATGCGTAGTCGAATTGAAAAAGCTTAGGCGTATTATAATATGACTGAGTGTATAAAAAGACTACGACATATACATACACGTGCTGTCTCTCTATCAATGAGAGGTTATGAATGTGTTGTTGCTGACCTACTAGAACCGTTTTGAATTGAAATATAATGGAAGCAGAGTTTGTATTATATTATATTCTTGATCTCGATATCTCTTCACAATGCGTTGTGACATAGAGCCCCATTTTGCTGCATACACATATTAAAACTAATTTGAGGAAGCAGATTGTTTAGAAAACTAGCCTTCTTGAATTCGAGGCACAAAATCATATATATGTCTCCAAATAAAGGCATACTATCACAATGCAGAAAAAAAAACAAATGGAATGGAATTAACATAAAACACGCTGCAGATTGCTGGCAGTCAGAAATGGATAAAAATCGTTTTCGAACAAAAACTCCAGAATGAAATTATCTTTCAAATGACATAATAAAAAAGGTTTATCCCTAGAAAAAAAAATTTTGATAGCGCCGCGACGTCTGACGTCTTCATTTATTCCGCAGATTTTTATGCGCATCTCAAGTCGACATTGACTTGTGCCAAACGCCATTCACAGAATGAGTAAATATTCGGACGTTTTCGAGAAAATTGGGGTTACCAAAATAAGTGAATGGATTTTGATGATTTATTACCGCATCCTCTAAATTAAATGACATAGAAAAAATTAACATATATGTCATGATCTCTATTTTCGATGAGAATTTATTGCTGGAATTGGATTTTGGCCAATTTTTATAATTTGCTGTAAACTCATCAGTATATATTGCGATAAAGCGCACGAAATACAAACTTTACTACGGCGGTTTTTCAGCTTTTTTGACCAGTGATTTCGTAATTTAAGCCCGGGTAAATTTTAGAGCAATTGAAAAACATTTTTCTGAATGGGTACCATAGTATGCTGTGATAGTTTCCAAAAGACATTTCTTCGACCATTTCAAAAGTGTTTAATTATCAAGATATACCCCAGTTTTCACATACAGGGCACTGAAAATGGAAAAAAAATTAAATATTCAGAAAAGGGTGCACAGTACAGAGTTTCAACCATAGTACTTGTTTGGTGTAATATTGAGTGATGTTCAGGATCGCTCGAAATCTTGATTAATAAATCTAATATCGAAAGAGTTATGTTCGAAACAACTTCGTACGAACCGTCTATCTAGCGCCCTCTATGGGAGTCAGACATCAAATTACATTCATTAGATGTATCAGCTTTCAAAACATATTCCTATAAAATTTCAATACAATATTTTCAGTAGTTTCGGCAAAATAATAATAAATGTGTATATTTTTCTTTTTCAACACCCTGTACGGATGGCGTTACGAAATTTGATTTTTTCAGTTTTCTATTTTTCCTAGAGAGGATTTTGAAACACCCTGTATCTAATTGGCCAAATTAAAAAAAAAACACCCTTTATTATGGTAGCTAACTTGCGGTGTTCAGCATTTTATGTTTCTCCAGAGAATTCACCTAGTTGGTCTTTTGGAATATGTGAACAGCTATAAGACAGCAAAAAATTATAAATGTTTGATATGATTGCTCATATTGAGTCTAGTTGAGCCTAAAAATGAAACTCAAATAATAGTGAAAACTTATTTTCTAGTAATGTTATTTATTAATATGTAGATTTGAAATTATTTGTGAAATTGTTAGGCTTATAAGACAGCAAGAAATTATTAATGTTTGATATGGTTCCTCATATTGAGTCTAGTTGAGTCTAAAAATTGAATACAAATAACAGTTAAAATGATGAAATAGATGATCTTATGGATGTGATTCATAACTAGATCTTTGAAGTATATATCGGTTCAAATTAATGCAATTCGTTTTTTGGATATAATAATTCACTACGGGACTGAAGGATTAAAGGATCAAAATGAAATCTAAATTTTTTTGTAGCGTCAGTAATTTTTGAAAGAAATCAGAAAAACCAACAACAACAAATTTTTTTTGGCTAACCGCTATAATATACTTTCAGCTTTAATTTCCATTTTCTAGATATTCTTACGTCCTTTTGTTTTTGATTATCGACGTCGCAGCAACCATTAATGATCACACAGAAAGTTGTCGGTTGGTTTCGAGAACCAAGATGAATTCCCTTCATCGTCTTTTTATTGCTTTTGCGAGAATATTTTTTTTTATCTTCTTCACATGAATTTGAAAATGAAACGAAAAGAGGGCTTCTTGTCTACTTTTGGAAAATCAAGCGCTGGATCGAACATATTGAGAAAACCAATAATGTAAAGTGTGCTTTCTATAGTTTAATAGGTTTACAAAAACCTTGCAAAGAGCCAAATCAATCTAGCTAGTCAAATTTCCTTTTCTCTCGTTCAAATTTTCGAAGAAATCAAAGAATCAGGATTTTTGCAATGAAAAGCTCATAATCTTCAAAAAATTTTCGAGCTTCTCCCACAATTTCATTGCAGATAGTACTTTCATTTCAAAAAAAACGAAAAATTCAAAATTTTCAAGAAAATAGTTACTGCCGTCATTAGCTTTATACAAAGCGTACCGACCACATGTGGAGGTTGGGCGGTCGGATTTTCGCTTCTTTGTTTGTGTTCTTGTGTTTTTGTTTGGGGCATTGAGCTTTCGGAAAAAAACCGTTTAATGTATAAATGAAAAGTATAGAAAAAAATCTACGAAAAGCGTGTGAAATAGGATGTATCAATTGTTTAAAAATCAATTATAATATAATAATGGAATACAACGGCAGAAACGAGTGGAAAATTATTAGTTCTTCAACTTTGCAAAAGTTCTTCCGAAAAACAAAGAAAAAATAAAAAGAAATATTTTTGACATTAAGAGAGTCTTCCGGGCTTATTGGCCGTGGTCTATTAGGAATTATTTCACATAACGTTTCGCCCACAACTGCGGTAGGCATCCTCAGAGGATTCTTGGTCTTAGATTGTAACTCGACCGCTGAATTTCCGAAAGTGACGCTGGATTCGATCCGTTGGTCCCACTTATACCCTGATCATTGGCGGGAGAAGGTAGTGGGTTTACGCGCGCGATGTTGATTGGTCCATCGCTTCCACTTCGTATTGGCTTGATTTTGGTCTTTTCCAACACCGGCAACCATGCGCTATGTACCAAAGGAGTTTCTTCCCTTCTGTTCATATTGTTCTTATGTTTATATATCTCAATGGATTCCATGTTCATCCTAGGATAGAAACTTTTGATGTTTGAAATAGCTTCTGCCTTTGAGAAAACAATATTGTTTCCATCTGTCAGAGCATGTTCCGCTAGTGCGGATTTTTCTGTCTGATTGAGTCGACAGCATCGTTCATGCTCCTTAATTCTCGTATTGATACTTCGCTTCGTTGCACCAATGTAGACTTTGCCGCAGTCACAAGGTATCCTGTAAATACCGGGTTGAGAGAGTGGGTCGACTTTGTCTTTGGTAGATATTTTTATAGGGTTGGGGCCCGGAAATAATCATGGGGGGCCTGCCTGAGAAACGTTACGCCACTGCTAAGACTGTTAACCTATAGGAAAATATATAGGTGGAACGTTATATGAAACACCTGATGGAACATACCCAGAATCATTATCTACAGTGGCAATTATAATAATTGTATATACCTTTGTATACATATACACCATATAATCGATTCATGAATATAATATTTCGGTATGGGTTGTGGTTCGGATCCTAATTGCTTGGTATGATGGAGAACTCCTCAATTCATTTGTACCTCTCCGAATATCTAAATTATAATATCATTATGATAAAGTCTCTATTACTTCAAAACAAGAAATATTATGATTATTCATTCCATTCTATAAAATGAGACAGTTTTCATTTTGCACACCTACATACCGAAGTCATATTGAATCAATCGAGACAACAGCCGTTTCAATGGGAAATTCATCAGAAACTGATACTTTTCGTTGAATGGATTAAGGCTTCAAAATGTGGAAATATTTTTTCATGTTGCCAGTTTATGTTCTAGATGAAAAGATGAGTCGATTCAAATACAAGAGGCAACTGAAACGTTCGATATTCTGTGTCCTGATATTTCTTCTGACTCTAAATGACTTGCGTTACAAGTATTATACTCATAAAACAGAATTAGAGCTAATAATTATTCGAATATATAAGTTTTCGCCTTTTTGTCAAACATGGATGTTTATGGGAGAACAGAAAATATCGAAAGCATACTGAAAAACATAATCTTGGGAATTGTTATATTTGTTTGGTCCTCTTGTGATGACCGTAATTCTTATCATTTCTGATAGTTTTATGTGTTCTTTTTTCTGTGATTCTCTGAAAGATATTTTCACAATTTCAACATTTTATCTTCACCTTCTAGTCACCATACAATTCCAATATTTTCTTGTTACCGTTTTTTTCATTCTTTCAAATCATTCAAAAATTTCAAATTTCTGTTTGAACAGTATGACCACCACCCATAATAGAACGATGAACGCTATAGCAGAATACGATGAACTACTACGTATCACCATTATTGAATTCAGAACAGTGATCTCATTAATAGTCATAATTAAATATGTTTATGTCTTGTACAGTATATCGTCAACTTTATTCTTGCAATCAAATTTATATTATGATGAAAATAGTTTTATAATGGGTTGTGCTTATTTGATTTTTTTAGTATTTCTTCTTACTTTCGACCTATCTACAATTTTAGTTATGATATCAGGGAATGTGTTTATTGAACGACTGGTAATGAATTGTTTTAAGTGCGACTTATTAATAACGATCAAACTAAAGTTCAATCTCAGATCTTTCGAATATTAGAATTATTAAATTTTCTAACATATTCATAGTGAAGGACAATCGAGAAAAAATTAATTTAAGATATTCCAGGATTTTTTTCTGGATAACTAATACTGAATATTTTGTCGAAGATCTGAATATTTCGTGGACTATTTTCAACTGACTGCATTTTTCAATAATAATTTTTGCATTTTAAAATTTTATTCTTCAATTTCCAACGGCAGCTTTTTTTTTCAAATATATGATGCTATCGGATATCCCAATTATCGAGTTTGAATTATATTTTGCAATTTTCATATAATATAAAAAATTTCAAGGGGAAACATTTTTTACTTTTAATTTCACTTCGAATGCACTGGAATTCGAACTTCTTCTCTTTAACTATGTAGACTTGATTCTCGAAAAAATGGTAATTTTCATTAGTTAGTTTTTGGCCAACAAGGTTGGAGCTACATACTCTTTTCATTCTATTAAGTTTTTATATAAAGAATTCTCCATAATGGCTGAATAATTCGAATTATATGTAGGGCATAAAAATATATGTATCAATAATAATAATGATTTGTATGAAATAAACGGAAAACCTTATAAGCGTTAATATTTCATGAGGTATTCGAAACTTTTTTTCATTAGAAAATTATTCAAAACATATTCGAAAATAACATTTGAATTACCTACTTCTTGAGAATTCCAAAACAATAAATCATGAGTTATTGATTTTGATTTGTCACTGATTATATATTTTCTCTAATTTCAGGTTAAGCTAGGCGTTGAAAATATTTACGATTGGCAAAGTAAGATCGGGCGTGAAAGTCTTCCTTACAAAACCGTGAGTAACAAGTTTTGAAAAAGTTGAATAAATATTAATAACAAATCTGTTGCCGAAGAATTGAATTTCATTTTGTTGCACTGCAAAATTGATATATGTTATGAAATGGAGCCTGTTTTCTCCTCCAATAGACATTAGAAAAATACAGAGTATAAACTGCTTTAAAAAAATTGAGATAAAGCTGATAGAGAAGCTTGCACTTCAATATTTGATATCTCTGAACAAGAGTAAATTTGTTGCTTCGATTCGTTGATCACTGCATTATCTTAATGATTCAGAAACCAGGAACTATTGGAAAAAAAACTGTGCGACATTTGAAATTCAGCCACAACTTCTCATATCTTGCTTCTTATTTTATTCGTCGCTTGATCAATCCTGAGTATAAGTGTGTTACTTTTTATGTCCGATATAGAGAACAGATATTGATCATTAACAATCATTCATTGTTTTTCAAAATATTTCCCATGAAAATCTATACACTGCAACTTTGTCACTCTCATTGAGGTATCGAAAAATGCGAATATATATACAGTTTATTTTTTACATACTTGCATAAAAATAGGTCGGTCGATATCAAAATAAATTCTGAAGGTAATTGCAATGAAACAAAATGCATCTCGTGTACAAGTTTTCATTAAAAAAATCGAGGGGTTTTTCCGATTCAAGTATATTATCAGGAAAAATTGTACATCAGATGCATTTTGCACTTGCCTGCAAAATTTCATAAATTATCCTTTCACTCATACATTGCAAGAAAAAAAGAAATCTGCAATTTTGATCATTCCATGTCAAGAAAATAGACATCCTTTAAACGTAATTTGCGTTTAGAGCTGTTTTCGACAGCCCCATTTTAAACAGTTCCACAGCTGCAGCAAAATTCTCCCTCAAAATCTGAAGACATGTATTTGAATGGCCGTCTCTTTGGGGCATGAAAAAAGGTTTTCACCAAATTTGGTGAAAAAAGGTGTTTTTCGTGAAAGATTGAAATAACAATCAGATTTCTTTAATTCATCACGGCAAAATAAAATTTCGCCGCCCCGGCTCTGAGTAAAAGTTAAATGAATTGATTTCGTTCCAAATACAATTAGCGCGTCCTGAATTTTTATACTTACTAATTTCTGCTTCCAACACAACTCTCGCATGTAGGACAATGTTATCCGGATTACATGTAGATTTTTTTACTATTTTCGTTTTTCGATTTGATATTTGACCTCACAACATTTTTTCACAGTATGGTGGCCAAGTTCTCGACTCAAAAAATTGATCCAACTAATGTGAGCAATCGAATGAGCCCACCAGATTTTTGGACTAGAAAGGCCTTATTCGAGATATGAGGCCTAACTTTGACATTTCGAATGCAAATTAGTCTTTTTTATTGCAGCGGGAAAAATTATCAACAGAATTGGTTGAAACCAAAAATTTTCTCAACCGTATTTGGGGCGGGCCTCTAAAGCCCGGGGATTATTCATACCGGAATGCCAAAATTTATATTCTAATAGTGAGGTCCTCGCATTAGTTTTTCTCAGGGCCCATCACATTTTGGCCCATATGGTATTTTATGAGAACAAACTTTGAATTTTCGAGGAAAGAGCCTAAAAATGGATGAAAAAATTTGTCTTCAACCAATTCGGATGTAAAATCTCCCACTGAACCCAAATTTGAAATTAAAAAGGAAGGTTTGCATTTGAAATTGCAAAGTTGGACCTCTCACCTCGTACAAGCCTTTCTGGACCCAAAATCTGATCTGTTCAAAAATTACTAAGAACTTCAGTATCGGAATATGAATTTCTTCATCCTGATCAGAAAAAACGTCCCCGGATTTTTGAACATATAACGCTACATATGGGGCTCAAATATTGACGAGAAAATTTTTGGTTTCAACCAATTCGGAATCGGTAATAAAAAAGATGGGTTTGTATTTGAAATTCGAAGTCCGGCCTCATTACTCATATAAGGGCTTTTAGGTCCGAAAATTTGTTCAGCCAATTCTATTCCACGGGCGAAATCATTTAAGACCTCAGTATCGCAATTAAGATTTTCCACGTATGAGCGAAATAAATTCACCGTTTTCAGACTTTTGAACCACCATATCCTTCTACTATGAACATTATCAAGTAAATAAAGAAGACTAATCTGAATGACATTTCAGTCAGGCATTCTTTTAACTCATAAAAGGGCCTTATCGAATTTTGAAACGACGGCGCCTTATTATCAATAATAATACTTAAGATGATCGATAAAGAAACCCAAAACTAATCGCCTACATTTCGTATGAATTTGCAGAGAGAGAATGTAAAATCCGACGGTTGAAATTTTTTAAACCCCTCTGAGTAATAAAAATTTTGAATCCTGTTTGGCAAACTGAAAATGAAAATCAATTCAGAATTATCCTGGAAACCCTTCCAAAAACTAAACGATTTTCTTCTGTCGGAATAACTCCGAGTTAAATTAAATTTTTATTCAGCTGTTCGTGTATGATTGTATGTATGTATGTATTTCCATGCATTCTGGGTTTCAGTGAAACCCCTCATAAGCTACTTAAGAGATTGGTCAAGCAAAGTTAAAAATCCGCCATCTTTTGGATTTCATACTCAATAACAGGCGACTTTTCGATTTTGAAGAAGAAAAATGTCAATATGAAAAAGCTGATTTGCCGCCCCTAGAATTTGCTGCCCTGGCAGGTTGCCCGGTTTGCCGGCCCTGGCGGCGGCCCTCTCTGTTTTTTTTTCCATCTACTACTTTGCCATTACGCTTTTTTCTATAGGACTGGTTGTTTCGCCAGTAATCCTGTTAAACTGTTTTTCACACTTCAAAGTAGTTCATTTTTCCTTTAATTTGTTATATTTTATTATGTTCTGTTATACAGGGTGAGTCTTTGACTTGTACATATATTCAAACCATAGATTGTCGAGGTCAAAAGAAATACTTTGTTCGTCTAGCATTTTTTCCGATTCAGCCTAGACAAAAAGATATAGCAATTTAAAACTTTTATAATGAGCTATGCCACCCTGGAAATATGACACTTAAATTTTTCCGAACATTGAATCTACCACCTGAACCTTCCAGAAAATGTAGCAGAAATTTTATTTTGCGAATCTTCTGAACAGAATTACTTTCAGCCAAAACAACGAATTTTTTTAAATTTCGCTGATATAAATTTTTTTAATCATTAATTACTCGAAAAATGCGTATTTCACGAAAAATACTTTTGTTTTCCAAAATGGCCGAATATTCATTAAATGGCATTCAATCTCGCATTCAACTCACTTCCAACAGTCGGAATCATTGAATTTCTGTTATAATTATGGAAAGTAATGGTTTATATTGGTCATAACGAAAAAAATTAGACATGTGAGTTAAATATTTTATTCGTAAGATATTTGCCACGTTAATGAGAACCTATATTCTGAAAATCATTTCATTCAATGAAATCATTCACGAGATATATTCGAAAATTACAATTTTTCATGGATCTTCAGCAGCCTGTATCTTTCCAACCGAGCCGAATCGAAAAGAATGGTAGAGACAAAAACTGTTTATTTTGACCTCAGGAATTTTCCGTTAAAATATATGTACAAGTCAATGACTCACCTTGTATATACCCTTTCGCATTCTACTATTTTTCTATTTTAAAAAAATATTGAAATTGATCTAACCACCAGAGTAAAATTCTCTTCAGAGCACACATGCTTGGGTAAGGAATCCATGACTAATTTGGCCTATATAAGTGTTGCAGATTTCCTCATTCCTTTATTCCAAAAATTGGCTGTTATATTGACATTTGATTATTGAAAACCAAATCAAAATAATCAATAGATCGATGAGCGATTTCATCTCATACCACTGTGAATGAACAATATTTAGCAAAGTAAGCCAAAAAAAGTACTTCAAAATTGACAGCATATAATCCATTACTAACGCATGTTTCAACATCCTCAAATTCACTATTTATGGTGAATTTATGACACGGAATTCACACAAACAACCAAAAAAACATTTTTATATTTGATCGAAGATTTCATTATTCTTAACTTACACATACGGTTCGTCTTTCTAGTTGTATGAGTATATCTTCCTGTTTTCCATCATTATATATGAGAATGATTTCAAGTCAACTTTTCTACCCTATTGGTTTCACTTCTTCAGATTTCTCCTTGTTAGATTTTTAGTATTATATTTTCATTTCGTAACTGAGTTCATACCCCTTGTTTATGTTGTCATTTTTAGACTGAACAAGATGAAAAATATGACCAGAATTTCGATTTACTATTAATGAGTCCTATTTGCTCCTTTCTTTGAATTTTTTTCAGATGGAATTAGATCTCTTGAATTCAAAACTGAACAAACAGAAATTTTATGTTTGCGGCTTATTTCCTCTGGATTGGACATTAATTTATTGCGTAAGTAATAAACGGAAATATTTCCAATTTATTATTACAATAATATAAAGGGCGTGTTCACTTTCACATTACATGGCCTCCTAAATCGGCACTTTTCCTCTTCGAAATAAAGAATTCCTCTCGACAAGAATCGGCTTATAAAATTTGAAAATTAATAATACAAATTTACGAAAAATTTCAGTGTGTAAACGTCCTCCAAGTTTCAATGTTTTCTCATGTTCTAAATTTATAATGAGAAATCGGAAATAAATGAAATTCCAAAATTGCTTAATGTCCATATCTTCTTTCTTTTACGTAGGGTCTCTCGAATTTGTCCTGCTGTATTTAATTTTTCTCATGGCATCAATATGAATTTTTATATAGGAAAAACAATTGATATTTCTATACTAACAGAGAAAAAATTCATTTGTTTCAGATGTTAGCTGAGATAACAACCTATGCGGTCTATATGATTCAATTCAGGGAAATGGAACAGAGCAAGTCAAGGAAATAATAAATAAATTATGGAAATTCGAGATATTTCAATATTCATTGACAGGAAAAAATTATTAAAATTGATTGTTAGCATAATTCCTCAGAAATATATTACACAATTTATTGAATAATTACTGACGAAGATAATAGTCATAATATGATATACAATATTAATAATAAACCAATATTATGAACAAGGCACTGACAAGTAATCTGGAACAATAACCAATAACTTCAACTGTTTAATAATAAGTTATAATTATAACATTTTCCTTTCATTGGGAGAAATACAGTATTTTGAGTATTTGAGTATTCTGAGATTCTCTTGTTGAAAATGTTTCATCAATAGGTACAATAAATAATTACATATAATGAATAGCTTCAGGCTTTCATGACCAGATATATTGACATTAAGAGAGTCTATTAGGAATTATTTCACCTAACGTTTCGCCTACAACTGCGGATTCTTGGTCTGAGGTTGTAACTCGACCGCTGAATTTGCGAAAGTGATGATGGATTCGATTCGTTGGCATAACAACAAATATTCAACTGGCAAATACACATTCTAATATTTCCGAGGAAATTGAGTTATACTTTGTTCAAACCTAAGCGAGATCAGTTCGCGCAGCGGTAGGAGGGCTTTCGGATATGTAGTTACTTTCCGTCCAGAGTCGAATTGAGGAGATTTCACACAATCGTTCAGTTTTAACTGAATGGAAAGGACCCAAATCTGGTGTTTCTCGGAAGTACTTTGTCGGAATCTTGCAAGATTCCGACCCAAATCTCTAAAACTCTGGTGCTTCCTGGAATAACCTTGCCGCAATCTCGACCGTAGATCCGAGTACGATCCTGGCAATCTTTTAGGGCGGTCGAAAGGAGCGTTGTTGTGACCCTTTGACCAATACGAGATTTATTGTGCGCAAACAGTCGATTCTGTTTGTTGTCCTGGCTCATTCTTAAATTCCTAAATTCTTAGCAGGTGTACAGCGCGGCCACAACTATCATTTTGAACGCCTGGTTCATAGCGTCGTACCCCGAGAATTGCCATTTTCATAAATCTACACTCATGTTGTCAAGAACGGCATTCGAAGGAGCTAGTTCAGAATTAGGTATACCATAGAGATAACAGATAACGGAATTTTTTTTTTAAGTAGTAGTTCGCTGAATTTGATTCAATCAGGGCCGCCGCCAGATATTTTGCCGCCCCGGCAAAATAAAATTTCGCCGCCCCGTGAAAATTGCTGTAATATATTGGGTTTGGGATTCATAACAAACTCTTTTTACCATTTGATCAAGGGGGAAAAAATTCAGAAACGAAGGATATACAGGGTGGCCATTTGAAAACGAAACAGACGAGATTACAGACGAAATGAAGGTTACGGACGCATAGCGCTTCAACCCTTGCTACTACAACCCTCACCCCCAATTTTTGAATAGGGAAGATGGGGTGAGTGATACCTCATTTGAAAGGTATTTTTATACTGATTTCAGCACAGTAATAATTGTTTTTTCATTTTATGCATTAGTTCTCGAAATACAGGGTGGCCATTTGAAAACGAAACAGAGGAGATTACAGACGAAATAAATTTTTTTCGATAAAAATGCTCGGACAGGTCGATTTCTGTTTCGAGGGGGACAACTTAAGATGTAGGTTACGGACGCATAGCGCTTCAACCCTTGCTACTACAACCCTCACTCCCAATTTTTGAATAGGGAAGATGGGGTAAGTGCTACCTCATTTGAAAGGTTTTTCACAAAAAACACTACAAGTGCCATGAAAACACCACATCATTTTCAAAAGCTTAGTCAAGAATATTCGAAAACTAATGCATACAATGAAAAAACAATTACTGTGCTGAAATCAGTATAAAAATACCTTTCAAATGAGGTATCACTCACCCCATCTTCCCTATTCAAAAATTGGGGGTGAGGGTTGTAGTAGCAAGGGTTGAAGCGCTATGCGTCCGTAACCTACATCTTTAGTTGTCCTCCTCGAAACAAAAATCGACCTGTCCGAGCATTTCTATCGAAAAAATTTATTTCGTCTGTAATCTCGTCTGTTTCGTTTTCAAATGGCCACCCTGTATTTCAAGAACTAATGCATAAAATGAAAAAACAATTACTGTGCTGAAATCAGTATAAAAATACCTTTCAAATGAGGTATCACTCACCCCATCTTCCCTATTCAAAAATTGGGGGTGAGGGTTGTAGTAGCAAGGGTTGAAGCGCTATGCGTCCGTAACCTACATCTTAAGTTGTCCCCCTCGAAACAAAAATCGACCTGTCGGAGCATTTCTATCGAAAAAATATATTTCGTCTGTAATCTCGTCTATTTCGTTTTCAAATGGTCACCCTGTATATTTCGTTCGTTTCTGAATTTTTTCCCCTTGATCAAATTGTAAATAATTTTTATTGGAGATGACTTCTCTTGTATAATCGCATCAACTTGCTAAAACATAAATAAAACTCAACATATCATTTCAGGAACTGGAAAGTGTAAATAGAAAATATAACTATAAATATGTATCATACAAAGAATATATTAAATAAAAAATAACAAAAAAAACATATATACCGGCTATCGTATGTATAAAAGTGAACTAGAACCATCACACCAAAATATTCGAACTCAAATAAATTTGTTCCTTCTCACCTTCATCTCGCAAAGTCATGAATTGATTGAAATATATCGAGATTATTGACTCTCTCATATTCAATGTGTATAATGACTAGATCAGATAATCTATCTTGGGCCATTGTTGATCGTAGAAAATTTTTTATTCGTTTCAACTCTGAAAAGCTTCTCTCGCCAAAAGTATTTTCCATATTTAATAAAATCATTATACGACAGTTTCTACGATACACGATACCGATAAATATAAATGCGTATGTACAAATTCTCAATCAGGCGGTAAGGTATCATAATAAAAATAAAATAAATCAATCGATTCAAGTACGAATGCATTTGTATATGTCAAATAAAAATTCAGAATTTTAAAATGCATTCACATACAAAATATCGAAACAATGAAAACGCTCTCTGCTTTGAGTGTACGAAGTTTAAAGGATCTATCTCATTTTAAAGGAAAAAAAATCACATGACCCTATTTCATTCATTACCTGTATCTTATAATGATTATTATAATAATATTGATATATTTTTCTGCTACGACCATTATCCAATAAATCGAGAACACTAATCTGCCTCAAATTTCAGGGAGGCATATTTTCAACTCATTCAAAGGCGCCTTTTCGAATTATTGAAACGACGCTTTATGATTAATATGCGTATCTGAGGCGATCCTTGAAAGACTAAAAAAATCACCCACATCACTGTTAATAAGCAGAGAGCGCTTATTATCGTTTAAATGAGATATCCGACGGTAAAAAATACGGAATTATAGAACTCACCTTCAATTTTGTAGGGTAATTCAGTTCGAAAATCATAACTCCGAAGATGAAAGATTTCTATTATGTAGCACTATATAGTGTTGCAAAAATATTGAATATTGTGAGGACACTGAGGACTAACGAGTTCATACCGTTATTTCTCGAGTATTATAAACCCCTCCTGAATATTAAAATTTAGAATTCCGATTGGCAAACTGAAAATAAAAATCATTGCTGAATTATCCCAGAAACCCTTCCAAAAACTTCAGTCCCAGATGTTCATCAGAGGGACCGACCGTCTTGGTAATAAACTCATAAACAAGGGAGTGTAACTAGGAAAAGAGGCCGCTGAGTAGAGGCATTGGCGAAATTTACAACCTGACAGGGATATTTATTTATGAGTAGAATGCTGCATCTTCGATCGTATTACTCTTGTATTGGTTTAATTGCATTTTTATCTGGTTATTTGTGTACAAGTACAAGTGTGATATATTTGGTTGGCCAGGCTTAAAGAGCCGCCCCTGAGTCTGGTCGTGCTTTTCACTTTCAATAACAGGCAGGTTTTCGATTTCAAATGAAAAAAAATCTAGTATGACGAAACTGATTTTGCCGCCCCTAGAATTTGCCGCCCCGGCAGACTGCCCGGTTTGCCGGCCCTGGATTCAATTAAATTGTGACACATCAACAATATTCATAGATGTTAAGACGTGAGACGTATTCCACATTACTTAGGGCAGCATTTTCAAAACGAAATCATCAATAATCAATATTTTAGCTGAATCCATTCGCGTTGTCACACCGAACAACCATTTGCTTGTCGAATAGGTATCAAAATAAACATTTTCAATTAGTTTATAGGTGTGTTTTTTTATATTATTCAACCTCCAGCGTAACGTTCATTATATTCGGTGTCGAGGCTATATTAACGGAGCAAACATGAAAGGGAAGAATGAAGGAATTCAGAAAAAGGTACCAAAATCTAGTGGTTAATGATACTGCCAATTGGAGCAGGCAAATTTCTGATTTTTTCGATGTAATGCAAAAATTATAATTCTTTTCTAGGGATCGAAGGGATATATTCAAAAAATATGTCAAGAGCTTGAAAATCTTAAACGGTGGGAGAGTCGCATAAACGCTATAAGATCTCTGAAACAGAACTATCTTATAAAATATCGTAGAAGCTATAAATGCTTCAACTGAAGATCGCACTAGGAGTAACAAGTCGAAAATTGTAGCTAATACTCTCACGAAATAGATGAAAAATTTAAGTCTCTATGTTAATTTAACATGACGTATCAACAAAAAAAGACGTTTTTAATAAAATGCTACAAAAACCTAGAGTGAGTATTGCAGAGAGTTGGAAAGTTATAGAAAATTCGAAAAGATAATTCATTTTACCAAACATCAATTTGTTGATTTAGCAACACTTGAGCAAATGACTCAGAAATTGAATCATTTACGCCTGTTCATTACGATGCTAATGTTGCGGATATTAGCATCCTAGTTAAAAATCTATACGAAGCGAATGCTATTACTTTTTTTGCAGAATACATTGATAAGAAAGCAATAGCAAATGTTGTCAGTGTGAAAGTATGTTTCTTAAGCTTGTGGATAAGGTCTAACGCACACGAACGATTGTCGGTGAACGACTATTTTGTAGGAGGTTAACGCACACGGACGACAGTCTACGAATAAAATCAAATGGAGCGCGCTCCGACAGTTTTGTAGGTACGACTAAAAGTAGTTCGTGTGCGTTGGTGCATTCACATACGTGTTCTGCATTTCGACCGACAAAATTGTAACTCACCGATTGTCGGTCGTGTGCGTTAGACCTAAGGCAGAGTGTACACTAAATACAGAAAATATCCGCATAGCGATGAGCCTGCTAAATTATCATACCTGAAAAGACCAACCAACATGTTTTCTGAAATTGTGAATTTTTTCAGTCGGAACATTTTAATGAAAATTTTGATGATATTTGTCATTGCAGACATTTAATATTAATCCTAACAGATATAATAGTATGATTGGTTTGAAAAAAGTCATGTATGTTATGAGCATAAACTATTTGCTTTCAAATTCTTGTTAAAGATAAAGATATTTGCAAAAACACGCGAATATAATAATAAGGGAAAATTTTCTAATAGAGGTTCAGTAGCTTCAAAAAATCAAAAATTGAAAATAGTGAAGAATTGTCGATATTCGTTCAATGTTTGTTCCCAATTGTTTTTAATAATTTTTTTTTTGTCAAAAAATATTTCATTCCATTGAGACAAATCATTATTCTGCCTAGGCAGGAAAAGTAACACTTTGCTTAGTGTCTGCAAAATTTATGGGAATTTGCTTTCAGTGGAGAGTTGAAATTATTTACTCCACATTCCAACAGAGTGCACCTATCTTCAAAAACTCCGAAATTGTTATTTGGATATTTCTCACCTTAACTTTTGCGTTCGCACAATATAACAAAACTGAACCCATCCCTTCATCCCTAATCACCGAAAAAAAAAACAGATTTTTTTTTTCACCTGTCACATGAATGTAGAAGACGAGCACAAAATTATCATTTTACCATTTTTGGGTTAATGGACTGTATCATCTTCAATATTGGTGGGGGTGAGCTTTGGTTATAAAAAATTTGGCAGCCTGATGTTCCACAAAGTCCCTCCCAAATTGGTAGATCGATCATTTGGGCGGTTTTCTCGAACCGATTGATTTTAAAAATTAAGAGAACAAGGTTTTTTTCTTTAAACTTCATCTAATCCTGTTAAATCGGATTTTTCACCGAATGAGTTGAAAGGTTATCAAAAATTTTTTTTTTATTCTTATTTCACCTTCAGAAAGAAATTCTTCGAATATAAATTTTTTTTCCAAATTTCGGAAATTCTTGAAAATTTTTTTCATGATTTATTCAACAGGAAATTGATTGAAAAGTGAAGAAATAGTGTAATTATTGATTGATTGAGAAAATTTAGTCGAGTTCAAGGAACAAAACCTTGTTTCCTCAATTTTTTCAATATTTCAATCAATCGGTTCCAGAAAACTGCTGAACCGATGGATCTACCGATTCAGGAAAGAAATCGAGGAATATTAGGCTGTACAATTTTTCACAACCTTAGCTGTTCCGCCAATATTGACGAAGATACAGACGATTGTCTTAATTTCGATTTCCTTCTGACTGAATTATATAGTATCGGTTTCAGGGGTCTTTCTGGAGTGGGTTGGGGATTTCTTGAGGAATAGATATTTCTTGTTCGCATTGGATGGGGATCCCCCAGGGCTCTGTCTTGGGACCTTTGCTATTTACTTTGTTTGTGAATGACCTACCACTCTATGTCATCACCAATTCGGATATATTATCATCTATAAAGGTGGTCTTATTTGCTGACGACACTTCTTTTGTGATATCTGCACCCAGTCTTGTGGAACTTACAGATAGGTGTGAACTTGTGGTGCGCTGTTTCACAGATTGGTGTTTTCGGAACTCCATAATTTTAGATAAGACTGATTTGATGTACTTCAGGACGCGGGATACTGGTCGTCGGTTCAGCTTACAACTGCCGACAGGTGAGTTGGAGTGCTCTGAATGCGTTCCTTGGACTGCAGGTTGATGCTGTTTTAGGTTGGAGGAAACATATTGATTCCGTGTGTGCGAGGTTGAGTAGTGCATTCTTCGCAATCAGACGCCTCAAGCAAATACTATCAACGGAATCTTTGATTTGCGTTTATTGCCCAGAAAAAGATTATTCGTTTAATTTTCAACCTCTCACCAATGGAGTCCTGTAGACCGCATTTCATCGAGAACAAATTGTTAAGTTTTTCGTGTGTTGTTCACAAAGAAGAACATTAATTCAATTAAAAAGTGCTCTGACCATCATGAGTACAATACCAGGCATAAAGATATTCTCTGTTCTATGTTCCAAAACATAGGACGACTAAATTTGAGCACTCGCCCACTTATTGTGGTATCAAATTATTTAATAATCTTCCGGAAAGACTGAGAATTTTGAAATACAGAGAATTCAAAAGAGAGATTAAAGTGTTGTTGCTCTCAAACTGCTATTACAGTGTTGGCGAATTCTCAAGAGGTAAAATAGTTTGAGATTGTTCATTTATTTTCATTTTGTCTTATGTTGTTGTTTTGATATTGTTTTTTTTTTACATTTTTTCCTTTTTGACATGTTCTATACAAATGTATTTTGTCGCAAAGAATGAATAAATATTATTATTATTATTAAACAAAAAATGTCAAAGTGGCATTTTTCGGCCCTTCTCCACGTTTATGTGACAGGTGAAAAAAAATTCTTTTGAATTGAAGAAAACAGATTTTTGTTGGAAATTTTCTGTAGAAGAAGAAATCGCCTTTCGGCTCGCTATGCGATCAGTAGTTCCGGCAGATATCGATAGTTGAGTGAAAAAGGATAATTTTGTATTCAAAACAGAATATTTCGAGGACAAATAGTTATGTCTGAAATTCATGGAAAGCAATTCAGAGCTAAATAAATAGGATATGTGACATTTGCATCGATCAAGCTCGGAAAAATTTTTCCATGCGCGTTGAGGGAAAAAAAATTTTCAAAATTTGCTTCTCGTGCTTCATCCGATGATTGCATGACTACCGGCACTCCCAAAAATTGTGAACCAATAAATTAAGAAACAAGAATCTTCAAGCTTCAATAGTTAGTCTTTTATTTCCTATAAGACCATTTTTCACTGAGATACACCTTGTTGAAAATCATCAAAAAATTCTGAATATTCTCATCGAAAGATGATATTATCATTAATCAGAATAATGAATCATTTTACGTTGCCAACAAAGCAATAAGAGAAATCAATTTTGGGAAAACATTTTCTGGAGCAAGGTCAAGAATCATGATGAAATAGCCATCCTCTGAAGAGGAAATAATTCGAATTAACGTCCATGTAGAGAAAATTAACTATTTTGTAACAGGAATCTGGACAATAAAAATAATATCCTTCTCTAAACTATATTTATTATATCGCCGACGTTTCGAAACTATGAATGGTTTCTTTCTCAAGGCTAAAATAACAGATTGGCCTTTATTCCCGGATTGTCCTACCAGATAAACAGGATATTCAGAGAATTCAATTGTTCGGCAGCGTTTTATATATTCTAACAACTTGAACTTTTTTCAGCGTTTTGAAGGATAGGACCCCATTGTTAGATCCATTACATGGTTAAAACAGTCTTGTGTGGTGTATATGGTTCCTTGTTGTAATTGTGTTACGTGGGCAGACACAACAAACGCTACATAATAGAATGAGACAACATAAAAATGAAACTAAACATCTCGAAAGAACACAAAAAGAGCTCTCACAGCACATACACATGATCAGGGACATAAATTTGATTTTGATAATGTAGAGATTTTGGACAGAGAACCTAATTATAACAGAAGATTGATCAGCGAGATGTTACAGATATAAAAGCATAATACTGTAAATTACAGAAAAGATATAAGAAACTTAAGTATTATTTACAACAATATCATATGAAGTAGTATTATACTGAAATGAAATTGAGGTGTCTGTTGGGAGTTTGTAAGGTATTGTATTGTATTTTCCATGCATTCTGGGTTTCTGTGAAACCCAGAGAGTTTGTACGGTGTCGTCGGTTTAGTTGTTCAAGTTGCTTTGTTTTGTTTGATCGACAGTTGAGACTAGCGTATATTTTCAAAAGAAGAAGAGGAAAGGTCAGTTTTATATATTCTCGACTCATATTTATGTTACCACATGTGTCACAGATATCTTGGTCTGAAAGATTTTTCGTGTTATTTATGTTTTAAAGGATTTTGAATTATTGAAAATGAAAAACGATATATTGTGAGAACTAGAAAAATATCTACTAAATTGGTTATTATGAGGTTTGTACTGAAATATCTATCCAGAAAATATTCATCCATCTTTTGTTATTTTAGCCTTGAGAAAGAAACCATTCATAGTTTCGAAACGTCGGCGATATAGAAAATGTGGTTTAGAAAAGGATACCATTTTTATTATGCAGATTCCTGTTATGAAATAGTTTATTAAGGAAATAATAATGTTTATGTCATTGTGGAAACAGAAATATCTTGGATGTCCAAAATTCCAAGTTTTCGGAAGAGATAGAAAACCTCTTTCGAAACATCATTATGATTTCGATTTATTTTTTGAATAATATTCATTTTTCCTTTGAAAGATCATAGCATAGTTGAAAATTTATTGCTTCGTATGATTTCTGTTGATCTGATTCTTTCTATAATAATTTTTTTATAGTTCGCATTGACTAACGACTTTTTCCCAGTTGTTCTATAATGATAAGAGTCAACAACATAATATCTGTTGCATGCTGAGCAGATTAACAAGTTCGCAAGAGTGGTGTAATGAAAATAATTATAAAAAAATTCTTTACGTTTTTTGGCATACGACAAATTTCAGTTTCCATAATGATAAATTAATATAATTTAGGTTGTCTGGTTGTATTGAATGTTTAAAAAAAATAGATGTACTGCTTTATTGAAGAGATTTATAAACTAACACAGTTAAAATATTGAATCCGTTCATTATCTGATTTTTGCGAAACTTTCATATCTTGCATATTTCTCAGCTTTTACAGAACCTCTTATTTCCTTGTGTATTTGTCAACTGGGAACCTAATGAGGATGATTAATATCTGCTGAACTACTGTCTAAAAAAATAACATTTTTAACATCAAAGAAAAGAAACTACCTGTTATGTTGTGCTCCCAGCATATATTACATTTGACTCAGTAAAAAGTGAAGGTATAATAGAATTAAATCATTTTTATCGCCTTTGAAGTGTTAATTCATTCAAATGAGGCTTCGTATCTTATTTTAAAAGTTAAGTCCTTCAGGAATACATCTGAAGGTTTTCTCTATAGTCTCAAAATTTCCAATAATTAGAGAATAAGTTCAGGTACCATCTGTCACAAATTGTCAAAGAGCTTGTAGAACACCCTCTATAAATGAACATTACAATATTCAATGGCCCTATCCAAGAGACACGTGTAAATTGAAAAAATCAGGAAACAATCTTGATTAGTTTGGTGAGTTGGGATTGATGGGTTTCAGATCTCTACCTAATCGAAAGATAGAATGAAGATGAGAATAATTGAACTATGGTAATTTAATCAACTAGTTTATTAACGGAGCGAGCGTATCAAAAGACAAGATCATAAATTGCTAGATTAAGAACGAGGGTATTGCAAAATTTCTCCGTTGGTCAAAAATAATCAAATAAGGAAATTTTCTGTTTGGCCCATGACAATTACGCATTAAAATCCGAAATCAAGCATTGATAGGGGTCATTAATGGAATATTATTCAGCTGAATAGTTTTTGTGTTTAGGGGTTGTTTAGTCACTACAATTTGTCCAACTTATGAAATGTAATTTGATAGTTACTTCAATAACATATTTAAAAACCAGAAATGTGAAAATAAGTTCATTCCTTTTTTTTTGACAAAAGTTTTGGCCCATGGAAAGTGTCTGACACTTATGATACTAGTATACAAAGATTATAGAGTATAAAGATGGGAAACGAAGCGACTACAATGATATAAGCGACATCTGTTTTTCAAAAGTAATCGGGTTATGGTTAAAATATTTAATTAGGGTCCATTTGGCATAGGTTATATATAGAGATTCAAAGATGATAGAGTATAAAGATGGGAAACGAAGCGACTACAGTGATGTCAGCGACATCTGTCTTTCAAAAGTAATTGGGTTATGGTTCAAATATTCAGTTAGGGTCTATTTGGCATAGATTATATGGAGATTATTAGAAGGCTGTTGTCATTTTTGAAAGAAATACTTGAATAAATATTTTTGCTGAATGATGATTGTATTATCTCGCTTATTTTCCACTGAAATAACTCGAAATCTACAAGAGTAGCACCTAGCTCACTCCATAATCTTGGTTTGGGTGTTTTTCTGTTATGAAATTTGTGTTAGAATCTGACCGACATTCGAAATACATGGTGATTAATTGCAGAAATAGTAGAAAGAATGATCTTGAATGTGCATTCTTTTCATTACCAAAGAGAATGGAAATGTAAGTTTTGAAACTCGTATCATGTCACTGTCTTGTTCATTGTTAATTTGTTTGCGAACCAAATTTTCTTCGGTCTCATTCATTAGATCAAAAAGTTCTCATAGAGGCAATGGTGGTCAGAAGATCGACTTATAGAGGTGGTGGTTCTCTTGACGACCCTTCCAGCAGTTCGACTCATCTACTAGACCCTCTAGACTCATTGAGTTAAAATACACTGGGTAAGATATGTATGAATCGGGCCCCGAACAACTGTTTGATTTATCGAGAGTTCATTGTATGAATAAGTTCTTGAAATTGTTAGAATAATTCTCTAATATGTGAACAAATTATTTGAAATGTTCTCAATTTCATAATTATTGTATTGTAGTTGATTTAACACAATCATTTCAAATAAAAATATAAAGAATCCAAAACGTATTCAAAACGTATTTCATTCGATTCAAAACACTGTGTAGACGGAAAATATAATCCTGATCAAAAAACGGAGCTCTACTTTTGTTTTGTCGATCAGGATATTTCTCTAAAAGCTGTACAAAGAATACTCAATTTAATGGAAATTTATGAAAAGTATGATTCGAATTTCGCGCCTATTAAAATAGTTTTCTTTACTGAATTATGTTTTCAGCGCCATCTAGGTGTCAAAAGTAAGAAACTTGCCGAAAATCGTAGTCGGATTTTAGTACCACAGATGTAAGGGCGTTTCCTATCTTTCTAACTCTATAATCTTTGCTATTATAGAAATAATATTCTATAAAATATATATACAAAATCAGACATGTGAAAATAAATTACGTTAGGCAGCTATAGGATCTAAGACAAATAATTTTTCAGATGCTTGTATCTTCTGAACAGAAACGAATCGGATATAATGTTTATAGGGAAAGAAATGTTCAGAATAAGTAAAGCTTCCATCTGTCAATGTTTTTCATAGTGCTCGTAGAACACCCTGTATAATATTCCCAAGCATTATTTAGTTACATTTTAACATAATATAGGTAATATTTGACAGGTTTTCTTCAGACAACTTTAAGAGAATGAAAAACGTTTAGTTTCTCATTTCAGTATATTTCTTTCTTGTACATAAATTTTCACGATTCATTACAATTACATTAATATTTAGTCATCTTATCAAAAAATAACTTGAACTCTTATGTCCTGGAATCAATAATATAAACACCATTGTTAATATTTTTTTTCTAACAGCATTCAAAATAAAAACTCTGTTCATACATAATATGACAGTATATAATAATAACATAATAATAAATAAAGATATCACAATGAGAAGCATCTATTGATGATTTCCCATAATTTCTCATCTCCGCCTAATTCCATATCTTTCATGAATCATATATTCACACGCAGATTTAATTTTATTGAAACCTCCTTTATCGAGAAAGTTTATGACCATGTCTAAAAAAATAATGGGAAATTGCTCCTGGCAGATTTTATTTAGAAATTTCCGTGCAACCTCTTCGTTGATTCTTCTATCAAATCCCTGTGAGTACTTTTTATTCATTGCAAAGCAGAAGTACTTGAAAGTATTGGTACGGATGGCATCAACTATATCCGAGTTCCTACAGTATTTCGCCGCCTTTCTTTCGTTCGAGATGGTGAACTGCCAGTATGTCAGTGTTGTGTTTTCGATTTTCCTCGTTCTAATCTCGTCGAGTTCGTTGCCAAAATCTCTTATCCTGTTTGTTTCTCCGTCGACAATATTGTCAGGAACTCTCGCCCTGACATGATGAACGAAGAGTTCGGCCAATTTCGCACTTTCCCTCAAGTTTTCCCCTTGCTTTATCCTATCTAGAAGTAATCTGAAAGGGGTGAACCCGCTGTCAGTACTAATTTTGTAATCGGCCCCACATTCCAAGAGAGCGGCTACGACTTCGTGCTTGCTCCGGATGAAGGAGTGCATGCAGAGAGTCAGGGCCGTAATATTCCAGAAGGAACTGGCATTCATTTTTGCGCCACGTGACGCCAGCTCCTTGACCATGGCGGCGCTGCTGACGTAGTGAAGTGGCGTGTATTTATGGCGAGTCTTGTGATTGATGTTTGCTCCGAACTCCAGTAGGACATCCAAGAGATCTCTCCTGTCATGGCACACTGCATAATGTATAATAGCCAATTTGTTAGCGGAAATCCTGACACGTACATTGGCGTTATTTTCCAACAGGATTCTTACAACCCTTTCGGAACTCCATCTCACAGCAACGTGCAGAAGCGTTTCGCCGGACTGTTTCACTGGGCGGTTTACATCTGGCAAGTATCGTACGAGCAAGTCAACCAAGTTCTCTTCTGCAATGAAAAAAAAACAATATATTAGTTCGACCCTAGAGCATAAATCACAAATTGCAGAGGTAAGAAAAGTCGATTTTGAATAGCTGTTTTGGTTGGTTAACGGTTGACCGCTCGGTTCATAAATGACAACGTCAAACGTACCGCACTTTCGAGTACGGTTCAAGTTTCGGCGAAACAGCTGATTCGAAACGTCACCAATTAGTCATTCGAATGCGGTTGGTCGAAAACTGACGGACCAAGAACCAACCTCAATCGAAATTGCCTAAAAAGTATTTAGAATAGCAAAGATTATAGAGTATAAAGATGGGAAACGAAGCGACTACAGTGATGTCAGCGACATCTGTTTTTCAAAAGTAAGAGATTAGAGTAGATTAAATAGAGATTATTAGTAGGCTGTTGTCAATTTTGAAAGAAATACTTGAATAAATATTTTTGCTGAATGATGATTGCATTTTCTCGCGTATTTTCCACTGAAATAACTCGAAATTTACAAGAGTAGCACCTAGCTCACTCCATAATCTTGGTTTGTGTGTTTTTCTGTTATAAATTTTGTGTTAGAAACTGGCCGACATTCGAAATGCATGGTGATTAATTGCAGAAATAATAGAAAAAATAATCTTGAAAGATTACCAAAGAGAATGGAAATGTAAGGTTTGAAACTCGTAATTTGTAACTGTCTTGTTCATTGCTTTTTATTTCAGTGCTGTCAAATGGATAGAGGTTTTGGGGTAAAAATATATTGTTCTGAATAATTTGTTTGCGAACCGAATTTTCTTCGGTCTTATTCATTGGATCAAAAAGTTCCACTCATAGAGACAATGGTAGTCAGAAGAACGACTTATAGAGGTGCTGGTTTTCTTGACGACCCTTTCAGCAGTCCGACTCATCTACTAGACCCTCTAGACTCATTGAGGGTAAAATACACTGGGTAAGATATGTATGAATCGGGTCCAGAACAACTGTTCGATATATCGAATATGTTTGATTTATCGAGAGTTCACTATATGAATAAGTTCTTGAAATTGTTATAATAATTCTCTAATATGTGAACAAATTTTTAAAATGTTCTCAATTTCAATAAAATGGATGGAAAATCTTTGCTGAATTTCAAAATTGAGTATTTAGTCATTGTCAAGACACGCCTAATTTAGAGGGGGAGAGAAAAATTCTTGATTTCAACACATCTGATTGGGACTACCCAAAAATGTAAGGTTAGAGACCACCCACCAGAGGTGAAAACCAAATTGGTTTAGGAAGAGAGGATTCAGTAGACCTGGGGACGACGGTTCCGTGAGGATTTCCAGGTTGCTCCTCGGAAGGTCGGAAAAGTCATCCTTAGATGACTCGGGAGACGGTAAAGTTCTACTTTTTGTAATAGGGAAATATAAGGTCGTTTCAAAGGGCGAAACGGGAAAACAGTTAGTTAGAGGCCGTTGAGGGAATAAGGTAAAGGTTTATTTCGTAGTTGACGGAATACTAGGTAGCTTCGAGAAAGGGAAAATAGAAGTAGTAGGGTTTGTATAAAGGGAAATTTTACCTGTTGTTCAGTTAGGATATTCGAGTCGGGAAACGCGATCGGGAATTAGGGTAAAGTTTCGCAAAAACGGGAGTGAATCGTAACGGGAGTGATTTATTTCAGGAAACTTGGATTACATACCAGCGAGGGAGATCAAAAGGTCAGAATTTTCTAATTTTATTTGATGAGAATAGTCGAGTCCAAAAGTCTTGCCATCTCTCATCGCCTATCAGCTGACAGTGTAATTTCTTAGTATTATGTTATTTTGAAATCTGGGTAATTAAGTAACCTAGAGAATAGGGAAACTTTGACTTCCTTTATGAAATTTTACTTATACAGTCTGAGGTGCAGACGTAGGAATTAATTTATTACCTCGTTAAATTTTTGTAGGTATTTTGGAAAAATAAATTTTTTTGTTAAGTTATTTCATTGGTTTCAATTATCCCTAAAGCTCTAAAAAGAAAAATAACGCCAAGACCTTCTCATTTCTGCAGAAGGCCGTACCCAAAGTGGAGAGAGCCTGAATTTTGTTTGTTAGGTTGACGTGAAGCCGCTCTCATATGTCAACCCCCTTAACATCTAGACACTCCCTTATGAACAAAGTCACTTTTATACAAAAAGGACAAATGATCATATAGGGGTGGCTCATTACAGTTCCACTCATAGAGGCAATGATGGTCAGAAGAACGACTTATAGAGGTGGTGGTTTTCTTGACGACCTTTCCAGCTGTTCGACTAAACTACTAGACTCATTGAGGTGAAAATACACTGGGTAAGATATGTATGCATCACGTCCAGAACAACTGTTTGACTTATCGATGTTCGATTTATCGAGAGTTCTTGAAATTGTTATAATAATTCTTTAATATGTGATCAAATTTTTGAAATGTTCTCAATTTCATAATTATTGTATTGTAGTTGATTTTACACAATCATTTCAAATAAAAAGAAAAAGAATCCATAAGCGTATTTCATTTGATTCAAAACATTGTGTAAATGGAAAATATCATCCTGATCAAAAAGCGGAGCCCCGCTTTTGTTTTATCGATCAGGATGTTTCTTTAAAAGATCGACAAAAAATACTCCATTAAATGGAAATTTATGGATCGGTTTCACAAAACTTTAATTGTGCGATTAAAAAACCTTACGTAAATTCGAACCAATCGAATCACTCGTTTTGAAATTTCAACGAATCGCGGTGGCTCCAATTAATTTAACGGTACAAACAAAGTTGTGTGAAAGCGACCCTATGAGAAGTATAATTCGAATTTCGTGCCTATTGAAATATTTTTCTGTACTAAATTATGTTTTTAGCGCCATCTAGGTGTCAGAAGTAAGAAACTAGCCAAAAATCGTAGTCGCATTTAAGTACCACAGATGTAAGGGCGTTTCCTTTTTTTAACTCTATAATCTCTGTTTCGAGTTATTTCAGTGGAAAATATGCGAGCAAATACAATCATCATTCAGTAAAAATATTGATTCGAGTATTTCTTTCAAAATTGACAACAGCCTACTAATTATCTCTATATAATCTTTGCCAAATGGACCCTAATCAAATATTTTAACCATAACCCGTTTACTTTTGAAACTACAGATGTCGCTCACATCACTGTAGTCGCTTCGTTTACCATCTTTATACTCTATAATCTTTGGTACAGATGATAATATAGCGAGCCTAAGAGAATTTCATTTATTCGAAAAGTCGTTATCTTGCATATACCTACATTTATTTATTGAAAAGAAACTTAATTATATTTTCTATTCGACACAAGAAAATGCTAAACTTCCCGATCTGGCGAATTTGATAATAGTAAAAACTCCTTATGAATCTAGCAGTATACCGTCCATACATAAAGTTATGGACCCTTCTTCATTAAAATTAAATTGGTCTGCAATAGCACCAAGGATGAAAATCATCCGTAATTTGACATGATGAAATTTTAGCACGAGAAAATCTCGAATGAAATCTGAAACTTTATTTTGTTAGGTACTAATAAGGTATAATTTCATCCATTCTCTTTCATAGTTAAAAAATCATTATGTTTATCTTCATGTGGTACGAACATTCTGAGATTTAGTAAATTCATTGCACTTGTTTTACCTGTCTTTCTCAGGATATTGCCAAAAATTCAGCTTTGCCTCGTAAATTCCCAGAAAGTGGTGTAGTATAGTCAGTACAGTTAGTTTCTGAATTTTAAAAAGGTTTTATGAGTATAATAAAATCAGTGATTCCCGAGAGAAAGGAAATTGAAGGAAAAAGATGTCGGCTTTGGTAAAATAACTAATACTTGGAATACCGACAAAGATCTTTTCATATTGTTTTCAAAACACACGTTATGGCAAGTATTCTGAATCACAAGTGTGAGAAAGACTTTGATTAGTAACCGTAACATTTTCAAAAACCGAGTCAGGTATAAATGAAAAATATTAATATTTAGGTAAAGCCTTTTCGTAACAGCAGATAATAGTGTTCAGAATAATTCAAACGTTAATTAGTTACATGATGTCTCTGAATACTTTCATTAAAATCCGGAGTTAAATAGAATTTTTAAAATTGACTCATTTACTACAGTAAATATGCGCAAAGAACCGGTTTGACAATTGATGAAGCCTAGTAAATAAATAGTATAGTAGAAGTCAACACTACACAGAAATTAATATGTCCGAGCTAAAAGTACGGCAATATGAATTGACGATCGCTGAAAAAAAATAACTATTTTATCCGAATTTCTAATCTCAATAATCGAATATCATCATTGATTCTCTATCAATGGCAAGCGACATTTATTCATATCCTCAGTTTAGAGGGGAAAAAAGTAATAATATAATATTAGAGAGTGGAAGTATTAGTTGTTAGAATAAAAAATATCAAATTTGTACAAAGGCGTATAAACAAAAAATTCCAGAGAAAATTCCCTACTAATCGAAATCTATCCTTGGAATGTATCGCTTAATATTTAAACACATAATATTATTTCAAATCGCTAAATTACAAGCTTCAAAAAAAATAGATAGTACCTACAAATCAAATGAAAAATATTCATATAAACCTTATGTATACTGTTACCTTCTCTGGTTCAATGTGATATTCCACTCTAGGTGGTCCCTTAGCTGCAGTCGAAGAAGGGCATGGTAAGTTCAAATCATTTAAAAAAAATGCTCAATGGACGCTACCAGATTTAAATTACACTTAGGGGTATATGGATGTGAAGTTATAACTCAGAAAATCTGGAAAATGTAGTAGAGAAAATCTATTCAGAGCTCAACAATCCTTGTGAAAATATATTCGATGGCTATTGAATCAAGGTAATATTATTCGTAAAGAAGCAAATAATAAATAAGCTTTCAGGAATATTCACACAACGGCGTATGTGTACACAAGCGCTGCACAAGTCTGAAGGTGTGTGGCCCCCCTTATCTCTAAGTACAAGATTGTATAATTTCAAAACGTTACTGAATAAAATCACTGTGTTGCTCTGAATTTATGGAATGAATATAAAAAAAAGGATGTCATCAACTGTTATGAGTGAAAAGTATAGAGAGATGTTCATATAGGAAGTTGGTACGACCTTGAATGTTTCCTTCAGGTTCAGGTTCATTCGGGAATATTCTGGATTATAAACACCTTACGCCGTTAACCCCTTATTTCCTGACTGTCTCGTTTCTTTCTGTACCTTCACAAGTTGATACTGAAGAAATACAACTTCCAAATATAAGTCACGATGAGATTGTCCCAGACTTGGACCCTATAATGAAAAAGACCATCGAACACATATAGTCTCGTTTCAAAAGAAACTCGTAGAAACTCGTACCGAAAAAAAAATAGAAAGGAGGAGGTACTGTGATACTTCTGTATATTTACGAGGGTGAAAATATTAGGTTCTATATGTCCGAGAATAGATGATAGTTATCTCGGTATTGCTGGAAAAGATGCAGAGAAAATATGACACAACTTGCATTGAGAAAAACCACAAGATGTCGGCTTACCAAAGCGAAAAAAGAAAATCCTTCTTGAAAATCCCCTTTCAGGAAACACAATTTCTCTCAATTTATTGTCCCACGAACAATTTGAATTGTTCGACACTGACCACCCGAAAACGAATACGTCCAAATCATAACATCAAATATAACTTGAATAAAAATCCTTTGAAAGAAAACTAAAATTTATGATAACTAAAAGTACATATTCCTTTGACGGTGAGTAGATAATAAAAAAGCCTGTCACACTTGTTCACTTTTATTGTTGTACCAGAAATTGTTATGTAAAGGAAATTTTAATCTGTACTTAATTTTGTCATCATATTTTATAATTTGACTATCATTTTCAGCTGACCTGATGATGGCTTAGAGCCGAAATCGATCGTCAGAGAATATAATTTTTTTAATAAGTGTGTTTTCTTTTTCTCTTCTATTTGATATCAAACACACTCATGGAGTCTTTCATTCACAAATTTGAATTGTATTCTGTGAAATGCTTAGAAAAGTGGAAATCTCAAGAATGGTATCGATAAATCGATGAAAATATCTTTTCAAAAACAATTTGAAGAAGATATCACCTTGTAACTTTATAACACCTGGGTCAAGAATGAAGAACAATGCAGAATCACATCAGCTGTACGCCGGTACAATTCAGCGATAATGAAAAATGCAGCGGCGGAACCGCAATCGGGTTTCGGACACGTAACAATACATAGATAAATGCACCTAGATGTCTTTATATCTCTTTGTGCATTAAATCTTATTCCTATAGACAAGGTGAGTCTCACTCTAGCAATAGATTCTTGTGATCAAAACAAACACTTTCTTCGTATTTTTACAATTCAGCCTAGATAGAAACATAGAGCCATTTCAATCATTCATAATGAGCTAGATAATCCACCCCTGGAAACATGTCACTAATATTTTTCCGACTATTCGATCCACCATTCAAAGAGATTTAATTCTTTGAGTCTTCACAACAGAACAGAGTGGCATTCATTCATACTTATTTATCAGTTAAGCTGCTTAGGATTTTTTAAATGATAAATCACTCGAAAAACGAGCTTTTAACTAGCTTAACTATTAGAAAAACTTTTATTCTTTTAAATGGCCGAATATCCATTGAAAGATTTTCAATTAAGAGTTTCGTCTTCTGAATTTCTGGTTTAATTAAGGAATGTGATGGTTACAATAAGAAAATAAAACATGTTAGAGAAATTTTGTGTTTGTAGAAGAATTACCACATGAATGAAAAAAATTTCCGAAAATCATCACATTCGCTTAAATCATTCACGAGATCGCTAGATGTTGTTCTAAACTATTACATAAATTATATTTCCTCGAGATTTTTCAATAAAATTGAATCCGCTCTAAACTACTCTTATCAACAATATTGAGTCAGTTTTTAAGAAGCACCTCAATAAACTACACTATTTGTTGTCGGTATCCTACTGGTCCTACTAATAATATAAATGTGAAAGTTTGTGAATATGGATGTTTGTTACTCTTTCATGTGAAAACTTCTCAAAGAATTCATCTGAAACTACACATCGATATAATTTATCTACCAGAAAAACACATAGGCTACAATTTATGAAGAGTTTTTTACTATGCATCAACGACAAAATATCTAACAAGTCCGAAAAATTCCTGCCCCCTGATAGCTATTTAGGCGTAAGCATAAATTTTCCAGTACTATTTCATAATATGTAATTAATAAATATATTATTACAATATGACATATATTATGTCTTATTAATAACGGTTAATCAAGATGTAACCCTTCTCAGGTACTATTTCAATACCACTCAATTCATAATAAAAACGAATGTACCACAAATCAAAATGAATTCTGGGTCAAGGTGCACATTAACGAAATCATAGATAGATAACCGAAGATGGAGGCTACCAGCATTTAATTGAAAAAAGGGAGTTGCATTAATGAAATTTATTGAAATTGAAAGCCAATATTTTGAAAAAAAGTTCCAAAAAATGAAACCAACACCGTAACCAAAATGAAAAAGTGCATAAAGGAATAAAAATATTCAAAATCAAAGGACTGATATGAATTCGATTATTGAGTATCTATTGAATTTCCAGTACAAGGGCGTCGCTAGAAATTTTTTCTGGGGGGGGGGTGAAAAAAATTTAGGATATAGTATTTTGTTACGATATGTTCCTATGTAATGATTGTATAACTTATTTTCCGAACAAAATATTTTCCTGGGGGGGGGGGGTTGTAATAACCCCCATTACCCCCCCCCCGTAGCGGTAGCGACGCCAGTGTTCCAGTAAAAAAGTTGATTTCAGAAAATTATCAGAATCGTAGTGACGAGATATTCCCCTGATAATAATATGAAAATGTTGATACTTACTGTCTCTTATAATTTTCTCTGCTATTGTTGTTAATCCTTCAGAGTTTCTGATGTAAGGATCCGCCCCATTTTGTAGAAGTAACTCGACAATTTTCTTGTGTCCAGTTTCATCATTATAATAGTTCGATGCTGCTAAATACAACGGTGAACTCTCCATTGCTGCACTCATAGACGAGATGTTGACTACTTGGGATGACAGGAACTTCTCAACACATTCCGAATTTCCCTCGACACATGCCCGCAAAAAAATATCTCGAGGACTCTCCTCGAATTTTAAATCATCCAAAACGGCCGCTAAGTTTGCTAAATTCGGCATGTTGCTGAACTCTCAAATAACTTCTTCACTAACTGTTTAGAATAATTTCTGGATATTTGCAAAACGTGTCGTACCTACTGTAGGTATTGCTCATGAATGTATAGGCAGAGTATTATCGTTTCTTGACTACGGCCTTAAATTTAGTGAATTTACCTGAAAATCCCTTGAGGAGAAGGGATAAAGACGTAACGAGTCTTAAATATTCCATTTGCGCTTATCAGGAATTCATTGTTAGTTGTCTGAATGGATTTAAATTTGCATCACTGAGACGATTCGTTCCTTTTTCACAAGCATTATTCGTACTTTATGATGAATAAATGACGGATAGAATTGATGAGAAGATGAAATTAAAAAAAGCTTCTCCGAGAAGGAACATAGGCAGATTTTCACAAATTCCATCAGTTTGTAGTTTATCTAAGTGCTCATTTTTACTAATGTCATAATTGTTCAATATACCAGATGTTCAGAATGAATTCGAATCATTTCAATTCAAATGGTGATTTATCATTTTTTCCAAAGCCATTTCTTTCAAGTTAGGATAAAATAATCGATTTAATTCGATATAACTCCGCCAAAAAGGCATTTAGATATATAAAATTTAACTAAGGAATGAAGCCATAGAGATACAAAATAAAAGAATACCGACTCTCTACTAAAACTCGTTGATACTGTTCTCAGCTAGTGTCACCCAATACTGGAGTTATAACTCCAATATGAAGAAGCTGTAGCTCTTCAGGTGGCGGGCGATTCAAAATCTATTCATTTTTGTGAATCGCAGTAAACTGCGTCGTGATACTTGTTAAAAGAAAACTAATTGAATATTTTCATTTGCAGTAAAACGGAAAATCCTAATTAGGTACTAACAATAATGAGAAAAATAAAAAAATAGTTTATACTTTTGTTTTATTAACACTAAACTACAAATAAACATATAAACCAGGATTAGCCTTCAAATTGTACAAATACTTCAAAAGTATAGATGCATGAGGTCAAAGGACAGACTTTGTGTGACAATGGTGTTTTATGAATGAGGTCTGATGCTCCCCAAGACATTTTTCGTTCTGCTCTGATTTTTTCGCTCCATTGGTCGAATTCATCGTCAACAATAGTTCTGACATCTTCTTCACTTGACAGTTTTCCTTCAGAAGAAACTTTTTCCTTTAGAACTGCATTCCAGTTGAGATGGCGAGCAGAATTATCGGTTAATTAGTCCTCTCCGAAATGAGTACTACAGATGACTCGCCCTTTTTATACAATGCCACCAAAGCTGCCTTATCATTAGATGAATGTGACAATTAAAGGCATCACACTTCCTGTAATATTCCCCATATTAACCTGGCTACACCCTTTCAATTGTCTTTTTCTCCATCGAATCAAATGTAAAATATATATATATATATATATATATATATATATATATAGAGAGAGAGAGAATAGATTCTTGGGATAGCAGCAGATTGGATGAATTACTCTTTTTCCTTTATAGCTTAAGCTTTCGATATCTTTATTTTTATCTTCTTCAGAAGCACTACAATCATCGACAAAGTGAGATAGATATACATGTAAAATGGAATAAATATAACAAACTTACAGGATTTGAGATTATAAAATTCAAAGGTGTTCATATATCAGAATATCGACATATATATATTTGAAAACCATGAGAAGTTCGGACGAAAACGAAAAATATATTTTTTTTGGATTGATAAATGTCAGTTATTGACAAATATCATTGATAAATGTCAGTTATTCACAAATATCATTGATATTTGTCAATAACAATGATCATGTTATCGATTATTCAAATACGAAAATATTATTCAAAGAACCTATTTACAAAAAGAGACTCTTCTTGGAAATGTTATCGATAGCAGCGATTGATAAAACCATGAATACCAAACAAGATACCAACAACCTCAGCAACATATATTCTTACCTCATTGACTTATCAAGAAGATCACATCACCTATTTCAAAATCAGAACCTCATGAATAACAACAACCAATTAAATTAAAGAAGAAGCACACAATTTTATGCTACCTCCTCTGAAAGATGTCAGATGAGTTGATTCTATTATATGACATGTTCTGTATTTATATTTCAACTATTTCTTGCTGAATGTTTGGTTTTTTATCTTCAGACTGCGCAGAAGGAAGAAAATCACAGAATATGTATGTTAGTTGTCTTTGTTCCCATTGTTATCTATATGTATTTTCATATTACAGATCCTTGAAAAAGGTAACAACATTTACCGAAAGCTAGGATAATATAAAAGTGTATAACTGAGTTTCCTTGATCGAACATCCTGATAATATTCTACTTTATATATATATATATATATATATATATATATATATATATATATATATATATATATATATATATATATATATATTCTTTTGAATAAGAGAGCTAAGATAATACAATAAATGTTGAAACAAAAAGAACCTAAGCTGAGGTAAAAAAAAGGATCGGGGCACCACAACATTCTTTCGTATGATACTATAGTAAAATACAAAACATAATTGAATTAGGTATTTATGATAAAAATGCAAAAGGCATTGATATTCTCACACGAGTTCAAAATTCAAAAACGTTTTTCAATTCGTTGAATTTTTATCTAAACTAATGAAATAAACAAATCGTAGTTCACAGTTATGATAGCTTGTCCCATTTCATCAGAATAAATAATATATAAATAAACCTGACTATCATCTGGATAATCCTGAAAAAAACAGTGAACCTGATGAACTGGAAATTGAAAATTATAAATAGAAGTGGACCCAACATTGAGGTATCTGTGCCTTTAAAGAGATATCTACAACATTTTGCTCCTGTAACTGTTGTAGATGATGTGCTAAGTAAAGTAAAGAAGGAGCGGAGCTATATGATCATTTCGTTCGACAGACCTATGTGAAAAAAATGGTCTCGAAAAGCTCGTGATTGAGACTAACAAAAGTTTCAGAGTTAAAATAGTTAATTTTCCCTGATTACTGCCTCTGAGAATGTCATCTGTAATATGCAGTAAAGCAGTAATGCAACTATGATTTTTGTTATAATCCTGATTGAGTTGATGAAAGAATTTTGTTTTGAGTCAAATGTGTTTTGTGATATACTATTGAAATTCACTGAAAAATTCAGATTTCACATCCTAGTGACTTTTGGATTGTATCTTAGAACTTGGTGTGACTGTAACGAAAATAGACAAACTACGGAATTTGAATTGTCGTGTGTTCAAAGTTGATAGGATCGGAAGTCAGTGTTGATAACCACAATACGAAAAATATAACTAAAAACAATGTTATAATGTGTTCATTATAGCACTACTTTTATTACTGTAATGAACTCATTCCTGTACTAAAATAAAGAAAGAAAATTCCCTGCCCAAACCCCGTTTTTTTTATCAAGACCTAAAATAAAAGCACAACAAAAAACAAACAAACATAAAAAAGGTTATCCTTCAATTGAATCACATCTGAATAACATTTACTTTGGAAACCACAGGGAACATTAATGAAGCAGAGAAAAAGTAGGTCGATGTTCTCACGTGAAAATTGGATATTCCTTTATTTTCTCTGATCTACATTAAAAAAACAATTTACATAAAAATGTAATTCGACCTTTCTGAACATTCGTTATTTCTCACCGAAGTTCTATGATAATTACGGAAAAAAAATAATTTGTTTACTATCATGCAATTCATCATTTACTTTCTGTTCATAAGAGATACCCTTGAGAAGTGCCAAGTTTTGTGTTGTGTGTGATTGAATAAATAAAATGACTTTTCAAATCGAATATACTTTCGAAAATCAAAAAGCAAGAGCTTGGATGATTGGCCACTGGAAATACTCTATACTCTATTGTATTATCTATATCATCGTTATTCTAGGACTTAAAAATGCGATGAGAAGAAGAAATGCATACAATTTAGACCGACTGCTCGTCATTTGGAACATCTCACTTGCCGCATTCAGTATGTTTGGATTCTGCAGAACGTTTCCAGAATTTCTCAACATAATAACCAATTATGGATTCTACGATTCTGTCTGCGAGCCCTCCTTTATTGCTTCGAATAAAGTGACTGGTTTCTGGATGTTTTTATTTGTTTTGAGTAAACTTCTAGAGTTCGGGGATACAATATTTCTAGTTCTTAGGAAGCGTTCTCTATCATTTTTACATGTTTACCATCACATAATCGTTCTCATTTTTTCTTGGTATAGTTACCAGGAATTCTCAGCTACTACAAGATGGTTCACAGTAATGAACTTTTTTGTTCATTCTATAATGTATTCATATCATGCTCTTTCTGCGATGAAATGGAAACCACTTAAACAGGTAGCAATGGCAATAACGGGACTACAGATTATTCAAATGATTTTTGGTAATTTTGTAATTGTGAGCTCTTATGTTTTCATTTTATATGATTACGATTGTCACGTAAGTCGATCTAATATTACTTTTTCAATGATTATGTATGACAGTTTCTTGATTTTGTTCAGCCAATTTTTCATTGAGTTGCCCAGAACAGACACGAGTGGAGACTGATGGAAGAGGCCTACGTTCAGCAGTGGACGTGCGAGGGCTGAAGAAGAAGAGAAGAAGAATTTTTCATTAATTGCTATATCAAGAATAGGAATGAGGAAAAAACAAGAAAAATTCTGAAAAAAATTAAATAATGTAGGTTAAATGGAAACCAATCTGAGGAATCTCCATTGAGAAAATTGAACAAAAACTATGAAAATTGATTCATTTTATGAATTCATTCAATAAATTTTTTCTTTATGAGTTTAGTTCATTATTCTTTCCCATAGACATACCATTATTTGCCAATACTGTTCAGAGTCATCTGCTCCCCATATCTGTTAGGAGCAGTTGCTTGTTCGGTCTTTTTTGTTTATTTATTCATTCCTTCATAAACTGGTACAGATTATTGTACAAAGATGAAAGCTCGGATTTATAATGCAGATAGTGATATTTTATTACTTTGGACAAGATTCACCAAAAATGAAGAATATGGAGTTTTTAATAAATCCAAGTAGAAACATGATATGAACAACAAATTTTTATAATTCAAGGGTATTCAAATATTCGGAGAAGAACAGTAGGGACCTATTGATATGATTGTTGAATCACATGTTTGAATAAATCAATTTATTATATTATAATCTCTTGATAAGAAGACGTCAATAAAAATTCAGGTATACATAAGGTAGAATAATAGTAGCGAGATCATGATGTTAATAGAATATTCATAGAATATTCGTATGTCTGAAGCAACATTCTCGTATAATTTACAACATGGAGTCAAGGAAATCGAGCAGAGGTATTTATAGAAATAATAATATGTAGGACAGTGTATGCCATTTATATATACGAGTGTCTAATTTTTATGTTTAATTATAAACAAAAATTTTCAAGGTCAGAATCGAGTCATTCTTACAGTACCCATAACATCAATTTGTATAGACGACGAATTCTTAGATTGAGTTACTTGGAACTCAAGTATGAATGAGAATTCTGCAATTTAAATGAATTCATATATTTACTATTGACAAAGCCTACTTGAAAGTTATCTCAATGAATCTAATACATATTAGACGTGGCTTTATTCCTGAAATTGGAATTTCATTCAATAACGGCAAAACTACTGGTTTTGAAGACATGAAATGTTTAGCACACTCTAAATGATTTTTGACGAGCAATCGATTGAAATTACAAAATTATATGGTTGTCGTTTGAAAAAAAAAGAGATTTCATAGTTTCAGCCACCCTGTATGAAATTTATTCATATGATATACCAGAAACACTAGAAACAGTATCATCGTACTTTATTTTATTCCGCTGTTGCAAAAAAGGCATTTCACAATGAGGCATTCTGAAGATATAACTATATACTAATTTGTGACATTTTTCTGACAAAAAATTTAAAAATTAGGCTAATTTAACCTCAAAAATGGCTCCAAGTGTTTGCGCATATCATACACCAAATTTTTGTAGAATTGAACGGAGAATTGAAATATTTAAAAATATACTAAGCGTCACATTTGAAATAACGATGTTGACATTCGTTTCCGGTTGAACCGGAAGTAGATTCTGCTTGAACATGAACTGCTCCATATGAGTTATGAATATTGACTTAAATTGCTAAAAAATATAATTTAAATGGAACTTTGTGATGAAAAGTCATATCGATATGATTTAAGTTGCAGCAAATAGAATTAATTTTAGCCTGTAGGTCTGCAGCGTATACAGGGTGGTTAAAAAAAATCGATTAAAATAACGAAATTTTATTCCCAGAGAATTCAAGCATTTTAAGACTATCAAAACAATGTATGGCCTCCACGGGAATCACTAACAGCTTGACATCTTCTTTGCATACTACACACGAGGTTGTTGAATATTTCTTCAGGAATTTGGTTCCATAAACATGACAAAAGCTCTCTCAGATCATTTAAGGTTTCTGGGGTAGGTTGATGATTATCTATTCTTCTTTGGAGCATATGCCATGCATGTTCTATGCAATTCAAATCTGGTAAGTGGTGAGTAAATGTGGAATACCAAGCTCCTTGCGCGCATTCTCAATTATAACTGCATAAAATACCATAACACTACCCCCTCGGAATGGATGGACTTCTTGGACGTAGCGACGATTACGGGGTATGCGTGGGATTGTCAATGCCCTTATTCTTCAAGAATCTGAAAATCGTCCTTATCTGGATTCATCAGTGAAAAGGACACTACGCCATTGATCGTTTCAATTAATATGTTGACTTGCCTATTCTAGTCTTTGACGCTTATAGTCACGTGTTAATGGAACTCCTCTTAATGGACGTCTAGAACCTAGATTCATCTCTCTCAAACGTCGTCTGATGGTTTCGATGGAAACTTTTAACCCATCTGCATTTTGAAGAGTATTGCGTGGCATTCTATACGTAGATGTAGGCTTTCTTCTCGCCGAAACAGTAATGAAACGATCCTGAGCAGGTGTTGTTTTTCGTCGCCCACCAAGTTTTGGTCTTTTCAACACGGAACATGTCTTCCTCAACGTATTTCAATGTCGAGATATCACACTTTGGCTGGCTTGGAGCCTTTCCGCTACAACAACCTGTAGCATTCCGATATCCCTATTAGCCTCAGCGTTTGTCAATTTTCGTCTTGACATTTTCAGAAAACTCGTTTCGAATCGAAGCCATTGATAAACTGACTCCATTTCAAAATAAGAACATTCATATGCAAAAATCCAAAGTGCAGAAAAAAGGCGGCCAAATTGACGAAATGTCTCATACCGATTCAAGTTGCTATTGAGTTTTAAGTGTTTTTACAGCGATTTTCTCGAAGATTACATATTTCTCTAAACGATTGACTACGATTTCCCTAACTCTTGAGGAGCAGTATATTTTACAATTCAAGGTCGTGTACTCTTGAACAAAAATACAAAATCTTGAATTTCTAATAAAATTGCTTCCTTGGAAAGTCCTAATGAAACACTTAAAAAAAATAACCCTATATAATTTTTTTCATGGCCTTCAGACCAACTAAAAAACCCTCCTTAGCTTCTTGGCTGGAATCCCAAGGACACCGATTCCATCCAGGCAACTTGTTTCGGCAACTGGTACACCAATTACTGTTATATTCTTCAGCATATCAGTTCTGGTCGTTTTCCACTTCTTATACAGGTTAATTGGCAAAACATGCAAGAATAAAAATGTCAAATTCAAATTTCCTTGACGAAAGCATTCTTGATTTCAAAATTTCATTAATTAATGGAAAATCATGGCATAATTCATGAAAGGATATATTTTTTCAGAAAAGCTGCTGATATTAATCAGGGGGTAACTTAATTTTTGTTTGAATGAAATTCTCCATTTTGGTCTTTTGATCAATCATCTCACACAATAATTGTTGTGAATATTTGACATTTGAATACTGTCGAACTTAGAAATTTCTCATTCTCACAAATTGAGAAGTTTCGCAATAACGCAGAATGCATGGTAAAAATACAATAGAATGCATAGAATTATAATATTTTCCAATAGCAACTTCATGCAAGTTTGGTGTATAATTTTGAAACTGTTTTGGGGTTATATGTGGATATTTTGATATTTTCGTCTCTGAATATATTTTTTGTGTCATATTTTGTATGTGTGCTGGGGATCCATAAAAAAAGCCGCTGTTGCACCAATAATTACTATGACATTCATGAGCATATCGGTCCTGATCACTTCTTATTCGTGTTCATTGGCAAAAACATGTAAGAAAAACAAATTCAAATTTCTTTGACGAAAACCTTTTTGATTTCAACAGTTCATGAATGTCTGGAAAATTATTACATAATTCATAGAAGGGGCTATTTTTTCTTCTGAAACGCAGACTTGTTAAAGCAACAAATTAATCAGAGGATAACTGAATTTTTGTTTGAATGAGATTTCCTATATTGTTCGTTTGAGGAATCGTCTCACACTGTAATTATTATGTAAATTAATAATTCTGTACAAATTCAAAACTTGAATGCTGTCGAACTTACAAGTTCCTTATTTTCACAAATTGAGAGGTTTCCCACTAACCCAGAATGCATGGCAAAAACACAATAGAATACATAGAATTAATATTTTCGAATAGATAGCTTCATGCACAGGTAGATACAGTGTGACCAATTCATTATTAATACGAATCATTAATGGATTCCAATAAAAATAATGGGACCAATCGATCATCTAATACTGATACATTAGGAGGGTAATGATCAAATGTTTCATTTCGTCCACTTGCCCCAAAAGATACAACCATAATAAGTAATATAATATCGAAGATAAAATGGAACTTAATATCGAAACAGACACCTTTCGTTCAATGAGCATCTTATTCAAAATGTGGAAATATTGTTTGATAATGCCAAATTATGTCTACGATCAAAAAAAAAATTATTTCAGATATAAGAAAGAGAAGAAACGTTTGATATGTTTCAGTATTGTATTCTTCTTTGATTTGATTAATATGGCATGTACAGATTTCACACGAAGAACAGAATTGGAATCGATTTTTACGGAGATTTATCAAGTATTTCTCTTCGGTTATACCTGGATAGCTGTGATTGTAGTTCATAAAAAGTTCAAAAATATCGAGTTGCTAGTTGAAAATATAAAAAAACTCGAAATGAAGAAAATGGTTTTATGCAAATATTGCACGAACAAAAAAAATTTGGAACTGATATGGCTGTCTTTCACATTAGTTATTTTTATTGTTTTAGTTAATATAGATATTATTATGATATATTATATGTACCACACGGTGGTGGATTTACTAAAAATTTGTGCCTTCCATATTCATTTTTTCGTGGCTATCCAAATTCAACAGTTCTACATTACTGCCCAGTCGATATTCTCACACCATACTAATGTTTTGACTTATCTTTCAAAAAATATGGATTTGTTTCATCGACAATTGATTGATATCAAAGATTATGATGAATTACTACGCTCCACAGTTTCTGATTTCAGAAAGACTTTCTCATTCGCAATCTTGATAAAATGTATTTTCATTTCCTGCAGTGTTTTAATGGCAGTTTACACACATATAAATTCAGTGGTATATGATGATAATGATCCAATTTATATATCTATTTCCGTTTTTGAGATCTTCTTGATTGGTCTAGTAGTATCCATGATGGTTTCTTTAATCTATCAAAATGAAGAGATAGAAGTACAGGTAAGATACCCACACTATAATAAACAACAGATTATCATTTCGTAACAACCATCTAAACGAAGTTAAATATGTACCTAATAATCAGCTCATCTCATTAGAATTGAAAAAAAGATTAAAATCAACTATCTTTCAATATAAATCGTTAGATTTATTAGTCTAATGTTGTAAACCATGTTCTATATTACATCTATGGATAACATTCAACAGTTTTTTATTTCTCGGTTGCTTCTGTGAATCATAGTGTCCAAAAGTCCATCATTATCAAAATGATAGTCAGAAATAGACTTGTATTTTTGTTGTATGATGACATAGGATCGAAAAGTCTCAATTTTGTTTTAACAAAAATGAATCATGAAAACTGTGCGAGAATGAAATATTCTTGCAAGATTTTGTTCTAAAAAATGTGGCAGGATATGAATCAGAGACCTTTTTTTTGAAACGACATAACGACTAGTCATAGATTCGGCCATGAAAAATTCCATGTGTTTTCGGACTTTTTTTTGATATTTTCACTTATTTCGGATTATGATTGATAATTTATATTTTTTCAATCAAATGAAATAGTATTTCATGTTTAATTCAAATCTGTTTTTAATGAATAATTAAGGTAAAAGGTAGGCACAGTCTAGAGCTGAAATGCCTTTGGAGTTGATTATCGCAGTTGCGATAATTTCAAATTTTGTGACATTTCTGTCATAAATATTTATAAACCTCCGAACATTATTTGGCCAAGAAATCTGAATGTTGATGTTTTTCAAAGTAGCAAATGCATTTCTGCTTTTGCCTTTTTTCATTTCAGATTAAGAATAACGATTCTTTTTGGGAAGAATCTGTTTATCCGAGCCCATCGACGGATAATATGAAGATGATCACACTGATGTCTTTCAAGATTTTTCTGATATTTGATATTTTATGTTATTTTTTTTATGGGGACACAAGTTTTTTCGGCTGAGGTTTTTCCCCTGGCTGTATAGTATCGTATGATACTAGTGATGATAGTATCGTATGATTCTATGGTATCATACGAAAAATGTTATGATACCCCGTTCTTTTTTTACCTCAGCTTAGGTACTTTTTGTTTCAACATTTATTATACTATTTCAGCTCCCTTTTTCATTAGAATATATAACTTAAATAGATTTTTTAGAAGAAAAATAGATTATTGTATTTGTGAAAATGAAGGACATATTGAACACCTACACCAATTGAATTTTTTTATGTTTTTAATTTTTTATCTAGTTTAACCAGCATCGATTGTTACTTCATAATTTTTGAATCAAAATATTCAGAAAACGTGTTTTTTTGGTGTAAAATTGAATGATGTTCAGGATCGCTCGAAATCTAGCTTAATAAATCTGATATCGAAAGAGTTATCTTCAAAACAACAATTTCATTACAATATTGTCAGTAGTTTCGGCGAAATCGTAATAAATGTGTATATTTTTTTTTCTACACCCTGTACCTTGAATGCGGATGGCTTTACGAAATTTTTTCACTGAATAAACCCCTAATATTTTTCAGTTTTCTATTTATCCTAGGGAGGATTTTGATACACCCTGTATAGACTTCAAGAGTCTAATTGGTCCAATTAAAAAAACATCCTGTATTATGGTAGCAAACACCGTAGTGACTTGCGGTGTTCAGCAATTTATGTTTCTCCAAAAAAGGGAACATGACATGTATATTGTTGAATTCACCTACTTTGTCTTTTGAAATAGGTATGTGAAAAGTCAAGTTGACAGTAGAAGTTTTTTGAAAACTGTCACTCTTTGTATGTTCAGAAGTAAAATTTGATTATATTCATACATTTGAAATAGATCTGGCTCTGATTGAAAGGTAATCCCATATTATTGTCAGTGTTAGTAGGGGAACTTTTAAGAAACTGAAGAAATATCAGTTTCAACATATATGACTTTTTTCTATGTCTCCTGCTGTTAAACGTCAAACATTTCTCATGAAATATTCAGCATCCAGTGGAAGACACTGAAATAATAAGAGTTGTAAATAAGAAATGGACCAATTCTCGTTGATGGACTGACTAAAATCTCTGACAATGTTCTGGGTTGTGTTGTTGTTATTTACTTGTAAGCAATGCTCTCTCATCTATATTTTAATCCCAAATGTTTGACTTCTTTCATAATCATATTTTTAGTGCTTTCGTGTTTCAAACTCCAAAAGTCCTATGAAGACTGTTTACCTATAGGACACTATAGGTACACATATAGGTAGAACGTTATGTGAAACACCTGATGGAACACACCCAGACTCATTCTCTACAGTGACAATTATAATAATTGTATTTACCTATACCTGATATAATCGATTCATGAATATGATATTTCGTTATGTGTTATGTTTTCGATCGTAATTGCTTGGTATAATGGAGTATGCCTCAATTCATTTGTACTTCTCCGAATATCTCAATTATGATATCATTATGATAAAATCTATATTACTTCAGAACAAGAAATATTATCATTATTCATTCAATTCTGTAAAATGAGACAGTTTTCATTTTGCACACCTAACAACTACATACCTAAGTCATATTGAATCAATCGAGACAACAGCCGTTTCAATGAGAAATTTATCAGAAACCGATACTTTTCGTTCAATGGATATAGTCTTCAAATTGTGGAAATATTTTTTCATGTTGCCAGTTTATGTTCTAGATGAAAAAATGAATCAATTCAAATACAAGAGGCAACTGAAACGTTCGATATTCTGTGTCCTCATATTTCTTCTGACCCTAAATGATTTGCGTTACAAGTATTATACTCATAAAACGGAATTAGAACTAATAATTATTCGATTATATAAGTTTTCGCTTTTTTGTCAAACATGGATAACGATGATTGTTGTTTATGGGAAAAAGGAAAATATCGAAAATATACTGAAAAACATGATCATCCTCGACATCAAGAAGCAGACTTTATGCAAAGACTACTATTACATGCAGAGAAAGTCTTGGGAATTGTTATATTTTTTTGGTCCTCTTGTGATGACCGTGATTCTTATCATTTCTGATAGTTTTATGTGTTCTTTTTTCTGTGATTCTCTGAAAGATATTTTCACAATTTTAACATTTTATCTTCACCTTCTAGTCACCATACAATTCCAATATTTTCTTGTTACCGTTTTTTTCATTCTTTCAAATCATTCAAAAATTTCAAATTTCTGTATGAACAGTATGACCACCACCCATAATAGAACGATGAACGCTATAGCAGAATACGATGAACTACTACGTATCACCATTATTGAATTCAGAACAGTGATCTCATTAATAGTCATAATTAAATATGTTTATGTCTTGTACAGTATATCGTCAACTTTATTCTCGCAATCAAATTTATATTATGATGAAAATAGTTTTATAATGGGTTGTGCTTATTTGATTTTTTTAGTATTTCTTCTAACTTTTGACCTATCCACGATTTTAGTTATGATATCAGGGAATGTGTTTATTGAACGACAGGTAATGAATTGTTTTAAGTGCGACTTATTAATAACGATCAAACTGAAGTTAAATCTCATATCTTTCGAATATTAGAATTATTAAATTTTCTAACATATTTATGGTGAAGGACAATCGAGAAAAAATTAATTCAAGATATATTTTCCTGAGATATTCCAGTTTTTTTTTTTTGATAACTAATAATACTAAATATTTTGTCGAAGATCTGAATATTTCGTGAATTATTTTCAACTGAATGCATTTTTCAATAATAATTTTTGCGTTTTAAAATTTTATTCTTCAATTTCCAATGGCAGTTTTCTATTTCAAATATATGATGCTATCGAATATCCCAATTATCGAGTTTGAATTTTATTTTAAAATTTTCATATAGTAAAAAAAATTTCAGAGGGAAACATTTTTTACTTTCAGTTTCACTTCGAATGCACTGTCATTTGAACTTCTTTTATTTAACTATGTAGACTTGATTCTCGAAAAAATGGTTATTTTCATTAGTTAGTTTTTGGCCAACAAGGTTGGAGCTACAACACACTCTTTTCATTCTATTCAGTTTTTATATAAAGAATTCTCTGTCATGGCTGAATAATTCGAATTATATGTAGGGCATAAAAATATATGTATCAATAAGAATATAATTTGTATGAAATTAACGGAAGTCCTTATAAGCGTTAACATTTCATGAGGTATTCGAAATTTTTTTTCATTAGAAAATTATTCAGAACATATTCGAAAATAACATTTGAATTACTTCTTGAGAATTTAAAAACAATAAATCATGAGTTATTGATTTTGATTTGTCACTGATCATATATTGTCTCTAATTTCAGGTTAAGCTGGGCGTTGAAAATATTTACGATTGGCAAAGTAAGATCGGGCGTGAAAATCTTCCTTACAAAACCGTGAGTAACAAGTTTTGAAGAAGTTGAATAAATATTAATAACAAATCTGTTGTCGAAGAATTTAATTTCGTTGTGTTGCACTACAAAATTGATATATGTTATGAAATGAAGCCTGTTATTTCCACCAGTAGACATAAGAAAAATACAGAGTATAAACTACTTTAAATAAATATTGAGATAAAGCTGATAGAGAAGCTTGCACTTCAATATTTGATATCTCTGAACAAGAGGAAATTTGTTGCTTTGATTCGTTGATCATTGCATTATCTTAATGATTCAGAAACCCGAAACTATTGGAAAAAAACTTTGCGACAATTGAAATTCAGCCACAACTTCTCATATCGTGCTTCTTATTTTATTCATCGCTTGATCAACCCTGAGTATAAGTGTGTTACTTTTTATATCAGATATAGAGAACAGATATTAATCATCAAAAATCATTCATTGTTTTTCAAAATATTTCCCATGAAAATCTATACACTGCAATTTTGTCACTCTCATTGAGGTACTTCGAAAATATGCATCAACCGCTTCTTCAGGTATCGAAAAATGCGAATATATATACAGTTTATTTTTTACATACTTGCATAAAAATAAGTCATTCGATGTCAAAATAAATTTTGAAGGTAATTGCAATGAAACAAATTGCATCTCATGTTCAAATTTTCTGGTGGTAATATCCCAAAGGAGGGATATATAAATATAAATATAAATTTAAAAAAATTGAGGGGTTTTTCCGATTCAAGTATGTTATCAGGAAAAATTGTAAATCAGATGCATTTTGCACTCCTACATGGCAAGAAAGAAAGAAATTAGCAATTTTAATCAATCCATGGCAAGAATTTGACATCCTGTAAACGTAATTTGCGTTTAGAGCTGTTTTCGACAGCCCCATTATAAACAGTCCCACAGCTGCAGCACAGTTCTCCCTCAAATTCTGAAGACATTTTGAATGGCCGTCTCTTTGGGTCATGAAGAAATGTTTTCACCAAATTTTGTGAAAAAAGGTGTGTTTTGTAAAAGATTAAAATAACAATCAGATTTCTTCATCACGAAAATTTTGAAATGTGATAAAAAAGAAAAACGAAAGCTGTATTTTTTTTCCATCCAAAACTTTGCCATTACACTTTTTTCTATAGGACTGATAAACCGTATTTCACACTTCAAAGTAGTTCATTTTTCCTTTAATTTGTTATATTTTGTTATGTTCTGTTATACAGGGTGAGTCTTTGACTTGTACATATATTCAAACCATAGATTGTTGAGGTCGAAAGAAATACTTTTTTTGTATAATATTTTTTCTGATTCAGCCTAAATAAAAAGATATAGCGATTCAAAACTTTCATAATGAGCTATGCCACCCCTGGAAATATGACACTTAAATTTTTCCGAACATTAAATCTACCACCTGAACCTTCTAGAAAATGTAGCAGAAAGTTAATTCTGCGAATCTTCTGAACAGAATTACATTCAGTCAAACTAACGAATTCTTTTAATTTCGCTGATATAGATTTTTTTAAATCATGAATTACTCGAAGAATGCGCATTTCACGAGATTTTACGAAACATACTTTTGTTAAATAGTTTCACGCTTTCACGACCGGATATATTGACATTAAGAGAGTCTTCCTGGCTTATTGGCCGTGGTATATTAGGAATTATTTCACCCGTTTCGCCCACAACTGCGGTAGGCATCTTCAGAGGATTCTTGGTCTTAGATTGTAACTCGACCGCTGAATTTTCGAAAGTGATGCTGGATTCGATCCGTTGTCCCACTTATACCCTGATCATTGGCGTGAGAAGGTAGTGGGTTTACGCGCGCGATGTTGATTGGTCCATCGCTCCCACTTCGTATTGGCTTGATTTTGGTCTTTTCCAACATCGGCAACCATGCGCTATGTACCAAAGGAGTTTCTTCCCTTCTGTTCATATGACCAAGAATCCTCTGAAGATGCCTACCGCAACTGTGGGCGAAACGTTAGGTGAAATAATTCCTAATAGACCACGGCCAATAAGCCCGGACGACTCTCTTAATGTCCATACTTTTGTTTTCCGAAATGGCCAAATATTCATTAAATAGCATTCAACTCACATTCAACGATAATTCTATTTTCAAAAAATATCGAAATTGATCTAACAACCAGAGTAAAATTCTCTTCAGAGCTCACATGCTTGGGTAAAGAATCCATGACTGATTTGGCAAATATAAGTGTTGCAGAGTTCCTCATAGATGACCCCCTGATTTATTTCAAAAATTAGCTGTTATATTGACATTTTATGATTGAAAATTGAATCAAAATAATCAATAAATCGATGAGCGGTTTCATTTCATACCAATGTGAATGAACAATATTTAACAAAATAAGCCCTTGTCAAGAAATAAGATCAAGTACATCAAAATTGACAGCATATTATAATCATCCATTATAAACTCAGGTTTCAACATCCTCAAATTCACTATTTATGGTGAATTTATGACACGAAAATAACACAAACAACCAAAAAAAAATTTATATTTAATTGAAGATTTCATTATTCTTCACCTACACATACGTTTCGTCTATCTAGTTGTATGAGTATATCTTCCTCTTCTCCATCATTATATACGAGAATAATTTCAAGTCAACTTTTCTACCCTTTTGGTTTATTCACTTCTTCAGATTTCTCTTTGTTAGATTTTCAGTTTTTTATTTTCCTTTCGTAACTGAGTTCACTGCCCTCGTTTATGTTGTCATTTTTAGACTGAAGAAGATGAAAAATATGACCAAAATTTCGATTTACTATTAATGAGTCGTATTTGCTCCTTTCGACCAAGATCCCATTCTTTGAATTTTTTTCAGATGGAATTAGATCTCTTGAATTCAAAACTGAACAAACAGAAATTTCATGTTTGCGGCTTATTTCCTCTGGATTGGACATTAATTTATTGCGTAAGTAATAAACAGAAATATTTCTAATTTATGATTATAATAATATACAGGGTGTGTTCGTGAACTTTTCATATTCACATTACATGCCCTTCTAAATCGGCAGTTTTCCTCTTCGAATAATTCCTTTGGACAAGAATCGGCTTATAGAATTTGAAAATTAATAATACAAATTTGCGAAAAATTTCAGTGTGTAAACTTCCCCCAAGTTTCAATATTATCTCATGTTCTAAATTTATGATGAGAAATCGGAAATAAATGATATTCCAATGTTGCTTATTGTTCATATCTTCTTTCTTTTACTAACGATCTCACGAATTTGTCGTGCTATATTTCATTTTTCTCATGGCAGCAATATGAATTTTTATATAGGAAGAACAATTGATATTTCTATACATTAGTATATCTTAGTCTCTATTAAGAGAAGAAATTAATTTGTTTCAGATGGTGGCTGAGATATCAACCTATGCGGTCTATATGATTCAATTCAGAGAAATGGAACAGAGCAAATCAAGGAAATTATAAATTATGGAAATTGGAGATATTTCATTATCCGTTAGGAGGAAAAAATCATTGAAATTGATTGTTAGCATAATTCCTCAGAAATATATTAGCAATTTATTGAATAATTACTGAAGAACATACTAGTCACAATAAGTTGTACAATATTAATAATAAACCAATATTATGAACAAGGCACTGACAAGTAATCTAGAACATAACCAATAACCTCAACTGTTTAATAATAAATTATAATTATAACATTTTCCTCTCATTGAGAAAAATACAGTATATATTTTAAGCTTCTCGTGGTGAAAATGTTTCGTCAATTGGTACAATAAATCATAACATATAATGAGTAGTTTCAGGCTTTCACGACCGGATATATTGACATTAAGAGAGTCTATCCCTGAGTTGCAGGAACGTTCATTAAATTTAATGCCGCCTCAATTCTCCATTAAACGGGGTATCCATGGCTACCCTCTATGGATATTCCGTTTATGGGAGAATTAAGGCGGCATTAAATTTTAATGGACGTTCCTGCAACTCAGTGTTAAAGGAATAATTTCACCTAACGTTTCTCCTACAACTGCGGATTCTTGGTCTGAGGTTGTAACTCCACCGCTGAATTTCCGAAAGTAATGATGGATTCGATTCGTTGGCCCAACAACAAATATTCAACTGGCAGATACACATTTTAATATATCTGAGGAAATTGAACTATTGCTAGGCGCTAACATCTTTTATGAATTGCTTCGGCCTAAACAGATCAAACTTAATGCAGGGATCCTAGCAGGTAGCAGCGCGTGCCCCGCACGCGGGCGGCCGAGTGCGGGGGGCAGCCGTAGGCCACCACTATCACTTTGAACGCATAGTTCATAGCGTCGTTCCCCGAGAATCGCCATTTTCATAAATCTAAACTCATTGTGTTAAGAACGTCAAAAATCGGCATTTGAAGGAGTTAGTTCAGAATTAGGTATATCATATATGAAGCACAGTAAAAAACAAACAAAATAACAATCAAACATCATCCGATATTTCAGGTATATCATAGAGATAATAGATCAAAATAAACATTTTCGATTACTTTATAGGTGTTTCTTTCTTCCTATTACCCAACCTCCAGCTTGACGTTCATGATATTCGGGGACGAAGTTGTAATAACATGAAAGGGAAGAATGAAAGAATTCAAAAAAGGAACCAATAATCCTAGAGCATTTTATGTTTCATGTGCGGTTCATACATAAAATTTAGTGGTTAATGATACTGCCAATTCTAAGGGGCAAATTTCTGGTTTTTTCGATGTGATGCAAGAATTGTAATTTTTTTCTGGGGATCGAAGGGATATTTTCAGAAAATATGTAATGGATTTGAAAAATGAAGGGTTTGGAAATCTTAAGCGACACGCGGTGGGAGAGTCGCATACACGCTATAAGACCTCTGAAACAGAACTGTCTTATAAAATATCGTAGCAGCTTTAAGTGCCTCAACTGAAGATCAAAGTAGGAGCAATAAGACGAAAATTGTAGCTAATACTCTCACGAAATACATGAAAAATTCAAGTCTCTGTGTTCAATGTTGATTTAACATGACTTATCAACAAAAAAAGACGTTTTAAGTGAAATGCTACAAAACCCTAGAGTAAGTATTGCAGAGAGTTGGAAAAGTTTAGATAATTTGAAAGGATAATTAATTTTACGAAAGATCAATTTGTAAATTTACCAACACTTAAGCCAATGACTCAGAAATTGAATCATTTACGCCTGTTCATTACGATGCTAATGTTGCGGATATACGAAGCGAATGCTATTACTTTTTCTGCAGGATACATTGATAAGAAAGCAATAGCAAAAAGCAAATGTTATCAGGGTGAAAGTATGTTTCTTAAGCTTGTGGATAAGGCGGAAAATTTAAAGGAAGTGTATCTACATTCGATACAGAAAATATCCGCATAGCGATCAGTCTGCTAAATTATCATACCTGCAAAGACCAACCAACATGTTTTCTGAAAATGAACATTTTGATGATATTTGTCATTGCAGAAATTTAATATTAAACCTAACAGATATTATAATATCAAAAATGAATTCGAAATTTCCTGATTGGTTTGAAAAAAGTCATGTATGTTATGAGCATAAACTATTTGCATTAAAATTCTTGTTGAAGGTAAAGATATTTGCAAAAACACTCGAATATAATAAAAAGAGAAGATTTCCTAATACCGGTTCAGTAGCTTCAAAAACCAAAAATTTGAAATAGTGAAGAATTGTCGATATTCGTGGGGGTTTTTGTTCAATGTTTGTTCCCAATTGTTTTTGATAATTTTTTTTGTCAAAAAAATATTTCATTCCATTGAGACGAATCATTCTTCTTTCTACAAAATTCATGGGAATTCTCTGAGTTTGGAGAGTCAAAATCATTTACTCCAAAATCCAACAGAGTGCACCTATCTTCAAAAACTCCAAAATCGGTATTTGAAAGCTCTTTTGTACTTGCAATTGCTTTATAATATTCAATGTTTTTTCTTCTTGCTTCAAAGTAATGTTTTACAAAAACTTAAATTTCTTATTTGATTTTATTAAAATGTGGACTTGATATCATTTCTTGCAAGATTCATCTTCTTTATCAGTGGGTACTCCTGTTATACGTACTAAAAATGTGCATAAGTACGAATACGTTGATTTGATTTGGGTTTCGCGCTCTCACTTTGTTGACGAAAGTTCTGAATTCCATTACTTTACGGCAGACGTAAACTAGCGTCCTCTCACGTAGGTATACCTTAAATGCTAATCTACGTTACCCGATGACCGATGAGTTGCGAACGTTTGAATTTTTACATAAATTTCTCCTAAACTTAAAAATAATCTAGTTGGCTTTGCTAGTAACTAGGCAGCAGTGCAACTCTCTTTCCACGAATACAGCCCGTCAACGTTATATTTGACGTTATTTGGATATTTCTCACGTTAACGTTTGCGTTCGCGCTTATGTAATGCGCTCACTTCAACTCCCTAATTACGTGATGCGATAACGTTAATACCGTCTGGCATTCTGAAAATCGAAGTAAGCATGCATCGTACCGTAAATAACGCCCCCTTTTTCTTCAGAATAGTTCTTGTTTTTTAATCATAATCATCCTTGTTATAGCAATTAATGAGAAATTGACTGAACAATATCAAGAAACTGACACTGACTACTCAATCACTGAAAAGTACTATTAGATCGTAATTATATGTAATATATCCCGTTATTGACATTGCTACCTATTTAGGTGGTTTCGATTTTATCGCAGAAAGAGCATAATATCGACATTAAGAGAGTCTTCCGGGCTTATTGGCCGTGGTCTATTAGGAATTATTTCACCTAACGTTTCGCCCACAACTGCGGTAGGCATCTTCAGAGGATTCTTGGTCTTAGATTGTAACTCGACCGCTGAATTTCCGAAAGTGACGCTGGATTCGATCCGTTGGCCCCACCTATACCCTGATCATTGGCGGGAGAAGGTAGTGGGTTTACGCGCGCGATGTTGATTGGTCCATCGCTTCCACTTCGTATTGGCTTGATTTTGGTCTTTTCCAACACCGGCAACCATGCGCTATGTACCAAAGGAGTTTCTTCCCTTCTGTTAATATTGTTCTTATGTTTATATATCTCAATGGCTTCCATGTTCATCCTAGGATAGAAACTTTTGATGTTTGAAATAGCTTCTGCCTCTGAGAAAACAATATTGTGTCCATCTGTCAGAGCATGTTCCGCTAGTGCGGATTTTTCTGTCTGATTGAGTCGACAGCATCGTTCATGCTCCTTAATTCTCGTATTGATACTTCGCTTCGTTGTACCAATGTAGACTTTGCCGCAGTCACAAGGTATCCTGTAAATACCGGGTTGGGAGAGTGGGTCGACTTTGTCTTTGGTAGTTCTGATCATTTGGCCAAGTTTTTGAGTTGGCTTATAGACAGTCTCTATATTGTGGCCCTTTAGTATTCTACCAATTCTATCGGTGACCTTGGGGATATATGGTAAGATAGCTCTTCCATTGGGGGTGAGTTGTGATGTGTTATCATCACGTGTGGAAAGTCTTGGTCTTATTGCCCTCTGAATTTCCTTAGCATTATATCCGTTAGCGATGAATGCATGCTGTAGATGTTCAAGTTCATCCTCCAGAAATTCCGGCTCGCACAATCGTCGGGCTCTATCTACGAGTGTTTTTATAACTCCTCGTTTCTGTTGAGGATGATGATTGGACTGCTTGTGTAGATATCTGTCAGTGTGGGTTGGTTTTTTATAAACCCTGTATCCTAGCTTTCCATTAGGCTTTCTAGTAACCAAGACGTCTAGAAAGGGTAGAGCACTATCCTTTTCAATTTCCATAGTGAATTGAATATTTGGGTGCCTACTGTTAAGATGGAATAGGAAAGCATCCAATTCTTCAAGTCCATGACTCCAGACGACAAAAGTATCATCCACATAACGTAGCCATGTGGACGGTTTCTTAGTTGCCGCTTCAATTGCACTTTGTTCGAATTTCTCCATGAAGAAATTTGCAATTGCAGGACTTAGAGGGTTTCCCATGGCGTAGCCATCTATTTGCTCATAGAATTCGCCTTTCCACTGAAAATAGCTGGATGACAGGCAAAGTTCGAAGAGCTTTGTTATGTCATTCGGGAATAACTCAGACACGTAGTTAAGCGATTCCCTGATGGGAACTAGTGTGAACAAAGACACAACATCAAAACTAACGAGTCGGTCATTCGGTCCCAACTGAATGTTCTGCAGTTTTTGTACAAACTGGGTAGAGTCCTTGACGAAAGTGTCCGTGTTTCCCACATGAGGTCTCAACATAGTTGTTAAAACTTTGGCTAAGTCGTATGTTGGTGAATCGATGGTACTAACGATAGGTTTCAATGGGACATTATCCTTGTGAATTTTCGGAAGTCCGTATATACGCGGAGCCCTTGCTTCACTCTTACTGTTGTTATTTTTCGTGGATTTGGGTTCTTCTGTTTGAGAAATAATAAGTCCAATCTCGAAAAATTGTTCAGTTTATTGAACACAAACAGAAATATCTATGGACTCTACTAATTCTATTAATTCTGCACAGCAAAACTTTCTACCAACTATAGATTTATAGTTTCAAAAGACTTTTAAATGAACAGAACAATTCGGAGCACGTTTTTCTTTCGACTATTTATTTCTGACAGACGCTGTCACACACAAATATTTCAAAAGAATTCACCTGCCAACTTTAAATCGAATTCGTTTACTTGACTCTATATAAATCAAAAATGACAATAAAAACTCGGATAGTTGATCAAATCTCAACACTCCTCCTTGATCAACTCACAACGAAGCGTCTCAAAAACTTTTCTATTAAGTGGCTTAGTGAGAATGTCTGCAATCTGCTTGCTGCTCTCGACATGTTGTAATGTCACAGTACTGCCGACATGTTGCTGGATGTACTTTCGTGGTATCTCAATGTGTTTCTTTCCTTTGGTCGTTTTTCCTTCGTGGGCATTCTGTAACATGTGTATGGCTGACATGTTGTCGATTTTTAGGGTAATTGGCTGATTCACGAAAATACCGTTCTGGTCGATCTTGATTTCCATGCCCAAATACGTTATTTTGTCCTGCAGTTTCTTGCTGAATGTAATCTGAAATTCCTTGCTTATATTGCCTAAGAGTCTGTATATTTCATTCTCATCTTTCCCAGCTATCAATCCATCATCTACAAAGAGTGAGAGCATAATGCTCTTGTCCTCATTGTAATAAATACATGGGTCGTCATCGGTGTTGATTAGACCAATCTTGTCTTCAAAGTATGTGGTAACCCTCTCGTTCCACATCCTTGGAGCTTGTTTGAGCCCGTAAAGACTCTTATCCAACTTGCAGTATTTTCCTGATCCGTCGTTGAACCCTTCAGGCTGATTCATGTAGATGACCTGCTCCAGTTTTCCATACAAGAATGCCGTCTTTACATCAAACGATACCAACTTCATCTTCTCTGAAGCTGCGTGGCTCAGAAGTAGTCTAATCGATGCATGGCGAGCTACTGGACTGAATGTTTCCTCATAGTCAATTCCCTCCTTCTGTTCAAATCCTCTTGCCACAAGTCTGGCCTTGTATCTACCATCTGTCTTCTCTCGAAGTACCCAACGACAGGTAATCGGTTTCATTCCTTCTGGACAGTCCACCAACTCTCAAGTTTTCATGTCCATTAACGAGTCGTACTCCTCCTGCATCGCTTGTCTCCACTTCTCATCTTTGAGTTCCTCACTCACCGAGATGTTCTCAGTTTCACCAATTATGGCCACTTTTACGCTCTTTCTGTCAAGTACACAATCTCTCAGTCTCGGTGGTGGTTGCAAAGTTCGACGATCTCGCAAAGTTCTCCTTCTTGGCTCTTCTTCTGGTGGTTGTGTCCCATTTTCTTTGTCACTTGCCTCCTCAGCATTTTCTTCGGTTCTGCAGTTCTCGTCTTCTTCATCTGACTCACTGCTGCTTTCATCTTGCTTCTCCAGTATACCCTCTGATGCTAATGTCTCAAGTTCAGAGCCTTGTCTCAGTTTTATCTTTTCTTCGGCGAAGATAACATTGTCTGAGGTAACAATTTCTCTCTTCTCTTTCAAATAAATCCTGTAGTAGGGTGAATCGATGTCGTAGCCAACCAGAATTCCCTTTTCTGATTTTCTGTCGATCTTGCCTTTCTTCTGTGCTTGCTTCAATACAAAGCATTCGCATCCAAAAGGTCGTAGTTTCTCAATTTTCATTTTCCTTCCAAACCACAGTTCTGCCGGACTTTTCCCTGGTACGTTGCTGGTTCCTGTCTGATTGATCGTAAAGATCGCGTAATTCATTGCCTCTGCCCATAGTCTCTCGTCCAAACCATCTGCATGTATTGCTGCCCTAGCTGCCTCGACAAACGTTCTCATATCTCTTTCAATCCTTCCATTTTGCTCTGGCGTGTTTACATTCGTGAAGGTGTGAAAGATTCCCAAATTATTCATCATCTCCTTGGTCTTCGTATTCTTCAGTTCAGTGCCATTATCAGATCTCAGACTCTTCACTCTCCTCCCTAGTTGATTTTCAACAAGTCTCAGGTAGCTTGCAATTTTCTCTGGGGTTTCACTTTTCGCCTTCATGAAATAACAGGTTCGGTAATGAGTGAAGTCATCTTTGAACATGACCCAGTATTTTGATCCTCCCAGTGATGGAATGTTCATCTCGCCAGTGTCGACATGCACTAGATCTAATGGCTGCTGAGCTGTCTCGGGATTGTTTGGGTGTGAGGATCGATGTTGCTTGCCATATGAACACCCTGTGCACACATAATTATTCCAGTCATCAACATATTTTATTCCTTTTCTTTTCAATATGTCCCTCACATATTTCACATTTTGATGGGCGAGTCTCTCGTGCCAAACTTTGATCGACTGAACCATCAAACCTGTCTCTTCTTCTCTCCTGAGCATCATTTTGAAAAGATTTCCCTTGCGTTTCGCTATTGCCACAATTTCCTTACCATCTTGATCGAAAAATGTTGACTCATTTCCGTTTGCCTTCTGTACATGGCCCTTATCCAACATCTGGCTTACTGAGAACAGATTAAAGTTCAAATTTGGCACGTAAATCACATCTTCAAGTACCACTGGATACCATTTTTGACCATCAAAAGCCTCCATCTCAATGTTCCCAACTGCAACGCCATCTAGCCTCGTTGAGTCTCCAATCACAATTGGAATTGGCTCGTCCAGCTCAACAAGCTGTACAAACCACTCTCGATGTGACGTCATGTGTTGGCTGGCTCCACAATCCTGATACCATGAAGTTTCCCTGTCTTTGGAGATGTCAAAGTCTACTGTCGAAAGTGCTGTGGTCAAAAATGCCTTCCTTATCGATTTTCCGTTTTCTTGGTTGTTTCCTTCTTTTCGAGATGGACATTCCTTGGCGAAGTGTCCCTTTTTCTTACAGTTGTTGCATGTGTATTTCTTCTTACAATAGTCGATGTACTTCTGACATGGTTTTCCTTTACACTCCTTGATCACGTGACCCATCTTCTCACATTTGTAACATGCTAATGTTGACTTCTCCTGCTTGCTGTTTGACGACCTTCCTTGTTTCTCAAGTCGTGCCATGAGAGCGTTGCTGGTGTTACTACCCTCTGCGTATGTCATTTCCTTAAGTTGTTCATCCTCTAGTCTCAGACGTTCGATGAGAGTGTCTAAGTTCTTTGTAGGTCCGGTCACGTTGTTCCAAGATGTCCTGAAATGCGCTAGTTTTGACGGTAGCACACTCAAGATTCTCGTCATGATCCAGCTTTCCTTCAAAGGATCATCTTCAGTTGACACTCCTGCAGCCAAGTCCATAATCTCCATACAATTTTCTACTGCTGACTTGCTTTCATCATACTCAAATGTGAAGAATTTGATTCGGGACGTTTCTAAAGTTACATCAGTTTTTGTACCATATAAACTAACTAATTTGTCTATCATGGCTTTGGCAGTTTTACAATTTGCAATTTTGGTCGCAATCTTACTGTTGACATTCAAACCTATCAACGTTTGAGCTTCGATATCTTTCTTTATCCAAGCTGAAACGTTTGCTTCAGACTCAGCACCTGCTGGTCTCGCCTTTGTACCTGTCACAATTTCATACAAATCTTTATTTTTAAGTGCTAGATTCAATTTGAATCGCCATGAAATAAAATTGACATTTCCCTGACTATCATCACTCAACATTTCCAGCTGAGATCTTACAGTATCCATTTTGCTCTAGAATTTTACAATTTGACTGACTTCTGACAATTTTCTTAAAGAACAAAATGAATATATAAACTTTCGTGGCGATTTTCTGACTTAAAATAACTTGCGTGTACGATGCTCAACGTTGTCTTGCTCTACTATGGCTGCTCCGATGTCCCTGCCGGTTCTGACGTTTTGGACTGCTTTTCTCGACTTTCCAGACGTTTTCTTGACCTTACTCCAGAGAAACCCCTTTCACAGCTGCCCTGGGCCCATAACCTGTTGTTATTTTTCGTGGATTTGGGTTCTTCTATTTGAGGAATAATAAGTCCAATCTCGAAAAATTGTTCAGTTTATTGAACACAAACAGAAATATCTATGGACTCTACTAATTCTATTAATTCTGCACAGCAAAACTTTCTACCAACTATAGATTTATAGTTTCAAAAGACTTTTAAATGAACAGAACAATTCGGAGCACGTTTTTCTTTCGACTATTTATTTCTGACAGACGCTGTCACACACAAATATTTCAAAAGAATTCACCTGCCAACTTTAAATCGAATTCGTTTACTTGACTCTATATAAATCAAAAATGACAATAAAAACTCGGATAGCTTGTCTGAGCCTGGACGAGGTAGGATCTCTTTTAAGTTTCCTGTAGTTTGAGGGGTCTAACAACGCCCTCATTTTGGAATCATAGTCAGAGGTGTCCATCACTACCGTCGCGTTTCCTTTGTCAGCTGGAAGGATCACAATGGATGTATCTTCATTGAGACTCTTTATGGCTTGGTGTTCTCTGAAATTTATATTATTTTTTAGAGGTTTAGCCTTCCTGATGATTCTTGAGGCTTCAGTCCTCACTTCTTCAGCCGTAGCCTCAGGTAAGGATCGAATTGCTGCCTCAACATTGGCTATTATATTCTCTACAGGAATTTGTTTCGTTCGAATGGAGAAATTGTTTCCCTTTTCAAGGATGGATTTCTCCTCTTGTGTTAATGTCCTCTTGGACAAGTTAACAACAGTTTCTTTCTTGTTCGGAACTGAAGAAACAGATAATTCCTGCAACCGTGAGAATTTATTTTTGAGGCGTATAGTATTAGTGTACATTCGCCCCTCCATGGATTTCTGGGTTATGTTATCGACAGAAGTCCAGTCTGTTGGTGTTAAGGTTCCTACTAGTTCATTCTGTATTTGTCCGATTTCCTCGTCGATACTGACAAGTTTCTGACGAGAATAACGGTGTAATAAATGGGGAAATTGGTAATTTCCTCATTAAAAATGCAATATTGAAACCTCTCAATACGGCACTGTATCCGAGGAATGCATAACGATTCCACAGCTACGCACCATCAATCAATCAGCACGCACTAAAATAAATCCGTTCAGCGCAGTCTAACTACGAGACGCAAAGAAATCAATCTGTGACAAATATTAACTATTCACCCCTTCACGATAAATATTCGAAAACGGTCGTTTTCGAATAGTTTATTATAAATAAAAGTTGTGGATTTATAAGAGTTCATGATCTTCAAACTCATGAAAACTAACACTTCCACACTTAAGAAAGACATAAGAAGGTATTATTTATGATTATGGGTCAAAAAGGGTATCTAGGACCGTGGGACTTGAAAACGGGCAACTGGCATCTTTTTTTTGGGTCCTCCCACAAAGAGGGAGAACCTTAAAAAAAAAAAGGAATCTTATTGGTAAGGCCAACTTTTGAAGGGGGAAAGAAACACCCACAAGTAGAGGAATAGTTAATTTTTATCGTCAAGGGATAATCAGTACCGTCTGGGATAAGGACCAAAGGGGTCATCGACGTGCTCGCGGAGTTCGGCTCGCGGTGTGATTTTGGAAGTAAAATAGGAAATCTCAGAGTCAGTTTTAAGTCTCAAGCGGAGACTTGTAGATTTTGTATTGTTAAGTCACGTATTCGTCGGTAAATCACGAAACCGAAACGGAAGTGCGTGCACGGAAGTTGATCAAAGAGGAAGGATCGTTGCGTGGATACCAGTGGAGTAAAGCCGAATTATTAGAAAGAGATCAAGGTCAGAATTTTCCAATTTTTTTTTGAGAATAGTCAAGTTCAAAAGTCTTGTCATCTCTCATCTCCCATCTGCTCATAACTCACATTTCCTTAGGGTTAGGTTATTTTGAATTTTTTGTAATTAAGTAACCCAGGGAACAGGGAACATACATTTTCTTCATTAAATTTTCTTATAAAATCTGAGGTACAGACGTAAGGATTACTTTGTTACCTCAGTATATTTTGTAGATATTTTGGAAAATAGATTTTTTTTTTGTTAAGTTATTTCAATAGTTTCAATTATCCCTAAAACTGAGAACTCTCTAAAAGAAAAATAACACTAAGACCTTCTCAATTCTGCAGAAGGCCGTACCCACTCAAATTTTGTTTATTGGACTGACATGAAGCCGCTCTCATACGTCAGTCCCCTTAACATCTAGACAATCCTTTATGAACAAAGTCATTTTTATACGAAAAGGACAATGTTCATATAAAGGGCTCTATTATAAACTGGTGACAGCGTTGAGGATTGTGTTTTTTTTTTTTTTTTAGGCAGAGTTTAAGTTTTAGATTTTTGAAATTTTCACGGGTGATCGTATTTTTGGGTGATTGAAGATTTTCAAGAAATTTGAAGATGTTTCATTTTATGAATAGGAAAATGAATAAATAGAGTTGAGGAAAAAGTATTTTTGTGAGGTGATAGGCAGTATAGAGTGTCAAGTTTGATTTTGAGGTGTGGGAGATTTTTGGACGAAGGACCATCGTTTTAAGGATTGAACAGGATATTTTATACGGATTAATTATATCTATTGGTGCTATTTTTGCGAAAACGAATTTAATTGAGACTGGAGTGAGGATTGTGAATTTTGAGAAGTAGAAGTTTTGAGAATAGATTAATTTTCAGAATCTGATTCTTTTAAGTTTTCGAGAAAAAAACAAACTAAATCTAGGTAAAGCTTACGGTAAAGCTGAGTTTAATTGCAGGAAGTATTGATCTTCTCAAAATTCGATCCAGAGCGAAATATAGCATACTTTCTCTTTCAGGACGCTGAAAATATTTTTGGGGATTCGTATTGGAAATATAATTGAATTGTATTTCAGGAACTTCTTTTTGGAACTATTTTTTTCAGGAACTATTTTTTTCTATTTCAGGAAATATTCGGTTTTTTTTTGAGGTGTATTTTTACAGGCATAATTGATTTAATTTTCTGTTATCATTGGTTTACAGGATCTAATTGGTAACTTATTTCGTCATTTTTTCAAGAAATATCTATCTGCGTGAATTTGACTGATTTTATTAGATTTTCTGAGTCATATTTTAGAGAGTGTCGAAGTTTTAAGAAGCAGGTCGTTTAGTTAATTTTTTCTGTTTGATATTTATATTTTCGTAGTTTCAAAAAAAATTTCGTAGCCATGGCACAAAATCCGTTTGTATATCCGTTAGGAATGCTAGCGACTACACTTGACAGTTTCTCGGGAAAGGATGCAAATCGATATTTCGAGAATTTAGAATTACGGGCGAAATTAGATGGGTGGAATGAGGATGACACCCTCACTTTACTTAAATTAAAATTAATAGGGGATGCGTATACTTTTTATAAATCAGATCTTACGTTTAGTACTTTAACGTACAAAGATCTGAAAACGAAATTTCTACAAAAATTCTCAACGATAAGGTTGCCGGGGGAATTTCAGTGGGATTTGAGCCGTTGTTTTCAAAGGCAGGACGAAAGCGTTTCTTCGTTCTGCACGCGACTACGTACTCTAGGAGCGAGTTTATTGAAGGAAGATCTTTCTGGAGCCACCCAGGAGGAGGAAGCTGGTATTAGAAAAAAAAACCGGGACCTGATTCTAAACCAATTTAAAATTGGACTCAGGAAGGAGATTTTGAGAGAAACAGGAATATTTTTATTGAGAGAGGAAAATTTGACGCTAGAAAAAGCAGAGAAATTGGTGAAATTGCAGGAAATGAATATGAGAATGCTGCAAGGGAGGGTAGCGAATATGCGAATATCGGCAGTTGCGGCCGATCAGACGTGTCAACTGTGCGATAAACGAGGACATTCCGCTAAGGAATGTAGGATTGTCCGGCAGAGCAGAAGGAATACGGGACAAAACACTGTATCAAGGTGTTTTTCGTGCGGCCAGGGGGGGCACTTTGCCAAAGAATGTCGGAAAAGAGAAAATCCTAGACAGGGAATGCAAGGTGCATGCCACACTTGTGGAAAAGGGGGACATTGGGCCAAGGAATGTCCCCAGAACTCACACGGTCAAAGAGTCGTAAAAGACGACTCAAAAATGAATACGACGAATAATTATCCCAGGGAAGAACAGAACGCATGGGATCTTAGCCCATCTACAGGAGCGATTCCGAAAGTACCGAAACCTAATATTCGACTGGCAGGTATCAACATACACCGCCAAGGCGATGGCCGAAACCAAATAGAAGGGAAAAGCAATTCGGTTTCACCAGGGGGAGGTGAAAAAATGGACGTTTCAAGGGCAATTATGGTTATTCCTGGAATGACAGAATCACATGATGTGCCGAATATGGTGAAATTAAAGGTGAATGGGACATCGGCTATTTGTCTGATCGATACAGGGGCGGCGGTGACACTTGTAAAGAGTGAGCTTGTCGAGGGACGAAAAGTTAATAGAGGCGAATTCGGCGTACCGTTAACGAGCGTGACAGGTCACAGTTTACATATCTTGGGCACGAGCGATATTTTCGTAGGACCAACAGAGGAAAAATTAGGTACTAATTGGACCGCTGTCATCTGCGATGAAGCGATTTGGGGAAACGTTCAAGTGATTTTAGGTAGGGATTTCCTTCACGTAAATCAGGCCACTATCGTTTATGGAGAGGAACCATATGTAATGATTTGGGGGCGGAAATTTCGGTTGTACAATAAGAAAGATTTAGGGGAACAGACACTCGTGGAAAGCGAATGTATGGATAGAAGTATAGGAATAATTCATTATGAAGGTCGTGAGCGCGAGATTACTTCTCAGATCATGTTTAGGAAAACTAAACATTCGAAGGGGCGTAACTTAAGGGAAGTTGGTACTCAGGTAGGAGCGAAGGCAAGTGAACGATTGCCGAACGTTAAGTCTAGGATGACGAGGGAAAATCCCGGGTACGGTAATATTGTCAAAAACGAGGGAAATCCGTGGGGGAAAAGCGGTAAGGAATCTAAAATGAAACGTTCCAATGGGATAAAAACAGTCAATTCTGAAACAGGAGATAATATATATTTGGGAAAAATGAGGTTAGAGCAAGGTATACCGGTCAAATTCTGGGATGGCCCTTCAAAGAGTTTTGGACGGACCAACCCAGTAAAGTACAAAGTAGGAAAACAAGACCAGGAGAATGAAGGATTAGTTTGGAGAATTCCTCAACGTCGATCTGGTAGATCATGGCGTTTACCAGAACGACGGGGATACTCGTAAATTAAAGGTAAAATCTCGGGTACGAGGGGGCGAGTCTTTTGACAAGTCTCCCAGATGAAGTGAATCGCCGTCTGCCCATTTCGTAGATTCCAGGGATGCACTCACACCTGTTTCGAACATGTCCAGTAATTTTGCAGTTTCTTGTTTTGTTTGTGAGGCTAAGTGGATTTTATATTATGTATACCGGGAAGAGATGAGCCGGCTAAGAACTTTGTGGTCTCTAACGAACGATAAGCTATGTAAACATGTTCATTGGTAAGCACAAAGTTACCCATAATTCACCAGTGGCGTAGTCGCGCACTTGTGAAAATTTTTCTTGTTTCATTTGGTATGAGAATGGGATGATGAGTAATGCAACCTTACTTCTGCAAACATCGCATGGTTTCAATAATGTTATGGGTATATTAATGTTAAGTGACGAAAGCAACCATGAACTGATAATATAGAAGTAAGATTGTACTGCTTTTATTATTTTATTTTATTGTTCATTTGGTTAATGATGTTCATTGTATAATAGAGGATAGTTAGGTATGTCACTGTTTGATTAGCCCAAAATGGAGAGGTAATGGATGCCAGACTATTAGAAGCATGGAGAAGGGCCTGATTTCGTTGGAAGAAATGACCTTTATGATAATCGTGAGTGTCGAAGCGTTAGTAGGTTAGTAGTGTACGATAGAGAACACAGAAACAGTGTCGGGGTATCTATACGCGATGTCGCGAAATGTTCCACACGAGAGAACAAGTGACGAAAAAGCGTTACGTATGAACGAGATGAAAAAATTAAGCCACATTGTACGGACAGGCTTAATCGAAATGACAGAGCAGTGCAATTGTGATCGGAGATGAACTTACTAAATGAATCGATTGGAGCAGAAAAATGTCGGTCTACGAGCTCATTTTTTTTCGTAAGCTAGAGATGAGAAAAAGCAGTTGCAGTCGCAGAAGCAGAAAGAATGGTTTATGGAAGTCGAATTTATAGTTCTACGCTAATTTGAGAAGAGTGAATAAATATGGAATAGATGTCATCCTAAATGGGATAGATGGGATACATCTGTACGAGATGATCGGGTACGAAATTATGCTCGAAGCCAGCTACTGAGACACTTCAACAATGTGGGTAATGGATCGACACCGAACTAACCAGAAGAATCCAGAAAAACCCGAAGTACCAGAGCAAACCCTGTACGCCTATGAATGGTACATCGTAATTTGAGAGCTCACAAGGACCGGAGAAGAGAACATAAATAATGTCGTAGGTCGTGAACTGTCACAGCTAACATGCTTCCGTGTTGTTAGGGACGTTCGATGAATAAACACTACCTGCAAAAGATTAGGTCGGCACACATGTCAAAAAGGTTATTTCCAAGCGGAAGTCAGAGTTCCTGAAGAAAGGAGTACAGGAGAGTACCGGAAGAAAGCCGGAAGAAGAACAATATAATAAAGTGGTTGCGCGGGTGGAATTTGAAAAATCGATAAGTGAACAGTAAAAGACTCCATGAGGAGATGGTGAAGTGGAAATTTTTTTGTTCTGTTTTTATTTGCCGATTAATGAGCCCGACATATAATGGACCTTGACGAAATGATGTCGAGGTAGGGTCTTAATGTTTTTGTTAAGTAGGTTAGTAATTCGTCTTTTCGCATGAAAAATATTTTTGTTTACCTGAGGAAAACTAATTGTATTAATGATAGAGAATGGGCATAAATTTGAAAGGCTATCACTGAAGTAGGTACATAATGTTGTAAACTAGTTGAGTTGTTAATTATGTAGTAAATTAGGTGCTATATTGTCCATTTTTAGAATGTTTCGTTTACTCGCTAAAGTTGTCAAGGTATTCTTTTTGAGTTTTGGTTGAGCATTGATAGGACTGTGAACGAGAGACAATGGACTATTGAACTCTTGCGGACTATTAGAAGGGAAAAGTTATGGCAATCAATGCCAAAACTTTTTTTTTGAGGGGAGCATTGTAATAAATGGGGAAATTGGTAATTTCCTCATTAAAAATGCAATATTGAAACCTCTCAATACGGCACTGTATCCGAGGAATGCATAACGATTCCACAGCTACGCACCATCAATCAATCAGCACGCACTAAAATAAATCCGTTCAGCGCAGTCTAACTACGAGACGCAAAGAAATCAATCTGTGACAAATATTAACTATTCACCCCTTCACGATAAATATTCGAAAACGGTCGTTTTCGAATAGTTTATTATAAATAAAAGTTGTGGATTTATTAGAGTTCATGATCTTCAAACTCATGAAAACTAACACTTCCACACTTAAGAAAGACATAAGAAGGTATTATTTATGATTATGGGTCAAAAAGGGTATCTAGGACCGTGGGACTTGAAAACGGGCAACTGGCATCTTTTTTTTGGGTCCTCCCACAAAGAGGGAGAACCTTTAAAAAAAAAAGGAATCTTATTGGTAAGGCCAACTTTTGAAGGGGGAAAGAAACACCCACAAGTAGAGGAATAGTTAATTTTTATCGTCAAGGGATAATCAGTACCGTCTGGGATAAGGACCAAAGGGGTCATCGACGTGCTCGCGGAGTTCGGCTCGCGGTGTGATTTTGGAAGTAAAATAGGAAATCTCAGAGTCAGTTTTAAGTCTCAAGCGGAGACTTGTAGATTTTGTATTGTTAAGTCACGTATTCGTCGGTAAATCACGAAACCGAAACGGAAGTGCGTGCACGGAAGTTGATCAAAGAGGAAGGATCGTTGCGTGGATACCAGTGGAGTAAAGCCGAATTATTAGAAAGAGATCAAGGTCAGAATTTTCCAATTTTTTTTTGAGAATAGTCAAGTTCAAAAGTCTTGTCATCTCTCATCTCCCATCTGCTCATAACTCACATTTCCTTAGGGTTAGGTTATTTTGAATTTTTTGTAATTAAGTAACCCAGGGAACAGGGAACATACATTTTCTTCATTAAATTTTCTTATAAAATCTGAGGTACAGACGTAAGGATTACTTTGTTACCTCAGTATATTTTGTAGATATTTTGGAAAATAGATTTTTTTTTTGTTAAGTTATTTCAATAGTTTCAATTATCCCTAAAACTGAGAACTCTCTAAAAGAAAAATAACACTAAGACCTTCTCAATTCTGCAGAAGGCCGTACCCACTCAAATTTTGTTTATTGGACTGACATGAAGCCGCTCTCATACGTCAGTCCCCTTAACATCTAGACAATCCTTTATGAACAAAGTCATTTTTATACGAAAAGGACAATGTTCATATAAAGGGCTCTATTATAACGGATCCTCTCCCTTAACAGAGCACACTCGGCTCGATTATATATCCTATGTGCCTGAGCACTCAGAAAAAGCCGTCTAAAGCGTACGAAGTTGGGCACAACATTTGAATCCCGACAACGTTTCAGAAATGTGAGGGTGCAAAGTTGGTCTGCCTTTCTTTTCCTCAACAAGTCCAATCGTCGAATGGAACTGTATGCTACCTCCCCGTAGAGGCGTTTAATAAATAGTTTCAGGCTTTCACGACCGGATATATTGACATTAAGAGAGTCTTCCGGGCTTATTGGCCGTGGTCTATTAGGAATTATTTCACCTAACGTTTCGCCCACAACTGCGGTAGGCATCTTCAGAGGATTCTTGGTCTTAGATTGTAACTCGACCGCTGAATTTCCGAAAGTGACGCTGGATTCGATCCGTTGGCCCCACTTATACCCTGATCATTGGCGGGAAAAGGTAGTGGGTTTACGCGCGCGATGTTGATTGGTCCATCGCTTCCACTTCGTATTCAGGGCCGCCGCTAGGGCCGGCAAACCGGGCAGTCTGCCGGGGCGGCGAATTCTAGGGGAGGCAAAATCAGTTTCGTTATACTAGATTTTTTTCCTTCGAAATCGAAAACCCGCCTGTTATTGAAAGTGAAAGCGGAGACACGACCAAACTCAGGGGCGGCTTTTTGAGCCTGGTCAACCAAATATATCACACGTGTACACAAATAACCAGAAAAAAATGCAATTAAACCAATATAAGAGTAATACTGGCAGAACGAAAATGATCGAAGATGCAGCATTCTACTCATAAATAAAAATCCCTGTCAGGTTGTAAATTTCGCCAACGCCTCAGCTGCCTCTCATCCTAGTTACACTAGCTTGTTTACGAGTTTATTATCAAGACGGTCGGTCCCTTTGATGAACATCTGGGACTGTGAAGTTTTTGGGAGGGCTTCTAGGATAATTCAGTATTGATTCTTATTTTCAGTTTGCCAATCGGAAATCTAAATTTTGATATTCGGGAGGGATTTATAATACGCGAGAAATAAGGGTATCAACTCGTTAATCCTCAGTGTCGTGTGTCATCACAATATTCAATATTTTTGCAAAACTATATAGTGCTACATAATAGAAATCTTTTATCTATCTTCGGAGTTGAGATTTTCGAACTAAATTACCCTACAAAATTGAAGGTGAGTTCTATAATTCGGTATTTTTTTACCGTCGGATTTCACATTTAAACGAAAATAAGTATAAAGCGCTCTCTGCTTATTAACAGTGATGTAGGTGATTTTTTTTGAGTCTTTCATGGATCGCCTCAGATACGCATATTATTCATAAAGCCATACAGCGTCGTTTCAATAATTCGAAAAGGCGCCTCTAAATGAGTTGGAATTATGCCTCGCTAAAATTTGAGGCAGATTAGTATTCTTAATTTATTATATAATGGTCATAGTGAAAGAATATATCAATATTATTATAATAATCATTATTAGATACAGGTGAATTCTTAAGATTTATATTGACCTTTTTTCATTTACTTAATCAGATGTTAGAGAGAACATGGCAAAAGGTAATAAATGTCAAATCGCAGAACGAAACAGTAAGAATAAAACATGTACCTTATTCTGATCCGGATATCATTGTCTAGAATTTTCCTTACACACGAGAGCTGTGTTGCCTTGGAATGACGAATTACTTATAATCAAAATCCAAGGCGCTCAATTTTTTTTCCTTCAACATGAGTTCATTTAGTTTCGTATAATAAAAGCAGAGAACGTTTTCATTGTTTCTCGATATTTTCTATGTGAATGCATTTTAGAATTCCGCATTTTTATTTAACATATCTCATACAAATGCATTTGTACTCGAATCGATTAATTTATTTTATTATTATTATGATACCTTACTCCTTACTGCCTGATTGATAATTTTTACATACGCATTTATATTTATCGGTATCGTGTATCGTAGAAACTGTCGTATAATGATTTTATTAAATATGGAAAATACTTTTGGGATACTTTTAGCGCGAGAAGATTTTCAAAATTGAAAATGAAAAATTTTCTACGATCAACAATAGCCCAAGATAGATTATCTGATCTAGCCATTATATGCATTGAACATGAGATAGTCAATAATCTCGATATATCTCAAACAATTCATGACTTTTGCGAGATGAAGGAGAGAAGGAGGAAATTTATTTGAGTTTGAACATTCTAGTCTGATGGTTCTAGTTCACTTTTATACATGGGACAGTATATATGTTTCTTTTTGTTATTTTTTATTTAATAATATATTTCGTATAATACATATTTATAGTTATATTTTCTTCGTTTCTGAATTTTTTTGCCCCTTGTTCAAATTGTGAAAGATTCTGTTTTGAGTCCCAAACTCAATACATCACAGCAAGTTGGCAAAATATAATTTTCCCGGGGCGGCAAAATTTTATTTTGCCAGGGCAGAAAAATGTCTGGCGGCGGCCCTGTTCGTATTGGCTTGATTTTGGTCTTTTCCAACACCGGCAACCATGCGCTATGTACCAAAGGAGTTTCTTCCCTTCTGTTAATATTGTTCTTATGTTTATATATCTCAATGGCTTCCATGTTCATCCTAGGATAGAAACTTTTGATGTTTGAAATAGCTTCTGCCTCTGAGAAAACAATATTGTGTCCATCTGTCAGAGCATGTTCCGCTAGTGCAGATTTTTCTGTCTGATTGAGTCGACAGCATCGTTCATGCTCCTTAATTCTCGTATTGATACTTCGCTTCGTTGTACCAATGTAGACTTTGCCGCAGTCACAAGGTATCCTGTAAATACCGGGTTGAGAGAGTGGGTCGACTTTGTCTTTGGTAGTTCTGATCATTTGGCCAAGTTTTTGAGTTGGCTTATAGACAGTCTCTATATTGTGGCCCTTTAGTATTCTACCAATTCTATCGGTGACCTTGGGGATATATGGTAAGATAGCTCTTCCATTGGGGGTGAGTTGTGATGTGTTATCATCACACTATGGAAATTGAAAAGGATGGTGCTCTACCCTTTCAGCGGTCGAGTTACAATCTAAGACCAAGAATCCTCTGAAGATGCCTACCGCAGTTGTGGGTGAAACGTTAGGTGAAATAATTCCTAATAGAAAGCCTGAAACTAGCATAATATCAATACATTATAGGGTGCACAAAAAAGTTCACTACTGTGAACCATCTTGTAGTAGCTGAGAATTCCTGGTTACTATACCACGCAAAAATGAGAACGATTATGTGATGGTGAACATGTATATAAAAATGATAGAGAACGCTTCCTATGAGAACTAGAAATATTGCATCTCTGAACTAAAGAAGTTTACTCAAAACAAATGAAAACACCCAGAAACCAGTCACTTTATTCGAAGCAATGAAGGAGGGTTCGCAGACAGAATCGTAGAATCCATAATTGGTTAGTATGTTGAGAAATTCTGGAAACGTTCTGCAGAATTCAAAGTTACTAAATGCGGCAAGTGAGATATTCCAAATAACTGGAAGTCGGTCTAAAATGTACGCATTTCTTCTTTTCATCGCATTTTTAAATCCTAGAAAAACGATGATATAGATGAAACAATAGAGTTTAGAGTATTTCCAGTGGCCAATCCAAGCTCTTCTGATTTTCGAAACTATATTTGACATGGAAAATAGAACTATAAGAACTATAAGATACAATACGAAAGTCACTAGGAGGTATTCATCGAATTTAACAGTACATCATAAAACCTGGCAGAAATAGAGAAGCCATCGTCTAATAAATATTCGTTGCAGAAGGCAATTCCAACACTCATCCTTTCGAAAACTCGCTCCTTCGTAGCTGGTTTTCGAATTTCGCATTTGTGTAAAAATAGGAGCTCATTTTGTTCCTTGTTTCAGCTTGTACGCCCAATATAATTTTCTTTGCCGTCCAATCATCTCATTTGGTAAACTACATCACTTCGTAATCTTATTGGGATTTAATCTTCAACTTTCGTGTATAATTTTAAAACAGTTTTGGGGTTATATGTGTCTATTTTGTTATTTTCGTCTCTGAATATATTTTTTAGTTTTTGTGTCATGTTTTGTATGTTTGGTAGGGATCCATAAAAAAAGTAGCTGGTGCACCAATAATTACTATCATATTCATGAGCATATCGGTCCTGGGTAAATCTTTCACTTCTTATTCGTGTTGATTGCCATAAACATGCAAGATAAACAAATTCAAATTTCTTTGACGAGAACATTTTTGATTTGAACATTTCATGAATGTCTGGAAAATTATAACACAATTCATGGAAGGGGCTATTTTTTCAGAAAATCTGCTGACACGCAGACTTTTCAAAGCTTCCTCAGAGGGTAACTGAATTTTTGGTTGAATGAGATTTTTTATTGGTCGATTGAGGAATCATTTCACACTATAATTGTGTAAATTAATAATTCTGTAAAAATTCAGAACTTGAATGCTGTCGAACTTAGAAGTTCCTTACTTTCACAAATTGAGGGGTTTCCCAATAACCCAGAATGCATGGCAAAAGCACAATAGAATACATGGAATTAATATTTTCGAATAGCTACTTCATGCATAAGTAGATACAGTTTGACCAATTCATTATTAATACGAGTCATTATGATTATCAAATGATTTCAGTAGAAATAATGGTGCGCTTCATTGGGAACAATCGATAATCTAATACATTAGAAGGATAACTGCCAAGTGTTTTATTTCGTCCACTTGACCCAAAAGATACAAGCATTATAAGTATCATTTAAGATGAAATGGAACCTCCTTTCGAAGCAGACACCTTTCGTTCAATAAATATCTTATTCAAAATGTGGAAATATTGTTTGATAATGCCAAATTATGTCTACGACCAAAGAAAAAATTATTTTAGATATAAGAAAGAGAAAAAACGTTTGATATGTTTCAGTATTGTATTCTTCATTGATTTGATTAATCTGTCCTGTACAGATTTCACACGAAGAACAGAATTGGAATGGATTTTTACGGAGATTTATCAAATATTTCTCTGCGGTAATACCTGGATAGCTGTGATTATTGTCCATACAAAGTTCAAAAATATGGAATCACTAGTTGGAAATATAAAAAAACTCGATATGAAGAAAATGATTTTATGCAAATATTGCATGAACAAAAATAAATGGGAACTTCTGCGGCTGTCTTTAATATTAGTTTCTGTTACTGGTTTAGTTATTATGGATGTTATTATGATATATTATATGTACCACACGGTGGTGGATATACTCAAAATTTGTGTCTTTCATTTTCATTTCTTCGTGGCTATCCAAATTCAACAGTTTTACGTTACCGTCCAGTCAATCTTCTCACACCATACTAATATTTTGAATTATCTATCGAAAAATTTGGATTTGTCGCACCGAAAATTGATTGATATCAAAGATTATGATGAATTACTTCGCTCCACAGTTTCTGATTTCAGGAGGACTTTCTCATTCCCAATTTTGATAAAATGTATGTTCATTTCCTGCAGTGTGTTGATGGCAGTTTACTCATATATAAATTCAGTGCTATATGATGAGAATGATTTACTTTATATATCTATTGCTGTTTTTGATATCTTCTGGTTTGGTCTAGCAGTATCCATGGTTGTTTCTTTAATCTACCAAAACGAAGAAATAGACGTACAGGTAAGATACCTACACTATGATAAACAACAGGTTATTATTTTGTAACAACAAGCTCACCAACCTTGAATATGTATAGTCAGCTAAGCTCATTCGAATTGAAACAACATTGAAACCAACTATCTTTCAATATAATTCGTTCGTGATGGCATTATCAGTTCCTATAAAAGAAGACGACCGAAATATGAAATTGATTTTCTTCTATCTCTTTCGTTTAAAAAGTTGTAGTTCAAGTATCACCAATTTTGCCGACCCTGTAGGTACTTGGACTCATGGATTATCAAAAAATTTATTATATCAGAGTATAGAGGTACGAGTTCCTTTATTTTTTGTACCTCTTTGATATTTATTTAGAGTTTATACATGCACATAATCGGGGTTGTTCAGATTTTTTAAAATTACTGTTAAGAACTGAGAACTGTATCCAGATAATTGAGTTCGAGATGGTAGTGTAAAACATTTTTTGACATCATTCACAATCATGGAATGAATAAGTCACCTGCCATGAAACTAATACAGTAAGGAAATACAAATATTGAAATCATCTATAACCTCAAAGTGACAATATTGAACTAAAAACAGAGGTAATCTAGAGAAGATCAAAAAAGAAATTATATTCAAATTCAAATTCAAATTCAAATTTATTCATCATCATCATTATAAGTTAACACAATAATATAAAGTACACTCCATTCACTCAAATAACACTTTGATATTTTGTTAAATAATGAAAGAAATGTAGAAGGAGTGAAACTGTGTGCAACTGGATTCACACTAGAAATGAACGAATCCATGTCTGTGTCGTGAATCAGATGCTAAATTTGTTTATTATGGACACCATGACGGAATGGAGCAAGTGAGGGGACCACAGTGACCGCTCCCAGAGAGCCAGGCGAAAGAGCGTCCCGCCGCGTAGGCTCATACGTAACTGCCTTATCAAATGGTTTGAACATGTTAAGTAGACTTCATGATATCCAGAAACATTACATAGTTCTCTCGGATGAATATTTTAGTTAATTTACTGAACTTACGTTTATTGTTTTTTGATGATTTTATGGTGCTAGGGAGTTTGTTATAAAATTTAGGTGCAAAATATGTCACCGTACGTTGTGAATGAGCCTTATTGTACAGATGGGTTCTCAATAGGTCCGACCTGGTGGTGTAGTATGAAGGGATCCTCGGTAAAAGATGTTCCAGCTTAGGAAGATAATTCACGCAAGCGTGAACATAAAGAGCCCTAAGTGGAAGTACGTTAGCCAGCTTAAATAGTCCATGAGTTGAAAATGTTCGGGTCTTGTTGTGTATTATTTTCAATATATATTTTTGAGTAGTGATGACGTTGTGTAAAGCATTGTTGAATCCTCCCCCCCAAATAACCAAACAATATCTCAGAATGGACTCAACGAGTGAGAAATATAACATGTTCAGTAATTTTTTATTGAGAATGTCTCTGAGTTGATACAGTCTATAAACTAAGTTTCTCATTTTCTTATTGATATAAGCACAATGAGCACCCCATCTCAGGTGTTTATCTAGGATAATACCCAAATATTTGATACTATCAACGCTTTCTATTAGCTCACACGAGGAGACTGAACTCCGACAGTCATCATCGTGAATTCTCAAGAACCCATTTTGTGGTTTGTCGACAGCTGAGATGGAGAATGTAATATATTTGGTTTTTGAGACATTTACACTAAGAAGGTTATAATTAAACCAGCTATACAAATCTTTCATACCCAGTTCAGCCTGCCCGAATACCTCGGGCCAGGTGCACCCCGAGAACGATAGAACCGTGTCATCAGCGTAAGCAATTACTTTAGCGTTTTTCAGAACCGAACCAATATCGTTTATGTAGATCAGAAACAGTATGGGCCCCAGTACTGTGCCCTGTGGAATACCTATTGTGGTGTTTCGGACCTGGCTATAAATATTTCCTATCTTCACTCGTTGTGTCCTATTGAATAAGTAATTCTGAAACAGTGAATTTACATCTCCCCTTATTCCCACAGATTCCATCATCTCCAGTAATCTGTCATGAGGAATCGTATCGAATGCCTTAGCTAAATCGACAAAAACCGACAAGATCTTCTTATTTGCGTTCAAGGACATGTTTATTTCATTCGTCAGATTGAATATGGCATCTTCCGTGCTCAAATTTGATCTAAACCCAAATTGATTTTTATAGATAACACTACTATTTTCTAAGAAATTCATAACACGACTTTTTAAGCATTTCTCGAATAATTTGGCAAAGTTATTAATAAGTGCAATGGGCCTATAATTTTGTAGTAATGATTTATCGCCGGATTTATATACAGGTATAATACTTGCAGTTTTCCATTCCAAGGGAACTACACCTTTTTCGAATGTAAGATTAATAATATATTTGAGGGGGTCTATTATGTACGTATGGATCTTTTTTATAAGTTTTGCGTCTATTCCATCATCTCCGGGTGAGGAATCATTCTTCAGGGTGGCTATCAATTCAATAAGCTCTTGTGAGCGTACGGGTGTTAGAAATAGCGTATTCGGATTAGTTACTTCAGCTTTGTATGTTCTATTTGTTCTCTTGACCCTTTTCCGCATTTTTTCTCCTATGGTGGAGAAGTAGTCATTGAAAGAATCGGCTATATCAGTTGAATGAGTTAAAATATCGTTGTTTTCACTTATTATATTCTTAATTTTGTTTTTTGATTTTGTTACATTGGCCGCTTCATTCATTATCTTCCATATTTTTTTAGAATCATTTTTTGCTGTTGCAATTTTGTTGATATAATAATTATTTTTGGTTTGTTTAAGAAGTTTGTTGAGGAAGTTTCTATAATATATATATCGTTGTTTCATTTCCTGTGAGTAATTTTTATTTAAATCAAGTTTCATTCTGTCCCTTGTACGAATACTCTTTACTAATCCCGGTGTAATCCATGGTTTGAGTATTTTTTTTTTTACTATTTATACGTATTATTTTCTTACAGGAGTTTATATGTTTCATCAAAATACGTTTGAAAATTCGATAGCACTCCTCCACATCATCTTTCTCATATAAACTCAGCCATGTTTCCCTCTGTAACAAGCGTAATAATTTATCGTCATCGATTTTTGAAATTTCATTTATACTGATTTTATTATATATTTTTTCCTCAAAATCTATTTCTAAGCCCACTGGGAAATGATCAGACATTGAGAACTCAAAAACAAAAGGACTAAGTTTGAGAGTCTTTTTAGCACTTTTTTGTACTCTAACCAAAATGTGATCAATTAAGGTTTTTGATGTTTCTGTAACTCTTGTAGGCCCATTTATATATGGAATAAATCCACATGATCCCGTCACATTCATATATAGACTTGTCATTCTATCGTTTTCATCCAATATATCAATGTTCAAGTCACCGACAATCATCTCAACACTATTATATTCGCGTTCATTTAAATATGTTTCCATCTCTTCCACGAACAAAGTTAAACTAGTTGCTGGAGGTCTGTAAATAGCAGTTAGCCCAAGTGAAAGTTCATTTACTCTAATTTCTACTCGAATAGGATTTGTTTGACTAAATTGAAAATATTCAACTCTTGGGTTCAAGTCATCACGAATATATACCACCGTTCCATCATTTTTATTAAATACTGACTCATTATAATATATACCAAAGCCATTTATTGAAAAAAGTTCAACATTTGAAATATTGAATGTCTCCGAAAGCACTATAATGTGTATTTTTTCGAGATTTATACTATCTAGGTAAACTAATAGCTCATCAAAATGTTTTCTTATACTTCGTATATTAAAATGTATTATACCCAATCGCGAAGGCCCCCCAGCAAAACACTCGCCCGCCCCAAGCTCCCCAACCACCGCCGTCTCCGGGACCTCATCAAGCTCCAATGTCTCCAGTATATTCATGAGACAAAAAGAAAATCAAATGATCCACGACGATACTCCATAATTTAAATACATAGCTGACAAGCCGATTATCCAACAAAAACAATATGAAGTCAGACTTAGACTTTGAGACAGTTCAACTAATTCAAAATTAAGCACAACGTCTACAGTGACTGAGCAATCAAAGATGATTGCGAGAGCCCCTCCATTTGATCAAAAAAACAAAGGCTGAACAATGAACCATCAGAGTAGACTGAGATATAATAAAAGAGAAATTAGTGTAACAAGTATAGTGATCGACACCTTAAGCGCATAGAAACTTTCAATTAATGATTACGGCTTTTAATTTTCTTACAACAAGGTGGAGACCCTGACAATATTACAGTTTTTGTATATGTTGTTTGAAAACTGAAAGAGAATGATTTTTTTTCGAAGCCTTATATTTGATAGTGATTGACAGACTTCGACAATCATTGACATACAAAATGATAGTCATTGACATCCTTCATATCATTCACTTACACTCTTGTATATGGGGTAGAACGAACGATTAATGAAAATGTTGATAATGTTATCCACTATATTCAATAATAATGATAGAAACATAGATGCACATTCATAGGAGCTGTGTATTGTCATGTTTTTTTTTCCATGTAGAACAAGTAAACATTTTTTCATTTGGGAAAGTTTCCAGAAGTTATGTTTTATCGTCGGTACAATGCGAAAGTCACGAATGTGCTTTTCGCATATGTGCACTATATCGCGATTATGGTCATGGTGTCAATGCCAAAATCGCGAAAGAGTTTGCTTATCCCCTCTCCTACTTCTATCCTAGTAGAACGGAAAGAAATCTATGTTTATAGCACTGTCTTCAATTTTTGAAACACGTTTATCCCGGAACATCAAAAAGGCACATTCGTGACTTCGGCAATGGACCAACGATATGGTATTCTTTTTAACATGATGATACACATCGTTTGCAACTATAATTTTGGTAATCTTGTTGCAGCAGATGAAGCAATATCAGGAAAATACAGAAATGTTCTCTATAAAAGCATATTTCTCACGATACAGATTTGGAGCAACCGATTATTCTGTATTTTCCAATTCCACTCCGGCATTTTCATTATTCTGGACACTTGCAGTATCTGTAGATGCGCTCGGTTTGATAAATCACTGATGAAGTTGACTTTACAAATCGACTTATTTCCAGGTTCCTTTCTTTATCTTCAGTCAATTTTTTCAGTTTTTTCTTCTATTCAGCCTCAGTTTTGGCTTTCAGAATTGGTCTTTTCTTCCCCTCTGCAGCTGGATATTTTCCCTTCTTTTCTATATTTTTCTGTCATTTCTCTCCAGGTGAAAGATATTTTCACGAATAGCAGTTTCCTCGAACTTGTTGTTCTCTCTGGAGTCTCCGGCCATTGTAATATATTGTGGAGTAAATTGGGATTATGTTCATGATATAGAATATTTCCATTATCATTGTTGTTAGCCGAAGAAACAGGTAAAAAGGATCAAACGACATAATGTGGTCAACTTCGGTAATAATATATGAAGTTATGAGACTGATATTCTAACTTTTTGGGACGACGAAAAGAACAAAATCAATCACTTCTTCTTCTTGGTGAGGTGCCTTCTCTAGGCTGATTGGAGTAGTGGCCTAGTGTTCAACCGTATACAGGATAAGAGAGTAAAACTTCAAGACATGCTGTCAAAAATGTCGCGGATAGACAAGGAAGTTCCTGTCGCCATAGGAATGGGAGGAAGAGGGTATTGGGTTTTCCAGATGTGTTGTCTTCAACTCATAAAGGTTTCCACAGGTAAACAGGGTATGTTCAGAAGCAACATCTGTGTTCTTTCACCAACGCTACAGAGGCCAGCCAGAGACTAGAGATTTTAATGTTTATTAAACAGTTGATCACTCAAAAAACCACTCTCCTGTATCAGCTGTTTTCTCTCAAGGTTCAGGAGTTGTTTGACCTCAGACTCAGAGGAAAAACAATAATAATAATAATTTATTTCATCTTCAACAATCATCAAAGAATAACATAGACATTATTGATAACTCCCAATGAGAAGCCTTGACTGCCTAAGATCACTTCCCGTGCTCCATTCAGAGAAAAATTTCCGTCTAGCCATCTCCTGAAGAACTCCTGAAAGTTGAACGGTAGATGTGAAGCGTCGACTCCCAACCAATGAAAGCTGATTGTGTCCCTGCTCATCCATACATCTGACCTCTCAGAGCCAGATCTAAGCGTGAGCCGAAGACCAAATAACTTTGAGAAAGCTTCAGGAGCCCAGCTCACAAAGAGATTTCCTGCATTCTCCTAGTAAGTAGTATTTGACCTCTGTCATAGCGAGGGATTTTAGTGTTCACTGACTGTCACAACATGAGTTGCTCGGAGTATCATCTACTGATAGTTGGATATTCTCCAGTGCGAGGACAAGAACCACATACAGGTCAACCTGTACTACAGAATAGTTCTTCTCTAGAGGGTGGTCAGTTTGAAACAAGTCCCGTGGACTCCACAAAGTCGTCAGACAACCAAGTACGACAATTAGGGACAATAAGCCTCCATCAGGACCACTCTGTAAGGTAGTTTACTAGGGATATTTAGTGATTGACACCCTCCTAGAAAATAGTTATTGACATGGTGTCAACCAATATTTATCCGATCCGGAAGAAAGAGAACACAATAAAAAGCTAATCAGTTATTTTCCAACTTTACTTTCAGGCAGTGATAGACACCCTATGTCAATCATTGTTCCGACGTAATATAAACAAGACAGTCATTGACATGCGATTTATTCTGTAAGAAAACATCAATGAAGGGTACGTTTTTATCAATATCCAATGTTTGAAATCTTTCAAACACTGAAAAATTTCTTCCATATATCTCAGATACCCCAATATAAAGAAATTCAAGAATATGTGCAGTCACTTTCCTTAACAAAACGTCAACGATTGAACCGATTGTCATTACTACACAACTTCGCGACAAATATCTCATTGCGATATGAGCAGAGGGCCAAATTACTGAACTGAAACATTCACCGAATGAGTGTTGGACCTTATAGCATACGGGGGTAGAAGAAAAAAGTCGCTGGTAAATACCAAAATATTATTACGACGGATTAAGTGTGTAGAGTGTCGATCACTATCGGGGTGTCAACGACTATACCGCTTACCCTAGGCCCTATAGAAAGTACAGGCGTTGAAAGCTAAATTGTCGAAGTCGGTTCATCACCGAGACTAATACAAAAAACATGAGACATGTGTAGAGAACGATACAACAACCAACACCTAGAACGTTAGTCCACAAGAAAGTGCAAAATCAATCAATCGATACAACATTCACAGTGACAAACTGCTTTGAGGAAGCAGGATTAGGGTTCATCAGAAGAATAAATACGGATACAATAGAATAATTATGAGAATCATAACATGATAGTACTATGTATGAATAAAACCACCAATTCGTTGGTTTTGAGAAAACAGAAGGCTTGGGATCGCACTTGCAAGGTGAATCAGATGAATGAATTTGAGAATTCCTGTTTGTAATGAATTTGTATTTGAGAAATGAAATGAACTGATTGAAAGAATGTGATCAATATGATAATATATTAAATCAGTATTCATTACTAAAGAGAAAGACATGAGAATGTTCATTCTTGGAGACCCCATGTGAGGAATCTAGAGATTTATGAAAAATCTTGAAATGGAATTTCATATTATTTTCACATATACAAACTAAAGTTGCACTTTTTTAATGTAACTTCTCGTATATGATCTCAAAAATGGAATGGCAAGTTTAAATGATGATAAAAAACTGGAAAAATTTAGTTTGGTTAAATGGTACAGAAAATAGACTATGCAGAGCTATTAAAATTTTTAAACATCATCTCATACCATAATTGTTGTGAGATTTTAAAACTTAAATGCTGTCGAACTTAGAATTCAAATTCAAACTGCATGAATGTTCACAAATTGAAGGTTTTCGCGTTAACCCAGGATACCATAACACTGCACTCTCGGAATGGATGAACTTCTTGGACATAACGACGATTATGAGGTATGTGTGGGATTGTCAATACCCTTATTCTTCGAGAATCTGAAAATCGTCCATATCTGGATTCATCAGTGGAAAGGAGACTAAGCCGTTGATCGTTCCAATTGATATGTTGCCTGGCCCATTCCAGTCTTTGACGCTTATTTTCAAGTGTTAATGGAACTCCTCTTAATGGACGTCTAGAACCTAGATTCACCCCTCTCAAATGTTGTCTGATGGTTTCGATGGAAACTTGAACTCCGCATCTGCATTTTGAAGAGTAGTCCGTAGCATTCTACACGTAGGTGTTAGACTTTCTTCTCGCCAAAACGGCGATGAAACGATCCTGAGCAGGTGTTCTCTTTCGTCGCCCACTAAGCCTTGGTCTCTTCAATACGGAACCTGTCTTCCTGAACCTATTCCAAAGTCGAGATATCACATTTTGGCTGACTTAGAGCCTTTCCGCTACAACAACCTGAGTAAGGTCAACCTGTAGCATTCCGATAGCCCTATTAGCCTCAGCGTTTGTGACGGTACGTCTTGTCATTTTCGGAAAACTTGTTTCAAATCGAAGCCGTTGATGAACTGACTCCATTTCAAAATAAGAACATTCATGAAGCATATGCAAAGAACCAAACTTCAGAAAAAAAGCGACCAGATTGACGATATTTCAAAAATATATAGAAAAACCGTTTTCTTTCTATAAAGGAGCTTTCACAGGGTTACAAATATATGTATCAATAATAATAATGATATGTATGAAATTATAGAAACCTTGTTACAGTTCGACATATTCGAAAATAATATTTGAATTACTTCTTGAGAATGTCGAAACAATAAATGATGAGTTATTGATGTTTATTTGTCACTTTTTGATATATTTTCTCTTGTTTCAGGCTAAGCTTGGCGTTGAAAATATTTACGATTGTCAAAGTAGAATCGGGCGTGAAAATCTTCCTTACAAAACCGTGAGTAATAAGTTTTGAAAAAGTTAAATGGATGTTAATAACAAATCTATTGCTCTTTTCTATTGAATTCAAATCTTGCCTTAATTTCTGGACACACTTCATTGCAAAAAATTAAAATTGCTGTATACCAACATGACCAACCGATATGGTCTTTTGAAAAATAGTAAGTCAAAGACTCAACGTATATATCTCAAACTTCCTCAGGATAATTCATTAACAATTCTGAATCTTTGAAATAATATATAATTTTCTACAGATGAAAATTATGTTGTTTTTAACCTTTCTCGCTCCAAAAAAAGGACATCAATAATTATGTCCTTTTTTCGGACACAGGATTGGTATAAAGTATGAAACCAAGTAAATATTTTTAAAACGAGTAGGAAGATAATTGCAATGATGCAAAATGCATCTCATGTACAAATTTTTTGTCTTTCAACATCTGCGATGATATGAAAAGGTCGCATATAAATTTGAAAAATATAGGCTATATTATCAAAAAGGTGCATTTTGTGCCCTTATACAGGGTGTACCAAGTTCGACGGCCTATTAGGCGTTCCTGGAGAACTAGACTTATTTGAAATCTGAAAATTGGGATTATGATATTGTTTGACATTATCTACCGATCTAAAATATTCTTGGAGCCTGACCACTTTCAGTTATACAGGGAGCGAAAAAAAAATTGTCAAAAATTTTTTTTTCTATTTTTTTCTTTTTGAATTTGACGAAGTATTCAATTATGAATACATTTGTACTCAAACTGTTGCATTCGTCGAAATACTTTCAAAAATATCGAGAAAAACCTGAAGAAAAAGAGAGAAAAGAGTATTCGGTATAATGTTTGTTATTCCTAATCTAGATACCTTAAGCACAAACCGTTTTCACATTTTTGAAGTCGAAGAATGTGGAAATATTGTACATTTCTAGAATTTTGAAAAACTCATCACAGGGTGTTCCAAATGTTGGGTCAAAAATTGGGATCAAGATTGGCCCATAACTTTCGTTTTTCAAATTAGAACCCTATTTTTTTATGATTGCGTTGGATTGTACAAAAAAAAAATGATAATGTTGATGCTCCTAAAATTGATAATTCTTGAGTTATTTAGGATTTTCTGATTTTATGTCGTACGTAGCGTCAAATTCATTAAATCTGTTTCATATCAACTATGACCTTGGTCATAGAAGATGAATTATTCCAATAACTCACTAGTGACACACCTTTTTCTTTAATTCATTCATCATAGTTGTTATGAAACAGATTTTATGAATTTGATGCAACGTACGACATGGAATCAGAAAATACTAAATAACTCAAGAATTATTGATTTTAGGAGTATCAACATGATAGAACATTATTATCATTTTTCTTCGCAGAATCCAACGCAATCATAAAAAAATAGAGTTCTAATTTGGAAAACGAAAGTTATGGGCCAATCTTGATCCCAATTTTTGACCGAACATTTGGAACACCCTGTGACGAGTTTTTCAAAATTCTAAATATGTAAAATATTTCCACTGTCTTCGACTACAAAAGCGTAAAAACGGTTTGTGCTTAAGATATATAGATTAGAAATAGCAAACATTATACCGAATACTCTTATCTACCTTTTTTGTTCAGTTTTTTTTTATATTTCGGAAAGTATTTTGACGAATGCAACGATTTGAGTACGGATGTATTCAAGTGTGTCTCACTAGTGGAATAATTCATCTTCTGTGATCAAGGTCATAGTTGATATGAAACAGATTTAAATGAATTTGACGCTACGTACCACATAAAATCAGAAAATCCTGAATAACTCAAGAATTATCAATTTTAGGAGCATTAACATGTTAGAACACTATCATCATTTTTCTTTGTACAATCCAACGCAATCATAAAAAAATAGGGTTCTAATTTGAAAAACGAAAGTTATGGGCTAATCTTGATCCCAATTCTTGACCCAACATTTGGAACACCCTGTGATGAGTTTATCAAAATTTTAAAAATGTACAATATTTCCACATTCTCTGACTTCAAAAATGTGAAAACGGTTTGTGCTTAAGGTATCTAGATTAGGAATAACAAACATAATACCGAATACTCTTTTCTCTCTTTTTCTTCAGGTTTTTCTCGATATTTTTGAAAGTATTTCGACGAATGCAACGATCTGAATAAGAATGTATTCAGAATTGCATACTTTGTCAAATTCAAAAAGAAAAAAACAGAAAAAAAAATTTTCGACAATTTTTTTTTCGCTCCCTGTATAACTGAAAGAGGTCAAGCTCCAAGAATATTTTAGCTCGGTAGATAATGTCAAACAATATCATAATCCCAATTTTCAGATTTCAAGTAAGTCTAGTTCTCCAGAAACGCCTAATAGACCGTCGAACTTGGTACACCCTGTATAAACCTGCAAAATAACATAAATAAATCGTTTTTGTTCAAACGATATTTACTTAATTTACGATAATTACATTTTCAATAATATTAAATAACTCAATATCAATTATAATATTTTACAAGGAGATCTTTGAAAGAGTCAAATCAATACGGTTGAAAATTTGACTAGAAATTATTGTCAGAGATGATGATAGAAAAGGAGAAAACATAATCATAAATTACTGGACAGACAGAATATTAACATTTGTGCATGACAATAATAATGAAATCTGCAATCCGAAATTATAGCACATGATATGATTTATGTTTCATAAATTCGTAAATAATTTACACAAATGCAGATCTATCGAACAAAGATATCGAACATTCTTCGTAAATAAAAAGTTTAATCGTTATGTTCAAAATAAACTTTATATAACATATAAACAAGAAAAATATATATATATATATATATATATATATATATAGAAGTTTAAAACATAGTTGCAGCAACGAGACAGCGCCAACCACCAGCACCCCAAGAGTAAAATGAAATTAACTAAAAAAATAGGACAAAAAATAAACCATTCTTGAGAAATCAGAAAATACCACCACCTCTAGCTTGACCCTTCCATCACAGAATAAAACTTCCCAGAATTGTGCACAATATAACATCTCAGCTCGTTCTTATGCTTCTTGTCTGTTAAACCTGCTGATTTAGCATTTTCGTGGCGTGAGAATTAGTTTAGAGTGAAAAATTGGTTTTTGTGAAAGATTAATATAAAAATCAAAATCCAGATTATTTTAATTTTTCACGAGAATTTTGAGGTTATGTAAAAAAATTTAATACACAATTTGAAGAACTTTTTCTCATCTACAATTTTTTTTCTATATGACTCGTAGTTTCGCCAGAAATCGAGACCGTATTTCACCCAAAAGGTGATTTATTTTTCTTTTAATTTTTATTATATATACCCTTTCACAATGAGTTTTATGCTACTAAAATTTTATTTTAAAAACAATATTGAAATTGATCTAACAAATAAAGTAAAATTCACTTCAGAGCACACATGCTTGAGTAAAGAATCCATGACTAATTTGGCGAATATGAGTGTTGCAGTGTTCCCCATAGCTTACCGCCTGCTTTATTCCAAAAATTGGCTGTTATATTGACATTTGATTATTAACAATTAATAATAATAATAATTACCGTCTTTATTGAAGTTGAAAAAAATCATTTACAAATAGGCGATATTTAGCTAAAGCTATTCTTACACTGCTTCAGGTAGATCGAAGAGCAGTTTCATCTCATACCACGGTAAATGAACAATTAACAGGATGTCCCATAATAAGATCGATAAACTTCTAGTGGATATTCTAGACATTATTTGAGACACTTTCGACCAAAATAATACCTAATACAAAAATGCTTGGTAAAGAAGCTAGAACTAGAAGCTAGATGACTTCCAGGCAACACTTTTTGTCAGATATCTCCAAAACCGCTCCACCTGAATGAAGTGTTGAAATTTTACACCTTGCTAACATCAAGAATAGTCATCGATCGGTTTAAGCGCATTTTTTTCATCCCAATCATAAGCATATCATTTTGGAAAGGGGAAGGTTATTTTTAGTGAAAACTTTTTTTCCTTTCGTTATTTAACAAGTTTTCTTGAAAAAAGGTGCTCTTGTGTAACATTGTCAAGTTTTGAGAAAAATCGATTCGAAATTTTTTCTTCGATCACTACTCAATACTCTTTATATAAAGGATCATAATGTGGGATAAATTTCAATTTCTTTATTAATCAAGTAATCTCTAGAGGGCTCTAGCTAGTTAACGAAGCATTTTTGCATTGTATGATCTTGGTCGAAAGTGTCCGAAATAATGTCTAGAACATTCACTAGAAGTTTGTCGGACTAATTATGGGTCACCTTGTATATTAGCAAAATAACCCCCTGTCAAGTTATAGAAAAAGAAGTTAAGTACATTAAATTTGACAGCATATCCATTATAAACGCATGTTTCAACATTCACTATTTACGTGTAATTTATGACGCAGAAATCACCAAATAAATTAACATCAATTTTTATAATATTTGATTTGATATTTTATTATTTTTCACCTGCATGTTTCGAGTATCTAGTTGTAAGGGTATGTTTTCTTGTTTTTCGTCATTGTATACTAGAATAATTTCTAGTCAACCTTTCCATTCTATTGGTTTTACTCCACTTATTAGTTAGATATTATAATACAATGATATTTATTTTCATTGATTTCCCGTGTTTATTTGTATTGATGTCATTTTTAGGTTGAGGAAGATGAAAAGTATCTATTAATGAGTTTTATTTGTTTCTTTCTACCAAAATCTAATTGTTTGAATTTTTTTTCAGATGGAACTAGAACTCTTGAATTCAAAACTCAACAAACAGAAATTTTATGTTTGCGGGCTATTTCCTCTGAATTGGTCATTAATTTATTGCGTAAGTATTAAACGGAAATATTTCCAACTTATGATTATAATAATATACAGGGTATGTTCGTGGACTTTTCACTTTCTCATGACATGGCCTTGCAAATAGGCAGTTATCCTTTCAGGAAAAATCGGCTTATAAAAACTGAAAGATAATAATACAAATTTGCGAAAAATTTTACTGCGTAGAGAAGCCGAGCACTTTATTTGGTAGAAAACATTCTGTGAGGATCTCGTGCTAATTCGTAACAGATGATTATTATCTTATGAATAGAGGGATGCAATCTTGAATGCATTTCAGAGTAGTATTTAGGTTCGCTGATTTTTTTCATTTTTTTTTTATTGAACATACATCGAGATGATCTATAACTACCACCTGTCAAAAATATCTTCACCTTAAAATCCACTTGCATACCATTACTATCTTTCAAACTATACCAGATATAAATTGGAATACTTGACAAAAAAGTTTCATCTTTGTAAGTCCTTCTACATGACGTTCAACAAGTCGCCATATTTTCTTATGTTCTAAATTTATAATGAGAAATCGGAAATATATGATATTCCAAAATTGCTGAATGATTATAATCTTCTTTCTATTACGAATGATCTCATGAATTTGACTCTATATTTCATTTCTCTTATGGCAGCAATATGAATATTTCCAGCATAGAAAAAACAATTTATATTTTCATATACCAATAGAGAAGAAATGCATTTGTTTCAGATGGTGGCTGAGATATCAACCTATGCGGTCTATATGATTCAATTCAGGGAAATGGAACAGAGCAAGTCAAGGAAATAATACTTACCTAAATTATAGAAATATTTCATTATCCATTGAGAGGAAAAAATTCATTAACATTGATTGCTAGGCTTATTGTTTGAGAAATGAACTACGCAATTTATCAAATAAGTACTGAAGAGCATAATATGATGTACAATATTAATAATAAACCATTATTATAAACAAGGCACTAACAAGTAGAAGTAATATACAATAATAACGTTAACTGTTTAAAAATAAATTATAATCATAACATCTTTCTTTTATTCAGAGATATACAATATTTCGAAAACAGTGCTTCTATTGGATCTTGGTCATTTTGAATACGTTATGCGTTTTCAAAGGTGAGAATTTATCTTCAATAGGTAATAATAATATATAATGAGTTCATTCATAATTTCACAAACCATTCTTGTCAAAAATAAAATAGCAAATTGAAAAAATCAACGATCTTGAAGATTTCACGATTTGCTCTAACAAAAACTCGTTTCGATAGCTCGAAGTTTTTTTTGCTTGATTCGCTTCTGCCAAATTAGTGTAAGAATTTATCTAGAAGCATTTCCATTATTTGGTAAATTCTTAAGTGAGTTTGTTTCGGATACTAGGATGAAAACCCAAAAATGTTTAAGAAAATATTGAGTTTCATATACGTGGAAGTATTGAATTGAAAAAATGCATAGTTTCATGAAAACTGATGATTATCAATAATGAACATTTCAGTTCTCTTTGTATATTTTTTTGTATATTTTCCGTTCAATCATTAAGTCTTTCAGTTTGTTCGTACATTTTGGTAAAAAAAGCGAAATTTTGTGATTTATATTCCTATGAAATGGTACACATTCTTTCTGGCATCACCCCTAGTACGGTACAAGGGGTGTTGGGACATATCTTCTATATCAAAATGTTTCTAAGAGGCTATTGTTAAATAAACTAATTTTTAGCCTTTGATTCTCCAGATAATAACAGCAGAAATGAGTGCTACCCAAATGATCATTCAAAAACCTCTTTTTCTGAGGATTAGGATAGAAAATTGGTTCAAAAATCCAGTGAATTTGCAGCCTTTAATAAAGTTCAACTGATAATACTGATATTCAGAACGCAGTGCAAGTCAAAGTACCTGAAGCAGAAATTCGTTGGTGTAAAATCAATTCAACATATTGTATTTATCTTCCAATGGAATCGTTTCTTACATGGACCCACTCTGTAAGAACATCAGAAGTGTATAAGATCCTCTCAGGACCTAGAACAAATGATAAAAGACTTCAAGCAAATGTTTTTTTGGGGTACAAAATCAACTAGAGGGTAATTATGAATAATGGTGAAATTTTTTGAAAAAATTCCATTCTCATATCATACTAACGTACAGGGTGTTTTTTTAGGGACATTACAACTAACCTTCATCAAGAACTCGTAGTTTAGGTGAACCATTGGTTTCGCATACATGTGTAGGGGCATATGCATTTTTCCTAAAAATATTATGAAGGTACTCCTCAATTTTTTAGGTAGTTTGTACCAAGGTGTCATGTACAAGGAAATCACCATTGCTTCCCTCTGAGATGAAAGATTTTAAGAAAAATATCCCTAATCGGAACATATAATTAGGTTAGGTTACCTCATTTTCAATGAATTGGCCTGCAGAACATATCATGATTTCACCAACCATCCAAATGATATAATGAGCAACTTCTGGAATATTCGGAGACTGCAAAACATGAACAATTAATTTGACGATATTATCCGAATGAATATCCGAAATTTCTCCTCAAAAGGTGTCTCAGTAACGGCGATTATACTTGGCATATTTATAAATTTCACGAAAGCTTTTGATTCTGTTGAACAAGTTTTACTCCATGAGTTGAAAAATTATTATGTTATAGATAAACAACTTGATCCCTTCTTCCTTTCTAATTTCTTTCCTTAGAATTTTACGAAGCAGACTAAATTTCTGGCTCACAGCTAAATTGGCTTCCTCTCTGAGAATGTAATTGCCAGGCTAAGGTAAGTGATCTATGATCTAATGGTATTCAGAACTGACTCCCCGAAATTCTTGTTTTTGGATTTTAATTACGCTAATTTTCAGTGCATTCCCACATATGGATTGATTCACAATTAGTGTAAAAAGTAGGCATTTTATGTCTGAAAAAAAAATTCTATCCCAAACCAATGGGATAGATGACGCACCTGTTTATAGGCTACAACAAATGCCTAGAGGAGACGTTAGATTAGGAAATATAGCTTTTATAATATCCCAACTTCCAACTGTCTTCCACAGAACGTCGACTTTCAGCGGATTTTTAATAAATAGTGGGATCAAACTAAATACCTTGCAAAGTTTCCTAGTAATATTCGCCATATACAAAATCTTCAAAAAACAAATATTCAATATATTAATAGACTCAGAACCGTACCCTGTCTCAGTGATATTGTATGATGTAGGACTATACCTATAAAAGTTAGTGGTAATTGAATTTTCATTTATTAATATTTAGAAATCGAAGTTATCATTCCAAAAGCAACAGAAATTTGAGTTAAAACTCAAATGTGACATGTTTGGATCGAAAGAAGAGAGATGACCTGAGTATTAAAGATACAAATAGACAAGATATAGAAAAAAAATAAAAAGGAAGTTCAAGATTTTCATCGAGACCTATATAGATTCCAAAGAAACCAAACCTCTAAAACAAATGAATAAAACAAAAATGGAAGTAGGCACCGAAGCTATCAATATGAAAGATATATACAAGATGAGGTAACGAAAAAGTATATGAAAAACAATAAAGCTCCTGGAGAAGATAACTTCCTCATAGAAATGGTAATCGATGCAGAAGCAGTTTTTCCAAAATAAATTTGTTCAGAGGGCGGAATAATAGGTACCAAAAAACTGGAATAACGTAATCCTTACCTTATAACATAAAAAAGGAGACAGATTAATGCTACAGTCTAAACTTTGTTGTGACAACTTTAAACGCAGTTATAAATAGGTAATACTCCTAACTCGTAGAGGCTGGAGTTATTTTCAACTTTACCAAGAATTTACAAGAAACCTCACTTGTTCAGAATGGATAGAGCTATCGAAAAATGATGATTTCATTGTTAAAGGGGAAAGGGGGAAACGTTTTTTGCGAAAAAGGTTTAACGGTTGTTTTTTCTAACCTTTTCGATCATAGAGAATCAACCCAAAAAATCACAATCATTGTTAGTAGCCACCTACCTTTTTGCGTTATTAAAACACAAAAATAGGTTTTTTATATTTCAGTGCATATTAATTTGTTTTCTCAAGTGGATTTTCTGATGGAAATTCATTTTTTTTATAATGGAAACCCAGTTACAGAATCACCAGAGCCGATCAAATAATCAGTCACTATTTATGAAAGCGTAAGGATATAGCAATATTTTTCTTACCACAATCAGTGAGAACTCTATCATTGCTATAATCCCTGAAACCAAGGAGTATTGACAGGCATGGGTTAAACCAATACTGTTATTCATCTTCTGTATTAAACTGTGAATAAAAAATTTTGGTAAATAGTTTCACGACCGAATATACTGACATTAAGAGAGTCTTCCGAGCTTATTGGCCGTGGTCTATTAGGAATTATTTCACCTAATGTTTCGCCCACAATTGCGGTAGGCATCTTCAGAGGATTCTTGGTCGACCGCTGAATTTCTGAAAGGTGCTCTACCCTTTCTGGACGTCTTGATTACTAGAAAGCCTAATGCAAAGCTAGGACACAGGGTTTCTAGAAAACCAACCCACACTGGCAGATATCTACACAAGGAGGATGAACTTGAACATCTACAGCATGCTTTCGTCGGTAACGGATATAATGCTAAGGAAATTCAGAGGGCAATAAAACCAAAACTTTCCACACGTGATGATAACACGTCACAACTCCCCACAATGGAAGAGCTATCTTACCATATATCCCCAAAGTCACCGATAGAATAAGTAGAATGCTGAAAGGCACAATATAGGGAACGTCTATAAGCCAACTCAAAAACTTGGCCAAATGATCAGAATTACCAAAGACAAAGTCGACCCACTCTCTCAACTCGGTATTTACATGATACCTTGTGACTGCAGCAAAGTCTACATTGGTAAAACAAAACGAAGTATCAATACTAGAAATAAAGAGCATGAACGATGCTGTCGACTGATCAGTCAGAGAACTACGCACTAGCGGAACATGCTCTAACAGATGGACACAATATTGTTTTCTCAAAGGAAGAGGCTATTTTGAACATCAAAAGTTTCTATCCTAGGATGAACATGAAAGCCATTGAGATATATAAACATAAGAACAATATGAACAGAAGAGGAGAAACTCCATTGGTACATAGCGCACGGTTTCCGGTGCTGGAAAAGACCAAAATCAAACCAATAAGTGGGAGCGATGGACCAACCAACATCGCGCACGTAAACCCACTACCTTCTCCCGCCATTGATCAGGGTATAAGTTGGGCCAACGGATCGAATCCAGCATCACTTTCGGAAATTTGGAGGTCGAGTTACAACCTCAGACCAAGAATCCTCTGGAGATGCCTACCACAGTTGTGGGCGCAACGTTAGGTGAAATAATTCCTAATAAACCACGGCCAATAAGCCCGGAAGACTCTCTCAATGTTATAAAATTTTAGGTGCTACGAAATGAAAATCTTAATCGATCACCAACATCCAAATTTCCGAGTGATACTCAATACATCGTCTTAGCTTAGTTTCGATCATTTTATCATTTTCTTCATGATGGAGTTCTTTCAGCATTTGTTTCAATTTCTTCATTCTTAGAACAATCAGCTCAGAAACTCCATAAACTACTAAATAAGCTAATGAAGCTGTTGGTAGATAAATAGCAATTGCCAAGTTCGCTGAGAGAAAAATCCATATTTTCCCGAACAAATTTATCCCAAACGGAAACCAACTCGGTATGATCGAGCCACAGAGGTATCTGTCGTCAGAATATTTTTCTTTTGCTTCGCAGAAAGACCTTTTGTATACATTAATCACCATTCTTGTTAATATTGTAACTTCGGTCGAATAATATAAATATTTCGCCATTTGATCTTGTTTTTTATACACATCAGCTAATCCATCTGGCTCAGGAAATTTATGAGCTCCTAGGTGATCCAAGAAGTCCAAAATGTCGTTTCCATTATAAGAAGCTATGAATCCTGTCAATGCTGCTACGAGCATCTCTACATTCACAAGAATGGCTTCCAAAGATGATTGTAATGAAACTTTATCTGGAAAAGAATGATGCTAGATTCAAAAATGGCTCCATAAAATTGGGAGAAATCTACAAACTGTGATGAATGATGAAGTTCTGCGATATGATTCTGGGATATCTGTACCTTTTCAATTTCAAATTGAGACTAATCACATTCAAATTGGGATTAAACAAATTCAAAACCAAAGGAAAACATTTACTTTCGGAAAATAAACTATACCATCATTGCATATAGGAACATATCATGACAATTTCCTTGTCCTCAAATGTTTTACCCCCCTAAAAAAAAAAAATTCTAGCGACGCCCTTGTCCCCAGCACAACAATGCATACGAAAGCATGAAATTCACAGAACCGTAGTTATTTTGTTATTCTGTATTGTTTTGATGAAAAGTGGCGAAAATGTTTGTTGTGTTGCTCGATCGATTTTTCAAAAGAGTTTACTGATTAAACTTTTCTAAATTGTTCTGTTAAAGAGAGCTTTTCGCAAAAAAAAATTGAACATCACGAAATTGGACTAACCCAAGCAGCTCTTAATTTTGTTGGTTATCATACCAGGAACAAAAATAACTGTTCTAGGAAATAAATACTTATAAGAAGAATTTTAAATTTTTCTTACAGAGTATTCAGTAAGTACTTACATTTTATAATTCTTTCGATTATTTTCTGACTGAAATATATATTTATATGTGGACCACTGTTGTAACAAACAACAAAGATAAGAAATTACATTCAATAAAGACCTTATTGAATAAGATTTCTTATTTTTGTGTTCAGTCGTCCAAAATTGATAATTATGTTATGTAGTTATGTTTCTTAATTATTGTAATATTTTTCTTAAAATAACTCTGAATTGAGCCTTAAGAAAGTTTGAAAATACAGACGGAACGTCGAAAAAACTTCAGAATTGGCTTTCCACTTGGTCCTTATCTTCCCAATTACTTACGAAATTAACCTATTCACATTGAAATTCTACTTACCTACAAATGCAATTCTCCATAGATAGAATGAGTTTCCAAGGAAAGCAGGTGCAGACAAAATACTAACGATAAACCAAAATCTGAGTTGAAAAGCTTTAGTGAGTCTCGCTCCATTAGGAGGAATGATTAGGAATCTCACAAATATTTCCCTCGTTTTTTGGAAAACAAGTCTTCTATCCATCATTCCCACTCTTCGAAAGTATTCCAACCATATTCTGTCGTTACGGAGGAGAATAATTTTCTTTTATAAAATTAAATAACTACATCTTCCATTTAAGTGGGAATAATAAATTGTGTAATGAATCACCTATAAACTATTTTTTTCGAATTCGTCATATTCGAACTGCGTTTTCAATAACTATGTATATAATTACTGATATTTCAGACGCTGTTATACCATATTGATGAGTAGTTCCTTTGTTGACAAAATATTCTTTCGCTTTAGTTCATCAGAACTTTATACATAGCAGCCAGAGCCGGTCTAGAGACAAAATCCAAACCTAGTCCTAGTAACCTTTTACGGTTTTTTTTGTAACAAGGAGAATCTAGGCAGGTCTCATATATTTACTAGCCAGGTGACCTACTATACAGGAAGAAATGCAGTATGATATTGCCGATATTAAGGTTATATTTGCATTGTTGTCAGATCTTCCATTTTTCCGGAATTGAAAAAAAAATCTTATTTTCTCTAATTGATCACCCGGTCCATTTTTGCCTTAATAATCCGTATGATCATTAATTATTATTATTGATGTAAAGTTCCCTGTACCTAAATACCATAAATTCGTTTAATCATGAAGTCAGTTCGTTAGGATAGAAAATTGATTTGAAAATCCAGTGAATTTGCAGCCTTTAATAAAGTTCAAACTGATAATACTGATAATCAGAACGCAGTGCAAGTCAAAGAAATTCGTTGGTGTAAAATTCAACATATTTTATTTATCTTCCAATGAAATCGTTCCTTACATGGACCCACTCTGTAAGAACATCAGAAGTGTATAAGATCCTCTCAGGACCTAGAACAAATGATAAAAGACTTCAAGCAAATGTTTTTTTGGGGTACAAAATCAACTAGAGGGTAATTATGAATAATGGTGAAATTTTTTGAAAAAATTCCATTCTCATATCATACTTACGTACAGGGTGTTTTTTTAGGGACATTACAACTAACCTTCATTAAGAACTCGTAGTTTAGGTGAACCATTGGTTTTGCATACATGTGAAGGGGCATATGCATTTTTCCTAAAAATATTATGAAGGTACTCCTCAATTCTTTAGGTAGTTTGTACCAAGGTGTCATGTATAAGGAAATCACCATTGCTTCCCTCTGAGATGAAAGATTTTAAGAAAAATATCCCGAATCAGAACATATAATAAGATTACCTCATTTTCAATTAATTGGCCTGCAGAACAAATCATGAATTCACCAACCATCCAAATGATATAATGAGCAACTTCTGCAATGCTCGGAGACTGCAAAACATGAACAATTAATTTGACAATATTATCCCAATGAATATACGAAATTTCTCCTCAAAAGGTGATGGCAAAGATTATAGAGTATAAAGATGGGAAACGAAGCGACTACAGTGATGTGAGCGACATCTGTTGTTTCCAGGGACGGGCCGAAACCAAATTTTTGGGGGGGGAAATCCATCGAAAATTTTCCAACTTGACATTGAATTTACAGGAATTCGTTATATATATTTAGGTATAATATTTGTTTCGGCAAAAAACAATTCAAAATAACGAATCTACCGAACATGCAATTAAGTAGATTTTATGTAGTTTTTTTTTTCATAAAGAGTATCTCGATGTTGCTTGAAACTTTGAGAAACACTACTTGTTTTTTGTAGCTTTTCTTCATTTCGTGGAATCTGGGAACGAAGGCACGGCTCATTTTCATCAGAGAAAATATTTTTTCTGAAAAATCTATTATTTTCATGCCGTGGAAGGAGTAAATATTGGGAATTAAAGTGATGAGAAATTAACGTTGATTTTTTATTTTATGGAATCGTTTTTTCTGTGAGGACTACTTTGAAGTATGTTCGAAACTTTGAGACACAGTTTTTGTTTCATTCTTTAATTTAGTTCATTTTCATTATTTGGTGTATCTCAAAATTTCAAGCATCATAAAACAAAATATTTTTCACAAGCAGATTCCATAAAATAAAGAAATATACATGATTGAATGTTGGGTAGATGAAAAATTAAAGTTAATCACTTACCACTTTGATGAGATTCAAAATATTGAAACTGCTCATCCCTAACATAGATCCATTTCACAGAATAATGGGAACAAAATTTTCAGAAAATATATTTCGTTTGATAAAAAATAAGAATTACTTTTGCTTACAGATTTTATGAAATAAAGAAAAGCAAAATAACTCCCTAGTTTACACAGAAAAAGTATGTCAAAGTGTGTGTCATAAATCAAGATACTTCTTGAAGAAAAATAGATTCCTGATTTGGTAGGGAAATGGTTTTGACCTAAATCACTCATATTGAAGAAACAATTTTGAACAAAATTTCCTAATTTCAGTTGGCGATTTCGAACTTTTTTGCAGCGTTTATTGCAATTAGTGTTTAGAATTGATGATATATTTGGTGTTTTGAAAGATTGTTGTTGTGACTTCCGATATTCTGTTGTAACTTCCCAAAATTTTATCTCTCACTTGTTTCCCTTCGTGCATTTTCGGTTCATAAATATTTTTAAAATTTTTTATAAGGCACCACATAACTCAAACTTCATTTTGAATCTTTTTTGGTTCATTCTTTAAATGTATGTACAGGGTATCCCAAATAGCTTGATTTTGACTGTTTCAGATACTTCTGGACCAGATGGCTCGATTTTCGTGAATATTTCCCTCCTGTCAAAGAGTTCATGTAAATAGAATGCAATTATCGAAAATTACAGCGATAATTGCATTGTAGAGAGCGAAAGATCCCTGCGATAATTGCACTGCTCGTATCCATAGCAATTTCAGGAAATATTCACCCGAATTACACTCGTGCATCAAAATGACCTGATAATTCTGCATTCCAGCGTGTTGTCTTTGAAAAACTACATTCGGTGTCGGGCTCTTTCTCCAAAAATGAAAATGGACTCATGCAGTTTTTAGACAACACGCTGTCATGCAAAATTATCGGTAATTCTGATGCACTCGTGCAATTACTTCCGAAATCACCGGAAGTAAAAACCGTTTCACGATATCTCAATTTTTTTTTTGCAAAAATTTATCGATTTAGAAAATGTGCCATAACTTTCCTATTTACGAAAATATCTGAACACAATATGAAATTTCTAGAAACGCTTTTCCACCGGAAGAAACTATATTCATTTTTTTTCTTCTTGAGGAAAAAAACCATATTTTTATTTCAAATAAGAACGCATTTTTATTCATCTTTTATCATAAAAAAAATCAAGGATAAAGAAAATTTGAAATAATGTCTTATTCCAGATGAAAAAATTCTTGTTGAAAGTTTTTATCTTTTTCAGATATTTTCGAAAATGGAGAAGTTATGGCACATCTTCAAAATAGAAAAAATTTCAAAATTTTGTTATATCTTCGAAACTAATGAAGATATCGTGAAACGGTTTTCACTACTAGTATTTTCACGAAAATCGAGTCCAGGCCTCCTTTCAACGTTTTTACCTATCTAGTCTAGAAGTACCTGAACCAGCCAAAATAAAGCAATTTGGGATACCCTGTGCCCTGTACACATATTGTTTATTCGCAAAACTATAACACAATATATGTACGAAGATCGTACCTAAAGATGATTCTGCTTATCTGAAAGTTACAGCTTAAATTTATGATACCAGATGGTTTTTTTATGACACAGTCCATGCGACGTAACTGAAAAATTTACAACTGGGTGCCTACTTCTTGAGGCCGCATCTTTTCCAACACTTGTTGATAAAAATATTGGGTTGAATACAATTTATTGTCGGCTATACATATGTTGTGAAGTACTGATTGCAAACTTGTTTTTTCTAATTCAGATTCCTTCGTATTTCATAACTCCCTTGGAATGATGTATTTCAACTGCTTTGAAATTTTACCAACTGCTTTGGACATTCTCCAACTGTTTTGGAATTTTTCCCAATGCTTTGAAATTTTGCCAACTACTTTGGAATTTTTCCAACCCTTTTGAAATTTTTTCCAACTGCTTTGAAATTTTTCCAACTGCTTCGAAATTTTTCCAACTCCCTTGAAAATCTTCCAACTGGTTTGAAAATTTGCCAACTTCGTTCAACATTGGGGGGGGATCATCCCCCCCCCATCCCCCCCCTTGGGCCCGTCCCTGCAAGTTGTTTCAAAAGTAATCGGGTTATGGTTAAAATATTTAATTAGGGTCCATTTGGCATAGATTATATAGAGATTATTAGTAGGCTGTTGTCAATTCTGAAAGGAATACTGAAATAAATATTTTTGCTGAATGATGATTGTATTTTCTCGCGTATTTTTCACTGAAATAACACGAAATCTACAAGAGTAGCACCTACCTCACTCCATAATCTTGGTTTGTGTGTTTTTCTGTTATAAATTGTGTGTTAAAAATTGGCCGACATTCGAAATGCGTGGTGATTAATTGCAGAAATAATGGAAAAAATAATCTTGAATGTGCATTCTTTTCATTACCAAAGAGAATGGAAATGTAAGTTTTGAAACTCGTATCATGTAACTGTCTTGTTCATTGCTTTTTATTTTCAGTGTTGTCAAATGGATAGAGGTTTCGGAGCAAAAATGTATTGTTCTGGATAACGCATAAAGAATTCGTGCTGGGCTGACCTACAGGTCTTGTTGTACACCTCTGATATTTTTCTTTTATTGTTGTTCAAACATTCTGTAATTAATATACAGTGGACTCTCGTTAAGTCATACTCCTAGGGAACAAAAAAACTGTTCGACTTATCTATTGTTCGGCTCACGAAACACTCGAGTTATTCAAGTGAGACTTCACTTCATTGAGAGAAAAACATAAAGTAAACATGAAATCATCATCAATGAGAAACGAACGTCTGAGCACTGGAAACATGTCCTTAGAGGTCGAAAAATCGTATGATATTCATCAGGTGTGGTGATTTGTTCGCGAACCGAATTTTCTTCGGTATCATTCATTAGATCAAGAAGTTCCACTCATAGAGGTAATGGTGGTCAGAAGAACGACTTATAGAGGTGGTGGTTCTTTTGACGACCCTTCCAGCAGTTCGACTCATCTACTAGACCCTCTAGACTCATTGAGGTGAAAATACACTGGGTAAGATATGTATGTTTCGGGTCCAGAACAACTATTTGACTTATCGATTTTCGATTTATCGAGAATGCACTGTATTTCATAATTATTGTATTGTAGTTGATTTTACAGAATCATTTCAAATAAAAATATGAAGAATCCAGAAACGTATATCATTTGATTCAAAACAATGTGTAGATGGAAAAAATCATCCTGATTAAAAAGCGGAGCCCTGCTTTTGTTTTATCGATCAGGATGTTTCTTCATTTAATGGAAATTCATGAGAAGTTTAATTCGAATTTCGCGCCTATTAAAATAGTTTTCTGTACTGAATTATGTTTTCAGCGCCATCTAGGTGTCAAAAGTAAGAAACTAGCCAAAAATCGTAGTCGGATTTTAATACCACAGATGTAAGGGCGTTTCCTATCTTTCTAACTCTATAATCTTTGGGTGATGGTATCATTTTTAGTAAATATATTTTAGGGAATTGGAGTTTTAGTTATTTTTTAACTGCTAACTGCTAACAAAAACAAGCCTCAGTAACGGCGATTATACCTGCTGGTATATTTATAAATTTTACGAAAGCTTTTGATTCTGTTGCAAAAGTTTTACTCCATGAGTTGAAAAATTATTATATTAGAGATAAACAACTTGATCCCTTCTTCTTTCTGAATTCTTCCCTCAGAATTTTCGAAGCAGATAATGTAATTGCCAGATTAAAGATCAGTGACCTATGATCTAATGCCTCCCTGAAATCCTTGTTGTTGGCTTTTAATTACGCTAATTTTCAGTGCATTCTGACATATGGATTGATTTACTTGGTTTGTTGTATTTATACGGAATCAGTTCAGTTTTCAAATTGCAAAAAATGGTGATTCATAAAATATTTGGATTAGTTTATAAGCAATCCTGTAAAGGTGTCTTCAAGAAGATGTGGTGTTTTTCACAAAACACCACTATATTTTCAGAGTTCTGTATCCTACTCGTCAGAATATGTTGGTATACAGGGTGTACCAAGTTCGATGGCCTATTAGGCGTTTCTGGAGAACTAGACTTATTTGAAATCTGAAAATTGGGATTATGATATTGTTTGACATTATCTACCGAGCTAAAATATTCTTGGAGCCTGACCACTTTTAGTTATACAGGGAGAGAAAAAAAAATTTTCAAAATTTTATTTTTCTGTTTTTTTTCTTTTTGAATTTGATAGAGTATGCAATTCTGAATACATTCGTACTCAAATCGTTGCATTCGTCGAAATACTTTCAAAAATATCGAGAAAAACCTGAAGAAAAAGAGAGAAAAGAGTATTCGGTATTATGTTTGTTATTCCTAATCTAGATATCTTAAGCATAAACCGTTTTCACATTTTTGAGGTCGAAGAATGTGGAAATATTGTACATTTCTAGAATTTTGAAAAACTCATCACAGGGTGTTCCAAATATTGGGTCAAAAATTGGGATCAAGATTGGCCCATAACTTTCGTTTTTCAAATTAGAACCCTATTTTTTTATGATTGCGTTGGATTGTACAAAGAAAAATGATGATAATGTTTCAATATGTTCATGCTCCTAAAATTGATAATTCTTAAGTAATTTAGGATTTTCTGATTTTATGTCGTATTTAGCGTCAAATTAATTAAATCTGTTTCATATCAACTATGACCTTGGTCATAGAAGATAAATTATTTCAATAACTCACTAGTGACACACCTTTTTGTTCAATTCATTCATCATTGTTGTTATGAAACAGATTTTATGAATTTGACGCAATGTACGACATTGAATCAGAAAATACTGAATAACTCAAGAAATATTAATTTTAGAAGTATCAACATGATAGAACATTATCATCATCTTTCTTCGCAGAATCCAACGCAATCATAAAAAAATAGGGTTCTAATTTGTAAAACGAAAGTTATGGGCCAATCTTGATTCCAATTTTTAACCGAACATTTAGAACACCCTGTGACGAGTTTTTCAAAATTCTAAATATGTAAAATATTTCCATTGTCTTCGACTACAAAAACGAGAAAACGGTTTGTGGTCAAGATATCTAGATTAGAAATAGCAAACATTATACCGAATACTCTTATCTACCTTTTTTTGTTCAGTTTTTTTTTTTATATTTCGGAAAGTATTTTGACGAATGCAACGATTTCAGTACGGATGTATTCAAGTGTATATCATTAGTGGAATAATTCATCTTCTATGACCCAGGTCATAGTTGAAATGAAACAGATTAAATGAATTTGATTCTACGTACCACATAAATTCAGAAAATCCTAAATAACTCAAGACTTATCAATTTTAGGAGCATTAACATGTTAGAACACTATCATCATTTTTCTTCATACAATCCAACGCAATCATAAAAAAATAGGGTTCTAATTTGAAAAACGAAAGTTATGGGCCAATCTTGATCCCAATTTTTGACCCAACATTTGGAACACCCTGTGATGAGTTTTTCGGAATTTTAAAAATGTACAATATTTCCACAGTCTTTGACTTCAAAAATGTGAAAACGGTTTGTGCTTGAGATATGTAAATTAGGAATAACAAACATAATACCGAATACCCTTTTTTCTCTTTTTCTTCAGATTTTTCTCGATATTTTTGAAAGTATTTCGACGAATGCAACGATTCGGGTACGAATGTATTCAGAATGGCATACTCTATCAAATTCAAAAAGAGAAAAACAGAAAAATAAAATTTTGAAATTTTTTTTTTCGCTCCCTGTATAACTGAAAGTGGTCAGGCTCCAAGAATATTTTAGCTCGGTAGATTATGTCAAACAATATCATAATCCCAATTTTCAGATTTCAAATAAGTCTAGTTCTCCAGAAACGCCTAATAGGCCGTCGAACTTGGTACACCCTGTATACAAAGCATGGACTAGGGTAAATCAGGGAGAGATGACGCACCTTTTGGAAAATGCGCCGTAAATCTACTGAGATGCTTCCAAATTTCATAGAGTTTCAGTTATTGAGAGGAACAATTCCAAGTTCACTAAACTATAGTGAAATAAAAAATGAAGATGTGATTTGTTTTGTTTACATAGCTCCATGTTATATTTGAATAGAGTATCACGTTTTCGTTCTTCGAAGTCTCTAATAACGCTTTATACTAATCATTGTTAATGTTTTCTTCCACTCCTAGAAAGTCTATGGTAATTTTTGTATGTGTCGTCCTAAAAACTTATGAAGGTGCACAGTGAATTGAAAAAATAAATCACATGTTGTCAAACTTTCTAAAAGCCGACAAACTAATTGCAATGAATACCTTCTTCGATGAGAAATATCAGAAGAGAAATAATAGTGGAATTAGAAAGATACAGAGCTGACACCAGCATAAATATGCTAAAACAAAAAAGAGATAAACGATACGTCATCCATCTTCTTCATTGGAGTTGATAAATAAAACCACTTCTTCATGTCAATTAAAATTTAATTAAAAGCACAGAATAGGTACTTCAGATGTTCCGACCCTCTTCAAAATTGGGGTCATCTTCAGATATATGTTTAAATGAAATAAATCTTTCTCAAATATTAAATGCCAGTTAAAACGTAAATGTGACATGTTTGGATCGAAAAGAGAGAGATGACCTGAGTATTAAAGATACAAATAGACAAGATATAGAGAAAAAATAAAAAGGAGGTTCAAGATTTTCATGGAGACCTATATAAACTCCAAAGAAACCAAACCTTCCAAACAAATGAATAAAACAAAAATGAAAGTAGGCTCCGAAGCTATCGATATCAAAGATACAAGCGAAGATGAGGTGACGAAAAAGTATATGAAAAACAATAAAGCTCTTGGAGAGTTTTATTAACGAACTCTTCCATTAGTGCAATCAATAATTTAGATCGGTAAAGGAAAACACACTAATATTCAGAAGTTTTTATTCTTCTATGCTCTCGGCGATCGATTTCGGCTTACTAGCCATCATCAGGCCAGCTGAAATACATTATCATTACTTACACAGTCATATATTATTGAAAATAAAAATAATAAGGGGGGTTTTAATCCATAACTTGAGAAGCAAGTGAAATCAAGGAGAAGGTGAGTGACCTCGAATGCATCAATCAGGACTTACCGTCAATTCATGAAAAAACATTGTAAAAGGTCATCGATTATCGGAATTTATAAAAGGTTGTTGGATGCTAAATATATTCCTTGAAGAAAAACGTATTTAAACAGCAAAATCAAACTTCCCAAAGGAACATGTGATCTGCGATGTGAGGTTAAATTGTTAAATGACAGGACAGGACACAGATTCAGGTACAGAGAAGAGAACGAACTGTTGTCATACGGTGTAAGTTGTCATAGATAAACGTGAGAATGATCTTTCGATGGTGTGATAAATTCTCATAAGCATTTAAATAAATGTCTCCCAGTGAACTCCGAAATATCATTTAAAAGGTGGCTATTATCCTTGTTTTTAAGGATCTCATACTGTTCCAGGAGAACCAACTTTTTATAGTTATTTTCTTTTTGTATTAGCGTCAGATTTTCAATTGTGGTCTTGTGTTTACTTTCGATTAAATGAGTACCTAACGCAGATTTAGGTCTATTGTTTATGTTCTTTAAATCTCAATTTGGCGGCGCGTGTTGTCATGCCTATATAAAAGGCTGGGCATTCTTCACATGTTATCTTGTAAATACCGCTGCAACATTCCTGGCTAATTTTAGATTTATTGTTTACTAAAATGTTTTCTAAGGTTGGATGTCGTTTATTGGCAATTAAATAATTTTGTTTCCTTAAAATGGAACTGATTCTATCATTAAATTCTTCGAAGAATGGGATGGAGATGTAATTTTGCCTGTCGCAAATGTGGGGGTAAATTTTCTTGAGTAGCATTTTCTTTTTAATCGATCTTAAGATCTTGTCAACATAATCTCTAGGATAGTCATTAGATTCAGCGATTTTATAAATAATTTTCAATTCTCTGTTAAAGTCTACTGTAGATAGAGGAATGTTCAGAAGTCTATAAAATAAAAACATAAAAGCGGAATTTTTAATGGGGGGTGAGTGATACGATTTATAAGGGATGATAACATCTGTTTGGGTGGGTTTTCGGTAAATGTCATATGTAAACGTATTATGTTCAGTTAGGGTAATTTTTAGATCCAAGAAATTTAATGAATTATTATGGGCTTTCTCTAAAGTGAATTTTATTTTGAATTTTATATTTAAGGTATCAAAGAAAATTCTCAATTCTTCTTCAGTCCCTGCCCAAATACAAAAAACATCATCGACATATCTTTTCCAAAGCATTATATATTTAGCTAAAGGTATAAGCATAATCAATTTTTCCACATAGTCAAGGTATATTTCTGACATTGGACCACTAAATGGAGAACCCAATGGTAAACCGTCTCTCATCATATATATTATATTATGAAAGATGAAAAAATTTTGCTCAGTAGCAATTCGGGCAAGGGACATGATATTTTCTATATCTGTTGTGTCCAGCTCAAATTCACCGTTGGTCCCAAGATATTCTTTTAGGCGCTCATTCAGTAGCAGAAGTGTATCCTCAACTGGTATATTATTATATAAATTTATTATATCAAATGAAATCAGAAGGTATTGTTTATGAGGGTCTAGGTTGAGAGAATTCAAATCTTTTATAAGTTCTAATGAGTTTTTAATAGAAAATTGGGATTTTATCTTAAAAATTCTGCAAATCAATCTATTCAGGAATTTGGAAATCTTATGAGTGGGTGATCCGATTGCTGAAGTGATGGGTCTTATACTTTTTTCAGGTTTGTGTAGTTTTATTAAGCTGTAAAGTCAAGGTATTTGTGGATTTCTTTCTTTAATATTGAATATTGTTTCACCAAATTTGTGCAAGGTTGGGAGTGAAGTTTTTATGGTGTTATTAACTTTGTTTGAGAATTTTAATAGGGGGTTATTTTTAATTTCTGAGATGTTATTATCATTGAAAAATGTAAGGGTTTTTTCTGTATATAAATCGTTCTTTAAAATTACCAAACCCGCGTTTTTATCGGCTTTTGTTATAGTCAGATTGTTAGTCGACAACTTTTCGTGTATACTTTTTATGCCCTTGTGTAATTTTTTATTGATGTCTAATTGTTCTTGGTCACTCACCCTTACCTGTTTATTTTTGTAGCATCTTAACGTATGAAGAATTTCGTCAGTTATAATGTCGAAGTCTGGATTCTTCTTAATTTGTAATTCAATATCAATAGCCATTTCGTGTATGTTGAAAGATTTAGGGATAGGAGCGAATTTATGTCCAAGATTCAGTACCATCTCTTCTTCTTCATTGAAGCTGACATCACTAAGATTGGTGAATTTATCATGAAAATGGTGTATTTCATTCGATTGGATAGATTCATATGAAACAGTGTGACCTTCATTTGTCTGCTGTCGTGTGCGTTCTTTTTGGTTAATCAAAAACACCAACTTTTGCTTTCTTTTTCGATCAGCATTCCAGTTGTCGTAAACTGTATTCTCTTCTAAACTATCAATCATACTATTCTACAGTATGTAGGTGTTTAAGGAGAAAATGATGGAATGATGGAGATACTTCAACTTCAAATCAATAGTGTCCGTTAGTCGATATTGTCGTCGTAGTTCTTTCTTCAAAAGTGACATTCGTATTTGATGTTTCCTATTTTTGTTATGCACAGCAGGCAACTTGATGTTTAGAAATTTTGGGATGACGTCCTGACGTCTGCACTCGTGTAGAAATTCTATATGTTGTCTGTTCCGATGTCTCTTATTCCTGTCCTGTCCTGTCATTTAACAATTTAACCTCACATCGCAGATCACATGTTCCTTTGGGAAGTTTGATTTTGCTGTTTAAATACGTTTTTCTTCAAGAAATATATTTAGCATCCAACAACCTTTTATAAATTCCGATAATCGATGACCTTTTACAATGTTTTTTCATGAATTGACGGTAAGTCCTGATTGATGCATTCGAGGTCACTCACCTTCTCCTTGATTTCACTTGCCTTTCAAGTTATGGATTAAATACCCCCCTTATTATTTTTATTTTCAATAATATATTACTGTGTAAGTAATGATAATGTATTTCAGCTGGCCTGATGATGGCTAGTAAGCCGAGATCGATCGCCGAGAGCATAGAAGAATAAAAACTTCTGAATATTAGTGTGTTTTCCTTTACCGATCTAAACTCCTGGAGAGTATTACTTTCTCGTAGAAATGGTAATTTAAGCAGAATATACAGTTTTTCCAAAATAAATTTGTCTAGAGGGCGGAGAAATGGGTACCAAAAAACTGGAATAACGCAATCCTCACCTTATAACATAAAAAAGGAGACAGATTAATGCTACAGTACTAAGTTTGTTGTGCCAACTTTATACGCTGTTATAGATAAGTAAAACTGACTCGTAGAGGCTGGATTTTTTCTCAAGTCCAACAAAAGATTACAAGAAACCTCATTTGTTGAGAATAGATAGAGCTATCCTAAAATGATGATTTCATTGTTAAATATTATTATGGAGAAATGTTTTTTGCGAAAAAGGTTTGACGTTTTTTCTACCCTTTTCGATCATAGAGAATAAAACCAAAAAATTACAATCATTGTTAGTATCCACCAACCTTTTTGTGTTATTAAAACACAATTAGTGTTTTTATATTTCAGTGCATATTAAATTGTTTTTACAAGTCAATTTTTTTGCTGAAAATTCATTTTTTTTATAATGGAATTCCAGTTACGGAATCACCAGCGCCAATCAAATAATCAGCCACTATTTATGAAAGCGTAAGGATGAAGCAATATTTTTCTTACCATAATCAGTGAATACTCTATCATTGCTATAATTCCTGAGACCAAGGAGTATTGACAGGCATGGGTCAATCCAATACTGTTATTCATCTTCTGTATTAAACTGTGAATGAAAAATTTCAGTAAATAGTTTCAGGCTTTCACGACCGGATATACTGACATAAAGAGAGTCTTCCGGGCTTATTGGCCGTGGTCTAATAGGAATTATTTCACCTAATGTTGCGACCACAACGGTAGGCATCTTCAGAGGATTCTTGGTCTGAGGCTGAATTTCCGAAAGGTGGTCCACCTTTTCTAGACGTCTTTCTGGAGGATGAACTTGAACATCTACAGCATGCTTTCGTCGGTGACGGATATAATGCTAAGGAAATTCAGAGGGCAATAAGACTAAAACTTTCCACACGTGATGATAACACGTCACAACTCACCCACAATGGAAGAGCTATCTTACCATATGTCCCCAAGGTCACCGATAGAATAGTAGAATGCTGAAAAAGCACAATATAGGTAATGTCTATAAGCCAACTCAAAAACTTGGCCAAATGATCAGAACTACAAAAGACAAAGTCGACCCACTCTCTCAACTCGGTTTTTACAGGATACCTTGTGACTACGGCAAAGTCTACATTGGTAAAACGAAACGGAAGTATCGATACGAGAAGTAAGGAGCATGACAATGCTGTCGACTCATCAGACAGAGAACTACGCACCAGCGGAACATGCTCTAACAGATGGACACAATATTGTTTTCTCAAAGGAAGAGGCTATTTTGAACATCAAAAGTTTCTATCCTGGGATGAACATGAAAGTCATTGAGATATTTAAACAAGAACAACATGAACAGAAGGAAAGAAACTCCATCGGTACATAGCGCATGGTTGCCGGTGTTGGAAAAGACCAAAATCAAACCAATAAGTGGGATGGACCAACCAACATCGCGCGCGTTAACCCACTATCTTCTCCCGCCATTGATCAGGGCCAACGGATCGAATCCAGCATCACTTTCGGAAATTCGGAGGTCGATTTACAACCTCAGACCAAGAATCCTCTGGAGATGCCTACCGCAGTTGTGGGCGCAACGTTAGGTGAAATAATTCCTAATAAACCACGGCCAAGTCTGGAAGACTCCCTTAACTTTAAAAATTTTAGTGGTTACAAAATGAAAATCTTAATCGATCACCAACATCCAAATTTCCGAGTGATACTCAATACATCGTCTTAGCTTAGTTTCGATCATTTTATCATTTTCTTCATGATGGAGTTCTTTCAGCATTTGTTTCAATTTCTGCATTCTCAGAACAATCAGTTCAGAAACTCCATAAACTATTAAATAAGCTAATGAAGCTGTTGGTAGATAAATAGCAATTGTCAAGTTCGCTGAGAGAAAAATCCATATTTTCACGAACAAATTTATCTCAAACGGAAACCAACTCGGCAAGATCGAGCCACAGAGGTATCTGTCGTCAGAATATTTTTCTTTTCCTTCGCAGAAAGACCTTGTGTATACATTAATCACCATTTTTGTCAATAATGTAACTTCGGTCGAATAATATAAATATTTCGCCATTTGATCTTGTTTTCTATACACGTCAGCTAATCCATCTGGCTCAGGAAATTTATGAGCTCCTAGGTGATCCATGAAGTCCAAAATGGCGTTTCCATTATAAGAACCTATGAATCCTGTCAATGCTGCTACGAGCATCTCTACATTCACAAGAAGCACTTCCAAAGATGATTGTAATGAAACTTTATCTGGAAAAAATTATGCTAGAAGTTTTGCGAAGTAATTTGGGATATGTTCACCTTTTCAATTTCAAATTGAGACTAATCAGGTTCAAATTGGGATTAAACAAATTCAAAATGAGAATAAGCAACTGCGAAATGGTAAACACAATCGAATTGGGAATAAACACATTCAAAATGGGATTAAAACAATTGCAAAACCAAATACATAATCTAATATACTTTAATTTCTTGATAATATAGGTTCACTAATTTGCACCATCATTTTTGAGCGTTTCTAAATTGTGAGGATGCTGAGAAATTTGTGAAGTTGCGTTTCGTTTGTATTTTCAGACTTTCTCTAGATTCAATTCAAAGTTCTTTTAAGTTAAAATGGTAAAAACATCAATAAGCATTTTTAGAAAAGATGGCATTTTAATACCAAGTCTACATCGACCTTTACGGAGGTGATAATACATATAATGAAACCTTTTTTATAATAAATTTCCGATGTTAGGATTCATTTCTAAATTAAAAATAATTGTTTTCTTGTTCATTTTGTATGAAGCTTTTTTTTCAAATAAACATCTATTATTATTATTTAAAATAAAAAAGTCCTCGACAGAATATTTTCAATATTTTTTGAATTATGCTTTTCTCATGACATTTTGCAACATCATGATAATGAGAAAATTTCGTACTTGACTGAAAATATGAAACATTTATTTATTTACCAAATACAAAGGTAAGTATGAGGTACAGTGAAAGCACACAGTGAATTTTTTTCATTCCCAATTTTTTTAAACGACTGCGCCAGGCTATTATGGAATTTTATAAAATTAACACTTGGTCCTCTTTCAGCTTGAGTGAGCTCATATGCGGGAATATACAAACAATTTTATTTCGTGTTCGATAACTACTTATATCACCAAATATTAAATATTCAGAAATATTGGTATGTACATAAGTCGCAGCCTCTAAAATACACATGGAGTTAGAATTCTATTTTTCCCTAAATGATCTCTACATGAAGCCACATAACGAAGATTGAGCATACTTCTCAAGATTCTCTTCTGCATTATTAACACCCTATTCAGTTTCGAACCGTTTCCCCAACACAACAATCCATACGAAAGCATAGAGTTCACACAACCGTAGTTATTATTATTATTATTATCATTACAAAGTGATAGAGTTGAGGTTAAAACCTATAAACTCATAAAATGAACTTTAAAAACATCAAATCAAGTACATATAAGATCAAGCAAATCCAGCGCATCTCCATTCATCGTATCTGTTCTTGAAAGAATTTGTTATTTTGTTATTCTGTATTGTTTTGATGAGTGGCGAAAATGTTTGTTGTGTTGCTCGATCGATTTTTTAAAAGAATTTACTGATTAAACTTTTCTAAATTGTTCGTTAAAGGGAGCTTTTCGTAAAAAAAATTAAACATCACGAAATTGGACTAACCCAAGCAGCACTCGATTTTGTTGGTTATCATACCAGGAACAAAAAAGTAACTGTTCTAGGAAATAAATACTTATAAGAATAATTTTAAATTTTTCTTATAGAGTATTCAGTGAGTACTTACATTATATGATTCTTTCGATTATTTTCTGATTGAATTCGAAATGGCTCAATTTTAACGTTCATTGAATTCAGCAAATGATTTTACAAGTAATTGTTCTTAAGGAACTCTCGCCTGTTTTTTTTTCAGTTTCTAGTCTAAGGTTCCTATTATTTTTTTTTTTTTTGATTTTCCTGAAGATAATAAGGATCAAATTTTTTAATGGTGTAAGTATACCTGTCCATAAAAACTTTTTTCTAGGAACTTGTCAATAGAATAGAAGTTATTGAAGAATAACTAACGAAGGCACAGAATGCTTAGATTTTAGTGCCCATTCTAGCGAAGCGGTAGGTCCTCTCTGTTGCTCATTTCCTGGCTCGTCCAAATTTCTTCAAAACACAGCAACCCCTAGTAGGAACAATTTTTTTGCAGTGTTCGATACTGACATTGGGGATCACCGAGCGTTTGTTTTAACCTATAGATTATGCGAATTAGATTCCACTAGAGATTCTGTTGTTCAAACATTTCGATGTACATCAGAGGAAAACCTTCAGAAACTTTCCACAATGGCTGCTTGTACAAGCTTTAATGCCGAGGCCACACAGAGCACTATGCTTAATATGCTATAGACGCTATGAACGCTGAATATTTTTCGAGTGTCAACATAATGAGTATTAATGATCATTTCGGTGGAAACCTGTCCACTGCTTGCATGACGTCATCACTTTCGGATGACAATTTTTTCCTCTTTCCAGTTTTGGCTCAGGAGGTTGAGATGGTTATAAAAGGACTCAAGAATAAAAATAGCAGTGGAAGGGATATGATTTCGGTGAAGGTCATGAAATCTTTAGTTCCGTTCATATCTGAACATTTAGCATATCTCATCAATTTGTCAGTGACTTCGGGAAAATTTCCTTCTGTACTTAAAACCGCAAAGGTTATTCCTGTTCACAAAAAGAATGATGCTGATGACAAATCTAACTATCGTCCGATATCTCTACTGAGTTGTTTGTCGAAGGTCATAGAGCGAAAATATATGATAGAATGCTGAATTACCTGAATAAGCTATCTGTTATTACAAGTTGTCAGCATGGATTCTCTGTGAACAGGTCAACCGAGACTGCTGCGTGTGAACTGGTTGTCTGTGCATGGTAATTTGAATGATGGTCTGTGTGCCGGTTTGTTCTTTGATGAGTCTAGCGCTTTTGATTGTCTAAATTTCAATTTCATTTTGGATAAACTATACAATCTGGATTTCAGGGGAGTTTTCCTGAAATGGATTGAGAATTTTCTAACTGATCGGAGGTTATATGCCAGAGTGGGTCAGCATGATTCTTCAAGGTATGCTGTGAGGATGGGTGTTCCTCAAGGATCTGTCTTGGGACCTCTACTGTTCACATTGTTTGTGAATGACTTGCCAAACAATATTGTAACCTATTATCCTGTATTAACTGATGTAAAAATAATATTATTCGCAGATGACACATCTTTCATTGTCTCTGCAGCAACAATGGAAGAACTTAGAGACAAATGCAAGCTGTTGGTAGAATGTTTCACGGAGTGGTGTCGCAAAAATTATATCATACTGAACGTGAACAAAACAGTCGTAGTCCTTTTTATTGCGAGGGATTCGGATCGTCGATTGATTCTGAGCCTCCAATCTGGCGAATTGAAGTATCCGATTACGTCAGGTTCCTGGGATTGCAGGTTGACAGTGGCCTCGGATGATGCATATTTTGCTCTGAGACGTTTGAAACCTGTTTTGTTCCTGGAATCACTTATGAATGTGTACTGGTCCCTTGTTTATACCCACTTAAAATACTGTGTAGTCGTTTGGAGGGGAACGTCGATTAGTAATGCCATTTTTATTGCTCAGAAAAAAACATACGTATAATTTTTGATTTGAAAACCATGGAGTCCTATATTCGTGCAAAATAATTTAATGTCTTAACCATCATTATATATATATATATATATATATATATATGATTGTTTGCTTTGTACGAAGAAAAATATTCATTCGTTAAAAAAATGTTCGCAGTTCCATGAGTACAATACCAGAAATAAAGAAACTATTTGTATTTCAAAGCATCGAACATCAAGGTTTGAGAATTCTCCAACTTACAGTGGTATGAAACTGTTTAATCACCTGCCCGACAGATTAAAAGTTTTGGATTACAAAAGTTTCAAACAGATATAAAGAAAATATTGCTTGAAAGTTGCTTTTATAGCAACCTCGAATATTTTAGTAGTAGCATAAGTTGATTTGTTGTCTTCACCCAGAATGTTTTTTGATTTTGTATGTTCATATGGTTGAGAATTGTATCTGACTTGTCCTCTACAAATGTATTTGTCTTCAAGGATCAATAAATTTATTATTATTATTATATCGAAGTCTTCACAATAAAACAGAGCTTATGCTGATATAAATAGCACAAGTGAAAGTAACGGTTTTCGACATACCTGTTCAAACCTGGCAACTCACTAGTTCGTCCAGGTAAATAATAGTCAACCCCAACGCTATGCCTGCATTGCCTGCATATTCTATATGTTTCATACTATGAATCCGATATAAAATTCTTATGATGTTTCAAGATGTCATGAAAAATCATTTTTCAAGAAATAATTAAAAATATTCTGTCCAGCATTTTGTAGTCAACCTACTTTTAATATATTCTAACATGTAAAATTTATTATGAAATAGGTTTCAATCTCAGCTCGGTGAAGGTAGATGTAAGTTCGGATCTTCTTTCACAATGATCGAGAAACAGATCCGCAACACATAAATTATATGAATTCCGTAACAAACAACAAAGATAAGAAATTGCATCCAATAAGGACCTTATTAAATGAAATTTCTTAATTTTGTGTTCAGTCGTCCAAAATTGATATTGATTTTTATCTTAAAATGACTCTAAATTGAGCCTTGAGATAGTTTGAAAATACAGACGAAACATCGGAAAAACTTCAGAATTTGCTTTCCACCTGATCCTTATCTTCGCAATGACTTACGAAATTAGCCTGTCCACATGAAGTTCTACTTACCTACAAATGCAATTCTCCATAGATAAAATAAGTTTCCAAGTAAAGCAGGTGCGAACAAAATACTAACGATAAACAAAAATCTGAGTTGAAAAGCTTTAGTGAGTCTCGCTCCATTAGGAGGAGTGATTAGGAATCTCACAAATATTTCCCTCGTTTTCTGGAAAACAAGTTTTCTATCCATAATTCTCACTGTTCGAGAGTATTCCAACCATATTCTGTCGTTACGGAGGACAATAATTTTCTTTTATAAAATTAAATAACTACATCTTTCATTTAAGTTGGAATAATAAATTGTGTAATAAATCACTTATAAATATTTTTTTTTAATTCGTCATATTCGAACTGCGGTTTTCAAGAATTATGTATATAATTACTGATATTTCAGAGGCTGTTATACCATTTTGATGAGTACTTCGTTTGTTGACAAAATATTCTTTCGCTTTAATTCGTCAGAATTTTATTCATTGCAGCCAGAGCCGGTCTAGAGACAAAATCCAAGCATAGTCCTAGTTACCTTTCACGGATTTTTTCGTCACAAGGAGAACCTAGACAGGTCCCGTATGTTTACTAGCCAGGTGACCTAAAGGAAGAAATGCAATATGATATTGCCGATATTAATATTATATTTGCATTGTTGTCAGATCTTTCCTTTATCCGGAATTGAAAAAAAATCCTATTATTTCAAATTGATCACCCGGTCCATTTTTGCCTTAATTATTAATTAATTATTATCATTGATGTAACGTTTTCTGTACCTAAATGCCTTAATGTCTATAAGAGCTACGCCTTTTCATGTACAGGATGATTGTTAATATTTTACTCATTAGCTATCTCAGTCAATTTGAGCTGTACAAAAACATTTAAATGTGCAAATTTGTAGCGTTTTCTTGGGCATTCAGAATTCAATAATAAGAAATGCATAAAAGCATCGTAAACTTGAAATTTTATGTGAACTGTTATTTTTCAAATGGTACACCTGTATCAAATATACATATATACTTATACTGGCAATTTTCTAAAAATGTAGATATTTTCGTCTATAAATTGAAGCAGCCGTGGAATATCACACTAGAACGATGCAATTTCTATATATCGAATAAACCATACATAAAGAAACAACTAATATATTTTTATTTATTTATGAACTAAAAATTAAATTGAATAATCAAATGACCCCCATTTATTTCAACACTCAGTAGATATATTTTATTAAGTTTCTGAGAGGGTTTCCTTACCATTTATGGAATATATTGAGGTTGTCAATTTCTTCCTCTATTCTGAATGTAGTGTTTCCAATATTTTGAGGATGGGCCTATAAATTTAGATTAAAAATACGCCTATAATAAAGTATCCAATGGGTTTGAGTCGAGGCTGTCAGGAGGCCAAGAATGGTACTTCGATATAAAAAAAATCACAGCATTCTCTTAGATTTAGACAAAAAAACCAATATTTTCAAAAAACTACCTTAACTAACCTCAATAAAGTAAATTATTTGAAATCAGAAGAAAGATCTCTACCGATTAGGAAAAAAATACAGGGTGTACTTTTTGAAAAATAACGGTTCACAAAAAATATTTAGGTTCACGATGCCTTTATGTATATCTCAGTACGAAAAGCTGATTACCCATGAAAAATACTAAAAATTTGCCCATTTATCTTATTTCTAACTATTGCTTAAAATATTAACAATCACCCTGTACATCCTTTTTTCAATGCAATTAAATTTTTTGTATACTTTGTTCTTTAATATTTTTTTGTATTTCACCTAATGTATTCTCTTCTTAAAAAAAACAATGGTTAGGACAACTTTATTCATCTCTAAGGCGAAACAAAGTTCGCCGGGTCAGCTAGCTTATCTAATTGCCAATTGCCACAATTGGTCCCATCACCAGATCCCTTACGCTCTTTAGTTTCTGGGATAGGAAATGATTCTAAACAGTTCTTGGCCAACATTCAAAAATATTACAGCTTCCAGACTACATCTTTTGGCACATCTTATGTCCACTTTCAAGGTATTATACCATAATAGTTTATTATAATATTAGAGTTGCTTTTTATTTATCTATTAAGGCAGTATAAAGTCTGCCGGGTCAGGTAGTAATAAATAAAAACGAAAATAGAGAAGGAGACCAAAAATAAATACACAGATACTGTTACAGTTCAGAAAAATTAATTTCCATATTGTGACCGTGGACTGGCTCAGATCCAGACTAAGAGTAAACCACGTATATCGTGCAGTCATCGAGGAGAGAATAGCTAAAGACCGGTTTCTGGGTTTTTACTCTTCACCAGTGCAATATATTGAATATCAATAACAAAATAAAAATATATTAATAAACTTGATTCTAGCTAACTTAATTTAATCATAATCAAAATAACTGTCGAATATCGACAAACTAATACTTCTCCAAATCTTCGAATACTTGATCGTACACCAAAGTTTTAATGTGATTGCTCCATATAAAGTTCACATGGTCAAAATTTTCCAATGGTACCATTCTCAACCGGATGCAGTTTGGTAGAATTGCAGCCAAATGTTCAACATCCTATAATTTTAAAAATCATATAGTCATAGTTATTCCACACAGAAGATTGAATAAAATAAGCACTAAGAAGATTAAGATGTCGAAATAAATAAATAGGGTACTCTCACATCACTTTGTGAATGGAATGGCATCAAACCAATTCGAGAATATGAGGAATGTTTTGTTTGGTTACAACAGATGAACTGTTAAGGGGCAGCTTTCTTTTCTTTAGATGTCAAAAAAAAATTTATTGATTTCTCGTTTTTTAAATGAAAGTGCAGGAAACAGGAAAGTCAGAATTTATAAAATGAACACTGATGTTAAGTAAGTAACAAGAGACAATAATTCCGATTGAAAAATGTTTATCGAAACTCATTTCGGAGAATATAATCGAATATTTGAATAAATTACCAAAATCTGTCTTAATTTGTGAAAAGGGTCACCTACAATTGATTAAACGAAACATTCCTCATCCTCAAATTCACAAATTGGCGAAATAAAATCTAATCAGTGCACACACGATGTATTTAGACATCTTGAGTGAGATCAAGATGTAAAAGGTCGAAAAAAATTTCATATCAGTGATTCCATTGCCTCAAAATATTCATTGTATGATCTCGCTGAGATATGGAAATACTCAGCAATCTGTTTCATTGTCAAAAAGAAGATTCAAAATATTTCTCTCCAAGTTTCGCCACAACATATCTTTCGAATAGTCATACTCATACTGGTAATAATGATGAGATTTTGAGAATACAGTTTTGTATAATCTATCCACTCACCTTATATCCAGCAGATAAATCTTTACGTGCGTAATGAAGTGCTACTGGTGCAATAACATTCGTCAAATTATATTCTGGAGGAGTTGATTGGCCGTATTTCCTCTTGTTTTCTGAAGTTCCATAGTCATATTTTCTGAAGAGACCTTCGAGAATTAAAAAAATTAAAGTTTGAAGGATTCAAATCAGAAAAATAAAATCTTTCCTGTTTGATAATATCAAAGTCGCACGGTCTTTTTGCGCTACATAGGTAATATGTTCTGGATGTTTTTGTTTTAAATATTTTTTTAGTATACATAGAAAAAAATTTTATGTTTTGTATTTTTTTATGTTTATTTTTACGTTCGTACTGTTATTGGGGAGAGAGATGAGTTTTTTTTTGAATTGTTGATCATGCCATAGAAAAATTAAATTCGAAGCCCTAGTCCTTAGCAGCTAAAAACCCAAGCAGTTGTAGTTTGAGGTCCTTGTTATTACTGAAATTTATATCCTAGCAATTTGCCTCTTCTGTCCTCTTCTGTTTGTTGGTATTTCCGAATTTCCAAAGTTGTAATCAACCAATATTTGGGTTGATCGTTCTCCGAAAATTGAAATTGTAGCAATAACAGAAGGATAACGGAACAGACACTCAATAACTAAACTGCTCCACGTGAGTTAGGGATATTGAATTAAATTGCTAAAAAAAGTAGGAAATAAAACTAATTTTAACCTGTAGGTCTGCAGCGTATACAGGGTGGTTAAGAAAAATCGAGTAAATTAACAAAATTTCATTCCCAGAGAATTCAGGCATTTTAAGACTATAAATACAATGTATGGCCTTCACAAGCATCAATAACCGCTTGACATCTTCTTTGCATACTGAACACGAGGTTGTTGAACATTTCTTGAGCAATTTGGTTCCATAAACGGGGCAGAAGCTGTCTCAGATCAATTAAGGATTCTGAGGTAGGTTGATGATTATCTAATCTTCTTTGGAGCATATCCAATGCATGTTCTATGAAATAAAAATCTGGTGAGTGCGGATTTATTGGTAAATGTGGAATACCAAGCTCCTCGCGCGCATTCTCAGCTATGGCTGCACGGTGCGGTCTGGCGTTATCGTCTTGAAATTGAAAAGTTTCACCAATGGCGTTCATATTCCCAGGACAAATGTGTAGATCTGTGCGTCTGTTGAAACATATCCCGGTCCATACCATAACCCTTCCCTCTCGGAATAGATCGACTTCTTGGACATAGCGACGATTACGGGGTATGCGTGGTATTCTTCGAGAATCTGAAAATCGTCCATATCTGGATTCATCAGTGAAAAGGACACTACGCCGTTGATCGTTCCAATTAATATGCTTCCTTGCCCATTCCAGTGTAGGCTTTCTTCTCGGCGAAACGGTGATGAAACGATCCTGAGCAGGTGTTGTTTTTCATCGCACACTGAACCTGTCTTCCTGAACCTATTCCAAAGTCGAGATATCACACTGTGGCTGATTTGGAGCCTTTCCGCGACCACAACCTGAGTAAGGCCTCCCTGTAGCATTCCGATAGCCCTATCAGCCTCAGCGTTTGTTAATTTATGTCTTGGCATTTTCAGAAAACTCGTTTCAAATCGGAACCGTTGATAAATTGACTCCATTTCAGAATAAGAACATTCATGAAGCATATTCAAAGAACCAAACTTCAGAAAAAACGGGACCATGTCTCATACTGATTTTTGTTGGATCTCCTTAATTGAAAGAGATAGAAGAAAAGTAATATACATGTCATGTTCGTTTTTTCGAGAAACATGCTGAACACCGCAAGTCGCTACGGCGTCTAGTTTCCGTGCTACAGGGTGATTTTGGAAATTGACCAATTATTAAAATTCGCTCTAGCTTTCGCAGTATTGTGACTATGATCTCAAAATAAAAACATCCTAAGGGCAGTTTTTTCATTACTTTTTACGGGTGCTATCGAAATTCCAGTACCGCTTCAAATTTTAGAGCAAAAAAATTTTTTCAAAGGCATTTTTTAGCAAATGTGCTCTGATATTTTTAGATAGACTTTTCTTTGACAATTTCGAAAATATAAAATAATGATATACCATTCTTTTTCGTTGGATAATTTACAAATGATATTCAGTTGGGAGACCTAGTTTTATTCGCGGGGAAGCAGAGGAGACAATACGACATCTCATCAATGATTGTAAAATATCTAGGTTTCAGAATTGTTTCGAGGCTCTACCTACTTGAAGTTTCAAATTCATTTTTAAAATGGGCGATCATTTTAAATTGATTTGATATAAATGTTTGTTTGGCCAAATTTATGTTCAGAATGAACATAATTTTGAATGAACTAATTTTTAGTTGCATTCAATGTTTTTTCCTCTCCAATTTTGTTTTCAGATTTTTAGTTCTTTCCCCGAAAAAAAATATGCAAATTTTATTAATGCTTTGGCCGAATTGAAGGCACACAAATACAGGCTCAACTTTATTTTAGGATCCTGTAATATTTGAGCTATCGAAACGTTTTATTTCTTGACAACTTTATTATGACATTTCCTGTATTTTGACAGTTGTGAAAAGTCGTTTAACACTGAAGATTGGAAGAACTGCTAAAAAAATACAGCTGTCCTTTATTTAAGTTAAGTACAGGGGGCCCGTATTTTATTATAGACCGCCTTGAAATCTTTTTTGGATACGCATGAGTAAATGTAAGTATAAGGGAAACTTTATTTAAGTTAGGCTTCTATTTGCGTTTTGATAACTCTGTATCATCTTCAATGCGTGGCTTAAAAATTTAAACCATCTTACTTAAGTTTCAGTTACGGTGAAATCGGCGTGTGCGGGTATATATTGCGTAAAATATACTGACCTCCATTTTTGAATTGTTGAAGATAATGAAATCCGTCTTTCACCGAGAATCCAGATGGAGTATTTGAAAGATAAACGGGAAGAAGCGTCTGAAAAGAAATAAATTGTTTTTATAATCCCATTAAAAAATTCTTGAATCGAAAATTACGCACCTGGCAAAACTTTAGGAGTATTCGATGTTAAAAATATTCATTATGAAATGAAATAGTTATTTATGATACAAGTGCAGAAGGCATTGATATTCTTACACGAGTTCAAAATGAATGAGTGTTATAGTGAGCCTTCTGTACTAGTATCATACATAATTTTCTCCAATTCGCTGAATTTTTATCGGAATTAATGAAATATTGTCGTAAATATCGTTTAGTAATTTTTGCTTTGAAAAATATTGATTGGCAGAACTGTTTTCTATCTCATGAAATTTGACAGATTTTAAATAAATCCGTGAGTGGAGGCCAACATGTCATCAATAAATATTACTGAATACAGTGTTGGAATGAAATATTGTTTTGTTCTACGGGATATGGCGGAAAGAAAGGATTTGACACATGAGTAGCGAAATGTATGTTTTACATTATTGTGTGAATGAAAATTGGCACGGCACTTTTTGAAGTTTTTTGTGCAGAGTTGTACTACGTATGTGGTGCTTTGTGCCTTATGAAAAAGTGGGTTTCAAGGGCTCGAATAGATTGTGCTATGCCTACTTGAGCTGAGTTATTCCTTCCGATATTTTACCTCACTTCCCAAAGGGAGATTGAGACCAAAGTTAACTTAACATTTTGGTTTTTTTTTCCAAAAAATAGTGGAAAATTATGCTACATTTGTTTATGAATTGAAAAAAACCTTCAGCACGATGCTTCCATTTATTGTTTATATATAACTCTCAAAATAAAATTAACTCCAATTAAATCCTATATATAGATAACAAAATAAATTAGAATTTCCAAAAAATAGTGTAACATGAAATTCTCTATAATATTCTCAATGGATCAATAATAATTTTCAGTTGCCTGAATGGGTCAAATTTTCATTATTCTTTTTTGATGAAAATGCTTGCAAAAAAGTCGATGAATCTCTCAATAATTCTGATGTGAATTTACTTGTATTCTCATTAGACACTTTTTCATAACGAGAAAGCAAATTAGTAACTTGAGACCATCTGCTGAGAATCAAATCAGAAGGAAGTATCAATTTTAGGTCATTAGCGGAAATTCGAACATCTCTATGAAATATTTTAATATGGAGATTTTTGTTAAGCTCCATAGAACTTTCAACAGATAATAATCTTTCACAATGAAGAATATAGAATTAACTTGTGTTATCGCATTTTTTAATTTCCTATCCAGATATATCAATTTCAGGCGAATAATTTTCAAATGGGTTGTTGTAATCTATGATTACATCGGAACTTGAAGAAGCTTCTGCTTCATTATTTAAAAATTACTTCCCTTCTTCACTGAGGATCGGTTCTTTTCATTTCATTTGGTTTCGTAAGGTATGAGGATAAATTTGGCAACATTTTTTGGATAGCTCCTTTTTTCAATTTTGGAAATCCCAAAGAGAGTAATTTAATGGTTCCACCTGCTTGTAAATATTTATCGAACTCCATTTTATAGTCGGAATCAAAATGTTTCTCGCAAACAAAAGTATTATTCGTTGGAATGAAATTTCGCGGTATGGCTCTCATCCATTAAAGCTTACGCTGTTCGACATTAGGAAAACTAAAGCAACTGAAATATCCTGCATTTTTGAAAGACGGATATTTACTTCTACACGATGAAATGTAATACGTTTTGACCATTTTTCAAAGCAGATGACCTCAAGTCAATGTTGAATTTATAGGTAAGATAGGTATTAGATAGATAGATAGATCAATTATTCTGTCATTCCAAGGAAAATTCACTAACATCAATATCACAAACACTTTTACTGTACGCGGCACTCGAACAACCGCAATAGGTGACTAAAATTATTTAATTTTTCGCGTAGATGACCAGAACTAACATTAAACTGAGCGGAGGCTATAACAAAAACGCGGGACTTGACGTTTCTGGTTTCTTCACCTCCACCGCGATATTTCGAGTGGCTATCCCTCAGTGCAGCGTTGCCGCTCTTGGCAATTCCCGGGCCAGGGGATTTAGAAGGCCGTGGTACTGGGATACTGGGGTACTGGGGGGTACCATAACATACGACCTTTCGTGTTCACCAAAGTCTAGATTGACTTGACTAATATTGGAAAATTTGAGGAGAAATTGAACGAGAAATCGCTATAGGAGGAAAAAATTTTCAATAGTTTGATACAGAGTATGAACACCTCCAGAGTTTATCACATAATTATAAAAACTTGAAGAAACTGTAGTACGTAAGGCCCCCAATTCCGAATTTTTTTCAGCAAAAAGACATCTGTTCTTCCATGAAATGATATTCCGCTCTATACCATAGCAGTTGTATCACTGAACCAGCTTGTACCTGCTACCAGCCGAAACCTTTCTAGTTCGTGACTTACTCCAAACACGATCTCTTTTCGAATTTGGATTGAGTCCAAACCTGTTTGAAAAATAAAACAAAGAAACAGTTGCCAAAACAATATTTTGCGTAGCCTAGCCGCACTGGCCAGTTCTTGAATCAGCGGGTGTTGGACTTTAACGCAACTAAAAAACCCTGCTCAGCTACTTGACTTAATATTAATAGTCAGGTTAATTGAACCTTTGTACAATCAACATGAGTTACATTGTTAGGAAATATAAAAACTGCATGAAAAGTTACGAAGAGGAGGTTCTTGCTTTTACAAACCTTTGATTGTCCGATCAACGATTATCAAATTGATTGGAGCCACCAAGGTTCGTTCAAATTTCAAATCGAATTATTCAATTGGTTTTAATTTAAGTAAGGTCTTTAGATCGCAAAATCAAAGTTTTGTAAAACCCACCAATACCTTTAGAAACATCCTTAGAGTTTTGCCAGATTAAATGTCTACCTACCATGTTAAATTCTGTTGGAGCATATCCAAAACTTTTGTTGAAATATAGCTCACATTCCTTGACGCATAAAGATCCTTCGTAACAACAAGTTTTAACTGCCTTCAATATGGCATCCGAGTGAGGCATGAGCTCATGAAGATTCAAGAGTTTCGCCGTTATCTGTCATATGGAAGGAAAAGTCAAACTTTTGAAAGTGATTAGTTTTATATATCTACTTACTTTCAGGGCTGTCATTGAATTTGCCATTAACCACTTGGACGGGTCTATATTATTCTGCATGAACACTACTGGGGCTAGAGCGGTCATCAGCTTAATTTTATGATTGTATTCTGGAAGTTCAGAGGCCATTACAAAAAATGCAGTGGTACCTCTTGAGTGCGCAAAGTAATAAAGTTGAGATTGTCCTGTATGATCCAAGATGAAATCAATTGTGGCGGGTAAATCATAAATACCGGATTCGTGCCAGCTGAAAATAAAAAATAAATATTGTAAAATTTTTAAACAAATATTTAAAACTTTTTCAACAAATATTTTTAAATATTTAGAAGCTTATCACACCTGTACGTTGATGAGTACGGAGTGTCAACAGTTAAAAATAATAATAATAAAGGGCCTTTATTTGTATTCAGTAAAATACAATTAATTGTTAATTTGGTTATGTACAGGGAGGGCAACATTGGTGATACATGCACTATAACTTTTCAACCCGACGAGATAGAGGAAAATGAATGGCACATTACCGTCGTCTTTTTCAGAGAAACACGTGAAAACACCAGTAGTGAAAATCGTTTAACGATATCTTCATTTGTTGAGGATATAACAAAACTTTTAAATTTTTTCGAAAATATCTGAAAAAGATAAAAACTTTCAACAAGCACTTTTCCACTGGAAATAAGATATCATTCAAAATTTTTTTATGATATAAGTTGAAAAAAATGCGTTCGTATTTAAAATAAAAAAATGTTTTTTTTCCATGAGAAAAGAAAATTTAATATAGTTTCTTATTTCCGGTGAAAAAGCACTTCTAGAAAAATTAAATCGTTTTCATATATTTTCGTGAATAAGAAAGTTATGGCACATTTTCGAAATAGAAAATTTTTAAAATTAAAAAAAAAATTAAGATATCGTGAAACGGTTTTCACTAATGGTGTTTTCACGGAAATCGAGCCCAGACACCTTTCGAGGTTTTTACCTATTCAGTCCAGAAGCATTCTTGAAAATGTTACATTGTTCTGATACAAATAAATTAATCAGGGTCTAATAACTTTTTCGCTTGACCCTGTATATCTCTTCTGAAGACAGCTTTGTCTACAGCGTATCAATTGTCAATTAGAAAAATATCATTCTCAATATCTCGGTCCCGGTCCCCATGCAGAATCCGAAATAATGCAAAAAAAAAAATTTTTAGTAATGGGACATTTTATACGGTTGATTCCAAAAAATAATTTTATCTTTTTTGAATTCAAGCACTCACCTGAAATCCCAAAACTGATCCTTGTTTACATCTGGATTCAAAGAAATATGCTTTCTAGAATGAGTATTCCCCCTCAAGTTTATCAACCAGACGTCGTAACCTTTATCTGCTAATAGAAGTCCAAGACTATTGTAAGGTTCATTATTTAAAAAATCAATTGATTGACTCATGAGTCCGTGAACTAAAAGTGCTATAGGTTTCCCTAGTTCTTTGCTTTGGTTACGAACGCCATACGGAATTCTGTGCAATCCTAACATATATCCATCTTCAGTGACTACAGTGTAAGCTTCAAATGGATAACCATGACGTTGCAAAAGTTGCGACTGAAAAATAAAGAGACAGAATTGACAATATAGATCTCCTCACATACTTTGTTTTACAGACTTAAATCTTGAAAATATGGGAATAAAATAAGTAAGATGATCCTTGGGATTATGGTATCACCCATACCATCTTTAACTTAAACTTTAATAATAAGATGATTCTTTTGTGCGTTTTTAGAAAATCAATAATATTTTAAAAGATCTTTTCTGACTGAATATTTCGGGGAGGAAAAATAAACAAGGATACTTCTGAGAGGAGTAAATGTTTTGATTTTTTCAGTACTCGAAGAAACTAAAGAATTAAATCAATATTTGCTTTAAGAGATATTCTAAGGTACCTTTTCCCTAGATGTTATTGATTTCTTTTATCGATTTGTCCTATACTATACATCTTTTCAAATACTTGAGCTATCATAAAACTATCCAGTTTAAAAAAAAACAAATCTAATCTAATCAAAGCAGCAGGGCGAAGATCCAGAGGGGGGAGGGTGCTAGGGAAACGTTGCCCCCCCCAAATGAATTCCGAAGAGCACAAGAGTGATCCTTGTTTTTTTTTTCCTTTGAAAGGGCCATGCCCTGGTTTTTCTAATCATTCAATGACCCGTTATGTCCTGTTCATCATCTCAACACAAGTGTGATTACACTTCGAAATTAGCCAATGAACATGTTGCCTAGGCGATTTTTCTCGAAGAAATTCACACGGCAACAGAGAAAGTTATTCGTGAAAGGGACATTTTTTTAAATGGTTATGTACAGGGTGGGCAAAATTGGTAATACATGAACTACAACTTTTCAACCCAACGAGATAGGGAAAAATGAATGGCACGTTACGGTGGTAATGCCATCAACTGCATTCCTCTATCTTCTTTTGTTTTCGAGTTATAGGCCAAAATTGAAATTTGGGCGATTTCAACTTTGGTCATTATCTCCGTTCCTGTTCGTGCTAGGATGTTGAAATAAAAACATTATGCAGGAACTTTTTTCATAGCAATCCAGTAACGTACTTTGTTTTTTCCCAAGAAGTTTCCTTGCTGAGCTATGACGTAAAGTTGTGTTTTTTCTCATGGAAACAATAGTTTCAAATTGCTTAGGAAGAATCGTCATTTTTTTCCCGTTTCAGAAATATATCATACATCATACATCGCCTTCAGATTCATCCAGATATCATGAAAAATATAGTTTGTATGTGGAATTTGAATCATTGAGTATTAAGTAGGCTTAATCACGGATAATATGTCACTACGCATGGTGTCTTTATTATTTTTCTCTGTGGTTTGATCTCTGTTCAGATCAACTGTCACTACGAAGTCATTATTGCCGCTAAAATAAAAAATTTCAAAATATCGTATTTCTCGTAGTTTGCGAACATTTCCGTATTGCCGGCAATAATGACTTCAAATTCAAGTAATTTACAATTTTTCTGAATAGAGATCGAACCACGGAGAATTTAATCAAGTATTCAATGACAAAATAATGACACCATGCGTAGAGACATATTATTCTGTGATTAAGCCTACTTGACACTCACTATCACTAATTCAATTTTCACATACAAACTATTGTTTCCATAAGAAAAAACACAACTTTATGTTATATCTTAGCAAGGAAACCTCTTGGGAAAAAACAAAGTACGCTACTGGATTGCTATGAAAAAAGTGCCTGTATAATGTTTTTATTTCAACATCCTAGCACAAATAAGAACGGAGATAATGACCAAAGTTGAAATCGCCCAAATTTCAATTTTGGCCTATAACTCGAAAACAAAAGAAGATAGAGGAATGCAGTTGATGGCATTATCAGTTTCTCTAAAAAATACCACCGTAAGGTGCCATTCATTTTTCTCTATCTCTCATGGTTAAAAAGTTGTAGTTGAGGTATCACCAATTTTGCCCACCCTGTACTCATTGATATTTCACTGGTCCTATCTCCTTTTTTGCTTGATATGTTGGAAAAGTATCAGTCTTTTATTAATGTTCAGAAAATTCAAAAAGGGGGAAATTGATGGAGGTTTTTTCGCTTCTTCCAAATTTCGTGACATTTCTGTTATTTATAACGAATAAAATTTATGCAAATGAAGGGTTAATTTTGAAAAGAATATTATTTATTTTCAATAATTGATTTTCTTCTACATTTGTCTTTTTTATTTCAGATAATTTTTTATTTTGAGTGAAAATTCTATTTTTCTCTGCCCATAGAAAAATTCCTCTAGATCACGTAGATGTTCTTCAAGATTCTCTGATATATAATATTTTTAGTTAAATTTATTTTAACTCGAGGGCAGCAAAATATTTTATGCTGAAGTTTTTTCCTACCCTTATTTATCATACTTAGAACATTATTGTATCCCGTGTTGCACTATTACCTTATCTATTAAGTACTTTTTTGTTACAATATATAGTGTAGGTATTATTATAACTCTCTCAATCAAAAGAATATATTATAGGTACCTACATACATATCTTACTTTACTATATTTGAAATTCGTTTACTTCATATTTTGTACATACTTCACCAGCTGTTTCTTCTCCTTTAAATAATTTCAATTTTCATGAAATCCCACTCACTGCAAGTAATAAATCACCACTCCTTAGAATAGACATCCCAAGAAATCTTGACAGTTAGGAATAAAAGAAAGTTCTATCTTTATAACTGTCGGATTATATTTATGGACCCGGAGCCACTTTCAAGCTCTTTTTAAAAACACCTTCTTCGAAAAACTGTCTTCACCAAAAGGGAATTTACGCATGGATTATTGAACCGGGCCTTAAGACGTTGATTTAAATATTCTGGAAGAATACTTCAGGTAACGGTACCTTCAGAGCTATTATATAGATCTCAAACAAAGTTGCATGGTTAATTGCGTACAACTGGCTAATTATTGTTGATCAACTTACTCTAGCTTCACGAATAATACAAGATGTCAATTCTGACAGAACCAGAGATTAAACTTTGAGGATGAAAAGTGCTGACAAGACACGAAAACTATTTCTTCCTCAGCCCAAATAAAAAAGACTGGTTTATAGCTGTGATAGAAGACATAATAACGATTTTACCAACTCGTATAACAAATCGCAATAATGCAGTCACGTGTTCATTGGAAAATAAAATTTTTACGAAATGTGAAATTGATTGAATTTAATTTTTAATTTATAACGCATACAATACCGTTTATTCATACCTTTAAACTTCACAGAAATATAAAGGACATGCCAATAATTCATAACTAATGAAATGGCTGGTTATTTCAACTAGTGATACCAGTGCTAAAAAACATTTTTCAACTAACAATTTCTTGATTTCCTTTTTGAAATGATAAATGATAGTCGCTACAGTGACCAGTTCACGTGCTATCGGGTGTTTTTTCAATTTGCCCAATTTTATAATTCACTCAGTATTGTGACTCTCGCTCTCGATAAAAAACATCACGACAGTTTCTTTTAGTACTTTTTACCGGTACTATCGAAATTTCAGTGCCACTCAAATAGACCTCCTAGTTTATATATCGAAAATTACGAAGAAACAAGTTTCGATCAATTGATTTTGATTCATCCTCTTAACTGAGGTCATAAAAGTCGATATTCCGCAATTGTTAGCTGTCAAATAGATTAAGAATTAGAAATATCAATGAACCTGTGTCAATTTTCACGAAATTCATTAATTATTTCATCCCTGCAGGTTCATATACCCAAAAATTTCTGTCTACGTAGTTGCCTGTAGGTTGGATTTTAGGACTAGACATCCTAGCGACATAAAGTGTTCAAATATTTATGTTTCTGGAAAAAGACATACTGACATGTATATAAGGTACTTAATTCTTTTTTATCTCTTTCAATTTAGGAGATGTTGGTACCTATACTCTGTTCAAATTTAAGCGAGAGCAATAAAAAAAAACAGAATCGTCTGGTTTGCGCACAATAAAGCTCGTATTGGTCAAACGGTCATATAATATAATAACAACAGTGGGTTTTATCAATTTAAAAAAAACCTGGTGGGGGGGAAATTCAATGCCAACCCTGATCAGAATATGAATATTCGCATCCTGATTTGAATGAACGCCGCGGATTTTTGAACAAAAAAGGATGAATTTGACCCATATATGGACAAAAAGTTCCTTGATTCTAACCAATTCAGATGAAAAATTTCCCGCTAAAACCGAATGTGCAAAAAAAAAGTTCAATCGATTTATCAGGCGAAAGACACCTATTATTCGAATTCTGATTTTTCACCTGTGCTCCAAATAAATTCACCGTTTCCAGAGTTTGGAACTACCCAGTTTAATATTGTCATATTGTTATAATAATCATTTGTCAGATGGAGGTACGTTCTCAATATTCATATTGATTTTTTCACGATTTTTTTACATGAGCTTCATTAAATGTTTAGGTTCAAGAATATGGCAACCGGGACAAAATGTTGTGAGGTCAAATGTCAAATCGCAAAAGGAAAATAGTAAGAAAATCTACATGTAGTTATAATCCGGCTTGTCTTGAATTTTTCTTACATACGACAGCTGAGTTGCCTTGAAAGTGAAAATTATGATAGAAAAGCAAAACGCACAAATTTTTTTTCAATGAAATAAGTTCAATATTATTCAGCTGAACAGTTTTTGTGTTTAGGGGATGTTTAGTCACTACAATTTGTCCATCTTTTGAAAAATAATTTGATAGTTATCTCACTAACATATTAAAAATATATATTTATATATTTAAAATTCTACAAAACATATATGAAAATCAGCCATGTGAAAATAAGTTACTTCATACAGCTCTGGGATCTTGGACTTTTGGGATTCAGCTTAATTAAATTCATATGAGTTAATATTCAACATCAAAAAAATAATAAGCATGTGAAAATCTCAGGATGAAGAAAACTAAATATAAACTCAAAATTTGCGCAATTCAAACAAAAAACAAATTCTTACCCAGTTTTTTCGCTCTTTTCAAATATCTATTCGAATTTTTTTCATCTCATATATGAGCTGCAAGTTTTTCGAGCTTTAGTCTTGAGCTGATGGAGAATATGTATAGTTACAAGCTTGTGAAATATTGTGGACAAATTTGCTTCCTTAATGAAGATATATGGTAGTTCATAGTTTTAGCATTTTTTCATGAAAATTTGAAATCATCTTTAAACAAATATCCTAATATTACATTCAAACCCCTGTAATCTTCATTCAGTTTGAGGTTTTACTACCTCAGTAATATTTCGCTCAGTAATTTTTATTATTGATATTGTTGTACTCACAATATTCAATCCCACATCAGGGTGAAACTTATGTTCATTTAACTTCTCGAAAGGTATCGATGAACCATATTCCAGAAAATTAATAAGAAGAAACAAGCAGGTACCGACTAAAAAATTTATTGTTGGATACATATTTCGACACAGTAATGTGCAATTGTAAGATTATCCAGTATTTATAATGAGATAAAATCTGTTCTTGGGGCAATTTTCACAATCTTCTCATTTAAAACATCAAAACAATTATTTCAGAGATATTTAGAGATCGATTGAATCGGAGATACGATTAGGTACTCAGATTTTAATCAGGACGGTAGCTTATCAAAACGGAATCAACATTAGAAAAACATTTTTCAACTACCTACTGCTTGATAAAGCTGAGTACGGGGGTTGATACATGAATCTGTCAATGGTATAAATTATAAAATTGATTAAAATCAAAATCTAATGAATATATTCACCTTATTTACCTACAAGCAAATCAAATCATATAAGTAGAAACTTATAATTAGTGAGAAAAATTATAAAATTTTATGAAGGAAAAGTTAATTAAAAATGGTGATTGTTCATCAGAGCCGGACCGTGGGCGTGGCGGAGGAGGCATTTGCCACGGGCGCAAACGATCTAGGGGCGCAAAATGTGAAATATGATATATTTCATTTTAAATAAAGATTGACTAAAAGCTCTATATTTCAGAGTGGCGTATTTACCAATTAACAAAGTTGAGAAACACGTAGTTGACGAAAGCAGCCAAAACGGAACAAAATCCTAGAAAATTATACATGGCGCGAAACACAACTCGGTGTACATGAAAACTGATGATATAATTGATATTTTCGCTGAAACCTTAGCAAGAAATGTTAAGTTTCAGTTTATTTATTTCCAAATATAATATTGATGATTTCTGTTATTAAGTATTCATTTTTTCATTTATTTTGTTGATGGGAGTTATTTATTTACTTTGTTAGAATATTTTTCGTTAGAATTATTTTTTAGCTATTTCATTCGTTCACTCATTTATTCATTGTTGTCTTCATGTTTTAACACTTTATTTAATGTTCATACAGCGTGTACCAAATTCGACGGCCTATTAGGCGTTTCTGGAGAACTGGACCTATTTGAAAGCTGAAAATTGGGATTATGTTATTGTTTGACATCATCTACCGATCTAAAATATTCTTGGAGCCTGACCACTTTCAGTTACAAAGGGAGTGAAAAAAAATTTCAAAATTATTTTTTCTGTTTTCGAATTTGATAGAGTATGCAATTTTGAAAACATTCGTACTCGAATTGTTGCATTCGTGAAAATACTTTCCAAAATATCGAGAAAAAACTGAAGAAAAAAGGGAGATGAGAGTATTCGGTATTATCTTGGTTAATCCCAACCTAGATATCGTAAGTACAAACCGTTTTCACATTTTTGAAGACGAAAACTGTGAAAATATTGTACACTTTTAGAATTTTGAATAACCCGTCACAGGATGTTCCAAATGTTGGTTCGAAAATTGGGATCAAGATTGGCTCATAACTTTCGTTTTTCAAATTAGAACCCTATTTTTTAATGATTGCGTTGGATTCTACGAAGAAAAATGATGATAATGTTCTAACATGTTGATGCTCCTAAAATTAATAATTCTTTAGTTATTTAGGATTTTCTGATTTCATGTCGCACGTAGCGTCAAATTCATAAAATCTGTTCCATATCAACAATGATAAATTAATTCAGAAAAGAGGTAGTCACTAGTGGGTTATTTGAATAATTTATCTTCTATGACCAAGGTCATCGTTGATATGAAACAGATTCTATGAATTTGACGGTACGTACGACATGAAATCAGGAAATCCTGAATAACTCAAAAATTATTAATTTTAGGAGCATCAACATGTTCGAACATTATCATCATTTTTTTTCGTAGAATCCAATGCAATTAAAAAAATAGGGTTATGATTTGAAAAACGAAAGTTGATTTAATTTTTGTTCATTACCTTTAAACAAATAGGGAGATTATTCTCAATAAAAAAGTTCTTCAAAATATAATCGATAAATGTCATATATGAAAAACATGTATTTATTGAAAAATGAATTTCTTCAAGGGCGCATTTTGAAAGTTTGCCACAGGCGCTAGAATTCTAGTTCCGGCTCTGTTGTTCATAAATGTGTATGTATTCTGGGCTTAACAATATGATTGCAATGTACAGTACATATCATTAAGAAACAGCCTTATGCCGTATACCCAGGTCCCTTCACCAAGCCTCTCAAGTCTTTGCATTTCTCTGAACTGCCCCTCCTATTTCATTCTCAATCTTCAATCCTCCAACTCTTCAGCTATAATGACCCCTGGGGCTTGATATTCCCTGTACATTTCAAGTTGTTATTCTCCATCCTCTACTTAGTCCATTCACTCGTTCATCGTTGTATACCACCACTGTTATTCCAAGGCTTGTTGAATGGGAAATTCAGCAACTTGGTCATTTTATTTGGTGTTGGGTTGCTGGCCCAACGCCCAAACCTCCATTCTTGGAGGAGCTAGAAATTTTGATGTTTAATTTCAAAAATTGTCCTGTTGTTCATAAATACGTATATAATTTTTGTTTTTGAACAAAGAGACTGAGCTCGAATGATACTCGACAAAGTAAAATACTGCGTGCTCACTACTCTTTATCTCAAGAACACTTCAAAGTACAAAAATACTTTCATCTTTAAATTTTTAATATTAATCCAGTAATTTTGTTTCCTGAAAGTATGCGGCGGTATGCGTTTAATCCGGTAGTTCTGATTTTCTGCAGAATTGTTCATGATGTTGGCCTCATGAATAACCCAAGTTTATGACCTCGGGCTTTGAACGCAACTTTGTGAAAAATTTTAAAAACAGGTAAACATCGTTTTAATCAAACTTTGGCGGTTATCATCCTGAAGGATAACATTTTGAAACAAAGTCCTTCTTAGTAGACTAAAGACCCCGCACACTTACTTAGAAAACAACGCCATTAATGAAAATGGGACAATACACGCTCAAACAACGCATTGATATCATTAAAATTCACTCTAAAAGTAGTGAAATTTGGCAGAGACGGTTCGTAAAACTTTAACATTTTTGGGTCATCGTGAAGCACCTTGTCGGAGCGGAATAAAGAAATTGGGGACAAAATTCAAGGATAAGTGATGTGAAGAATAAAACCCGTGCACGTCGCTCAAGAACAGCCGAAAATATTGCTGTTGTAGCCGAAACTCTTGAAGAAAAACCAGGTTTCTCCATTCCTCGTCGTTCTTTGGAATTAGGAATTCCCCAAACGTCATTACACTGTATTTTGCATAGGCATAGAGATTTGGGTCTTAGGCTTATAAAGTCCAGTTAACAAAAGAACTCAAGCCGGCCGACCATCAACAACGTCTTCGCTGATTGGATCGTTATCTCTTGAAGAGGTGATCATAATTGGCCACCAAGATCTTGTGATTCAACACCTCGCGACTTTTTTGGGGGCCCCGTGAAAGAGGAGATCTACTCAAACAGCCCAGCGTCGATACAAGCCCACAAAGGTGGAATTCATGAGGCTATCGAGGACACAGGGCAGCCACTTTGCGATTAGGTTATGAAAATATGATTAAAAGGATATTTTCCTGTAAGCATGGTCGTGGTTTTCATTTGCCTGATGATAATTTCCACTCTTAATGGCATACCCTCCTCTTTATAATGAAACGAACATGCGATCACTCATTTAAAAAATGCCATTTTTTTAATATCTAAATAACACCTTCTCTGGGAAAACCCTTTACTTCAGCTTCACGATATTCAGTCGGAAAATTGTTAGTTATCAATATATCATTGTGAAAAAATAATAACCAAGACAAGCTTTTTTCCCAAATGTTTAACTCCGGCGGCTTTTCGAAATTTTGTACAGTTGATAGCTGATGGGTCAGAGATGGTGCAGCTTCATCTTGTTTTCCGTGAAGATCCCTGAACTCCTACTGGAATGTGTAAAATTCATATTTGTGACTAGGTACACTATTCCATTTAAGTTACCGATTGACATTTAAAGAGCTCCTGAGTTTTTCATTTTTTTCATTTGATGGGGAATTTTGATATTCCTTCTATAATTTTTCAGTTTCTTTGATTGATGGATATATTAGGTACAATACCTTGATGATACGGAAGCTGATCTTCGTAAAAGAAAAATTAAAGAGTCCACGCATATTTCGATAGACGACTAGCCAATTGATAAGCAGGATATATGTGGCATAGATTAATGCTAATGATAAATAATGGTACCTATATTTCGATTGTCTCTATGATTTCATTTGAAAATATCAGATGATTCGGCAAATTCTTAACTTTCGGTTTGATATAGACTTCGAAAATTCGAATATACTGCTCCAAAGAGTTAGGGATATTGTATTCAATCGTTTTGAAAAGTATGTAATCTTCGAGAAAATCGCTGTAAAATCATTTTAACTCAATAACAACTTGAATCGATCCAATAAAAATCAATGAGACATTTCGTCAATCTGATCGCCTATTTTCTGAAGTTTGGTTCTTTGCATATGCTTCATGAATGTTCTTATTTTGAAATGGAGTCAGTTTATCAACGGCTTCGATTTGAAACGAGTTTTCTGAAAATGCCAAGACGTAAATTAATTAACGCTGAGGCTAATATAGGGCTATCGGAATGTAACAGGGTGTCCTAACTCAGGTTGTTGTAGCGGAAAGGCTCCAAGTCAGCCAAAGTGTGATATCTCTACTTTGGAATAGGTTCAGAGAGGCAAGTTCCGTGTTGGGAAGACCAAGGCTTGGTGGGAGACGAAAAACATCACCTGCTCAGGATCGTTTCACCACCGTTACATCTACGTATAGAAGGCTACGGAATACTCTTCAAAATGCAGATGGGGTCTAAGTTTCCATCGAAACCATCAGACGACGTTTGAGAGATGTGAATCTAGGTGCGAGAAGTCCATTAAGAGGAGTTCCTTTATTTAACACGTGACCATAAGCGTTAAAAACTGGAATGGGCAAGCCAATATATCATTTGGAACGATCAATGGCGTAGTGTCCTTTTCACTGATGAATCTAGATATGGACGATTTTCAGATTCTCAAAGAATAAGGGTATGGATTATCCTACGCATACCCCGTAATCATCGCTATGTCCAAGAAGTCCATCCATTCTGAGGGGATAGTGTTATGGTATGGACCGGGATATGTTTCAACGGGCGCACAGATCTACACATTTGTCCTGGAAATATAACCGCTCTACACTATGGGGAGCATGTCATTGACAATGTTTTGCCAAATTTTCACGTTGGTGAAATGTTTCAATTTCTAGACGATACCGCCAGACTGCACCGTGCAGCCATAGTTGAGAATGCGAGCGAGGAGCTTGGCTTTCCACATTTAACAATACCTCCGCACTCACCAGTGGCGTAGTGAGCTTAATTCGCGCCCGGGGCAAAAAACCTTTTTAGCGCCCCCCCCCCCTTCTAAATTCATAATGGCATATAATACTATATGTGAAATATACTCGCAATTAGCCAAATCAATTAAGTAAGATGAACAAAGTCATAGGCTCAAGCAAGACCTTGAAATTTGGACACAAAATGAAGTGAAGAAAACAAGAACAGATTTAGTAATTTATACAGGGTGTACCAAGTTCGGCGGCCTATTAGGCGTATCTGGAGAAATGGACCAATTTGAAATCTGAAAATTGGGATTATGTTATTGTTTGACATTATCTACCGATCTAAAATATTCTTGGAGGCTGACCACTTTCAGTTATATATTCTGTTTTCGAATTTGATAGAGTATGCAAATCTGAAAACATTCGTACTCAAATCGTTGCATTCGTCAAAATACTTTCTAAAGTATCGAGCAAAAAACTGAAGAAAAAAGGGGATAAGAATATTCGGTATTATGTTTGTTATTCCTAACCTAGATATCGTAAGCACAAACTGTTTTCACATTTTTGAAGGCGAAGACTGTAAGAATATTGTGCATTTTCAGAATTTTGAATAACCCGTCACAGGTGTTCCAATTATTGGTTCTAAAATTGGGATCAAGATTTGCTCGTAACTTTCGTTTTTCAAATTTGAACCCTTTTTTTGATCATTGGATTTTGCGAATAAAAATGATGATGATGTTCAAACACATTGATGCTCCTAAAATTAACAATTCTTGAGTTATTTAGGATTTTCTGATTTATGTCCTACGTAGCGTCAAATTCATGAAATCTGTTCCATATCAACAATGATAAATGAATTCAGAAAAGAGGTAGTCACTAGTGAGTTATTTGAATAATTTATCTTATATGAGCAAGGTCATTGTTGATATGAAACAGATTCTATGAATTTGAGGGTACCTACGACATGAAATCAGGAAATCCTGAATAACTCAAGAACTAGCAACTGAGAGAATAAGTGAAACTCTCATCAGGTTTGGAAATATATTCTCCATGCCAGCTTATAAAAGTCAGAAATTCCAAAGGAGATCAAGATTGAATTTCTTTTCTAGTGCGGGGTTACATTTTGCCATCACTCCGTTGAAACAGTACTATAAAATTCACCCAAATTTTTACAATTTTCTTCAAGGTCGTTGTCAACATTATCTTTGTTATAAATTTTCTATATCTAGTAAAATTCAAATTGTATTTAAGTGTCACTTAATCGTAAACATATTTCTCATGGGAGACGATCAAGAATGCTCTTCATAACGTGAGAAATTTCTCTTTCGGAGGAAAAACCAACATCTCTAACTAATTCTCTGGGTATTTTGCGGCATCTTATCACACAATATCCCTCACCGCTTATATTCTGGCGCCCCATTGTGTTTCAGATTCACGTTCGACGGTTTTTTTTCACGGCATTTTTTTAATTTTTCCATCGTGGAGAAAACAAATATATGTTTTCAATTAGTCCAGAGTATGTCACAACGATTGAGTCTTGTTTAGCTGCAGTAACTCCTACTTATTCCAGCAATTTTTTTGTTTTGCTAACCATTTGGCGCCCCTGTATGACTAGCGCCCGGGCATGATGCCCCCCCTTGCCCCCCCCTCACTACGCCACTGGCACTCACCAGATTTTAATTGCATAGAACATGCATAGCGGCTAATGACCTCAGCAGTCGATGCCGCCGAAATGATTAAAAAAAAAAAAAAAAAACATGCATAGGATATGCTCCAAAGATGATTTGACTATCATCAACCTACCCCAGAATCCTTAAATGACCTGAGAGAGCTTCTGCCCCGTTTATGGAACCAAATTGCTCAAGAAATGCTCATCAACTTCGGGTGTAGTATGCAAAAAAGATGTCAAGCTGTTATTGATACCCGTGGAGGTCATACATTGTATTGATAGTTTCAAAATGCTTAATTCTCTGAGAATGAAATTTAGTTATTTTAATCGATTTTTCTTAACCACCCTGTATACGCAGCAGACCTACAGGCTAATAGTATATTCTAAAACAAGTTGCAGAATGAACTCCTATTCCAACAGGAATACAGAATTCGAAAACGAGCAGGTTTTCGAAAGCATGAGTGTTGAAATTGCCTTCAGCAACGAGTATTACACGGTATTTTCTCTATTTCAGTCAATTTTTGTGAGATATCTACTATCGAAATTCAAATGAAAATTCAGATTAGTGACTTTTGTATTGTATCTTGGCAGTTGATGTGACTCCATATACCTATTAAATTTATACGTATATGTGTGACTCAAGAAATTTGATAATTGAGAGAATTTGAGGTCAGTACTGACAACCACAAAACGAAAAATATAACTGAAAACAATGCCGTAATGAACTTCATTACAGCACTACTTTAAGTACTGTAATGAACTCATTACGATACTGAAATAGAGAAAAATTTAAGATTTAAACTAAATTTTTTTGCAATTCATGTCAATATCCCTAACTCATGTGGAGCAGTTTAGTTGCAGGATAATTACAACCTAGTCAACTCATCGAAAACTGAATTATTCAAGTAAATTTTCGATATCAGGGAACCAAAATTAAGTACTCAACTTCAGCAAAAAAATGCCAGAAAATCAACAGCAATTCATTTGCCTGTTGTTTCTAATTTTCAGATGGAATGATGATTTTGCAAAAACAACTAAACCAAGTTTTGTGTTGGAAACTGCCTCTATACAAATAATAATATCAAACTTTTCAAGGCAGGCATTACTGGGTCGAAATAATTGAGGTCATTTAGTACCTTCAACGATAGAGATGGAAATTCACAAAATAAAACCAACAAGTATGAAACAATTTGTATCCATTTTATAATCACTCAAGAATGTTCATACAGCACTGTTACAAAAAATTTAGTTATGTCATTAAACTTTACCTACAGAAAAATTAATTAGAAAACCAGGCTGATTATTTCCACCATTCAAGATATACATAACCTTGTTTCATCAAAAAATCACCTACAAAGGGAGGCAAAATAATTACAGCCGTAAGAAATATTGTTGTGAATCATTTGGCTTCCCTGTTCAAACAAGTAATTTGTTGAAAAAACTCGCTGAATATATATATCACATACTTGTAACTCGTGTCAACAGAATTACTTTGTGGAATGGATGAAACCAAAATGTTTCAGTTCATAACAGACGATTACCTAAAGTAAATTCGAAAACGTTTCGGTTGATACAAATAAACACAATTCAATAGGTCCAGCTCAAGTTTGTTACTTCAGATTATCAAATTACCAATTAAATAAAAAAAATTTCATACACACAGGATACAGCATTTAAAACAGTTTCAGGGCTAAATTCTAGTTCATCCTACTTTCAACATGTTATTGCCGTCAATGATAATAACACACAATTCATCCAGAAATTCCGACCAGAAACATAAATTATATGTTCAGTATTAAAAACTACTGTAACTCCTCACAATAAAGTTTCACGATTTTTCTCGATGGATTTCAAACCCAAAAATTAAAAATTACTGTACTAAGAGACAAACTTAAGCTTATCTTTAAGTCTATTTTTACACAAATGGACATTTTTTTACAAATCAAAGATGATACGTAATAATAAGTTAAAGGATAAGAAAGAGTCAGGTACTGCGGGCTCTATCGCAGTTCGAAACCGATTCTCTCTGTTAGATGTTGCTGCAAAGTTCACAAGGTAGATCGTGAACACAAATATGAAACATTTACATGTATTATCAAATAAACTTCGATTTATTAACGAATCAGATATGGTTGCAATGATGCTGATTGAGGAAAAACGACACAAAATAATTATTGAGAATTTGTCAAGTCTATTTACAGCCACAATTTAGCTTGGGACTTTGCACTTTAGTCTGTCACTAGTTGTTCACACTGATAGCCATACAGCTACCCTATATTATTATGCATCATCTTCTTCTTCCTCTACACTGTCTTCTCCTTCTACTGCCTCTTCGTCGTCATCATCTTCTTCTGAAAATTAAACTAATATTGTAGTACATTCTACCTCTGAGTTGTACACTGCGTCTCGGCTTTCAATAAAGATACGAGACATGCACTTTTTTGTAAGACCTCTAAATCCACAAACAGAAATATTAAAACTACTCTTGTTTCTGAAATACATAACAAAATTGTGCACTCTTGAAGATAATATTATTTCTCAAGCCCTCTATGAGGAAAAAAAACTGCTCATAATATGCACTGCGCAAAAAAATTAACGCACATTATGGAAATCTCAAAGTAGAGAACACAGGGAACAACTGCCATTCAAGAACGATACTTGAGAGTTTCTTTGTTGAGACAACGGTTTGCAACCCCTTGTCATCTTCAAAATCAGCTTGAACAAACTCATGGGGTGCAAATTAGAACTCAGACAATAAGAAATCGCCTCAGAGAATATGATTTAGGGCCTCGTGTTGCGGAAAGAGGCCCAGCTCTTACCCCAGCCCATCAAAGGGAGCGTTTGGATTTTGCGAGAGAACATATCCATTGGGAAGAGGCCAATTGGGAAAGAGTTCTCTTCACAAATGAGTCTAGATTCTACCTCTACCATCGTTATCGACGTTCCCTTGTATACAGACGTCCACACGAAAGATATGCTCAGTGCAATTTCCTAGTGGTCGTTGATAATGGTATTTTTCAAATGACAAACCCTCTATATTTTCACGTCAAATATTGGTTTTTTTTTTCTAAATACATTGATGTATCTTCAATAAATTTTATAAAAATAGATATTCAAATATTCTCCCATACATGCGAAAAAGCTGAACATACAATATCAATAATATCAATACATATATGTATTAATTCCATGTGTGTAAGAATTCTTAACCTACTATTAAAAAAAAATATGGATTTTTGAAACTATAATTCAATAAAGGTCATGTTGTGATACATCAATGTATTCAGAAAAAAAATACAAGAATTTGACGGTAAAATATACTCTGTTCCTTTTGAAAAATACAAAGTTTGTGCCTAATCTGAAGAAACAGTGCTCTGAAAACAATTTTCGACAAAGCCACTGACTTCTATGTAATAATATCTATATCTAGTATAAGCAGTTTCAATTTTTTTCATTTCACCCTTACAGGTTATTTTTCTTATACAGGTGCGGAGAAATAATAGGTAACATCTCCAAAAGTTCACATTTAATAGTTCAAAAACGAAAGTGGTTGAAATATTTTTGCTTATGGACTTAATAATAGCTGAGATAGTCTCAACCAATTTGGGATACAGATTTCTGTTTTAGTACTACATCTCCTTAATTAAGCAAGATAGAAAAAAAGAAATACACATGTCATGTGCACTTTTAACAAGAAACCGCAATTCGCTAAGGTGTTTAGTTTCCATGCTACAGTATGATTTTGAAATCTGGCGAATTATTATAATTGGCTTCTCCAGTGTTGCTGCTAGGCTCTAGAAATAAAAACATTTTTAGAGGAGTTTTTTCAGTACTTTTTACCAGTGCTACCAACATTTCAGTACCTCCTCAAATTTTAGAGAAAATAAAAAAATTATTTCATTCAAATCTAAACCATAGTGTGCTATGATCATTTTCAATACAATTCTCTCAGACAATTACACAAATATACCATGATAAACTCCAAGCTTTATCAGAAATTCCGAAAGAAACAGTTTGAGATCAACAAAATCAAAGAAGGTTTTGATTTTGATTCATTTCGTTTCACCTGAAGAAGTCATAGATTTTTAGCCTGCTTCAATTATGTTGACCAAAAAGTGTTTTTTTTTCAGAATTTTCATCATTTTCCAGCTCATAAGTATATCATGATATAAATTTTTGAAATTTTCTGAAGAAAGTATTGAAAATAATCATAGCACACTACGGTTTCCATTTGGAAAAAATAATTTCTCTAAAATTTGAAGAGGCACTGAAATTTCGATAGTACTGGTAAAAAGTACTGAACAAACTGCCCTTGAGATATTTCATTTCGAAAGCTTAGCGGCAATACTGCGGAAGTTATAACCAATTATAATAATTGGCCAAATTTCAAAATCACCCTGTAGCATGGAAACTAGACACCTTAGCCACTTGCGGTTTTCAGAAACTTATGTTTCTTGATAAAAGAGAACATGATATGTATAATACTTTTTTTATATTGCTGAATTCAGGAGATGTAGTACTCAAACATTGAAATCTGACCACCCTGTACAATTCCATCAATTCATAACACATAATAAACAAAAATTTGTATCCTGAATAGTAAAATATCTAAGAAATTAAATGAAATATATGAATTGGTTAAACCAATTAATTTAACTAAGACTTTTGAAAAGTTCTCACCTTCTCCCTCAATTTCCTCATCAAAGCCTTCTGGGATATCTTCATCATAATCCTCCTCTTCCTCTTCTACTTCTTCACCAGCTGATCCTGCACCATTTTCTTCTTTTTCTTTCCTCGCTTTTTTCGCATCATCCGTTTTGTCCTGAATTAAAAAAAAAAATTACTTGTAAAAATTTTCAAAAAACCAAACAGGACAACAATTTCCTCTTTAGTTATTTTTAAAGTTTGTATGTTCTCTTCTCTCTTCCTGAAGATAAAATACCTATAATAAACACATGGGGTTCAGTGCCACGTGCGTCAAAAGTAATGTTCATTGGAGAGTGACAAGCGTTAAAAATTACGGATGTTTACTAACGTGCGCTATTTCAGCTTCTTTTCGGAAACGGTTTCATGAAAGATTATTCGACATTTCAGTAGAATAAGCACAATAAAAACTGAAATGTACATCATACACTCAACTGGAGAATTTTTGAATTCATAATTAAGCAGTAAAATTACATTTATTAGAAAAAATATCAATTATTTTACTAATCGATTATAGGAAAGTACATAGTGAAAATTTTATACCCATTCATTGAAAGTTACTTCCCACCTTTCAGTGAAGAATAATCAAAAACGGAAGGAACATATAATATATTGTTGTGAAGCATGTTGAAAAAACATGGCCAAAATGAAAAATAGTTTTCGAAGTATTCAGAAAATGTAAGCGAAAATTTTCAATAATGCCTGAAAGCAAGACATCTTATGCGTTTACAACACAATTCTTTAGAATTCGAGCCAATGACGCGAGCTAGAAATACAAATTCAAACTTGACCGCCAAAGGTTATACAGAAAATAAATAAGCAAGCGCAATATTATTCGAATACATATTTCCAAACTAAACAACCAGTGCGGTACAATGTAATTTTCATGCAAATAAACACAGGCATAATGAAGAAAATTCGTTCGAAATTGAAGACCAAAAAGTGTTTGAAATAATTCAGAACAACCAAATAGTCTCAAACAGGGTGCGGAAGGTGACTATTGATCAGCCATATTGAATCGAGCGCCAAGCCTCGCTGTAGGAAGCGTCTAGCCTCTTCCAGGGTACCGAAAGTATTATGGCGGGATGTTAGAGAGCATGTTTACATCCAATCAAAATCGTGGAAATGTTCAAAAATTGAAAAATGGTTGAAACTCAATATGCTTCCGAATAGATAGCTATAAAACTAGCAACTCATACTATATTACAATAAAGCGATGCCAAATGAATCATTCACATGGCGACATAGTAATGTCGATCTTTATACATGGAATTAAAACATTCAATTCATCTATAAATCCTAACACTACTAGTCGAATTAATCTATGAAGCATTTGCGGAGCAATAATTTCATACATATGCAGTTATATTTAGCGATCAAAAACTAAAATAACTCCCAATAAGAAGTTTTGATTATCAAAATTTATCCTCACCTCCGCCGCTCTTTTCGTTCCTTTTAATTCACATTTTGCATCTCCAGAATTCTGTTCATTTTCGATTTTGTCAACTGCAACTTCGTTATTCTCTTTGGAACTCATTTTGTTTATATAAAAATTTGTTTGTTCTTCACAACACGGCAAGCAAGTTCTACGCGAGTTGAGTACACTACTAACCGGCACCGCTAGATATCTAAAAGTGATCGTTCAAAATTTAATATGGCGCCGTTCTCACGAACACCTCCGTTAACGCCCGAACGGCCGGCTTTCGGCCGTTCGGCTTCTAAGCCGAAAACGAAATAAATACAGCCTTCGAAAAGATGGAAAATACGAAAATTTTTTCGGAATTATTTCGGCTTAATTTAAGGAAAAATTGTAAATGAGTTGTTCTAATTCTACATGAACTTAGTGAGGGTCAGAAGTTTTTGGTAGATATCAGTTCGAGATTTAAGTTATGTTATATTTCCGCAGGATGCGCGTTCGAAATGTTCCCTCTTATCGCTTCAAAATTTGGCGGTAAGAGAATGTCATTAGGTGTTTTTTTCGTATGAATTACAGTTATACAGGAATAATTTTACTTATTTTGTATTCGACATCATGATCATTGTTGGAGTTCAGAAAAGTTTCTCATGAAAACAGACACTCAGGTATTCAGCTGAATTTTGGGAATTGCCCAAATATTCAATTTTCTTCGATATCAAGATGTGATTGCGTCTTCGTGATTTCATGAAAGTAATAGAATTTGGATTAGCAGTATGCAGCAAATGATTATTGTTTTATTTTTCATCCATGAACATATAAAGAAAACCTACGTATCACATAATGGAGGATTATTTAATTAAAACAGGGGTTCTGAGAGCCTTATCTTTTTCATCCTCTACGTTGAACATCCATCTCCTTCTATCAACTACCTCATTATTTCCGTTGAAAAGAGATAGAAAGTAACGCCAATTACCACGGTGTGCAGCATCAAACTAAAAATTGCGCTGCGCATTGAACGTTCTAGAATGAATGACTCGAATACTCGAAATACGCTTCCTTCCACCATGTTTGCCTCCGTCTAACAGGAAGTTGAGGAGATTGTCTTGGAACGTTGGAAATTGAATAAAATGTAAATGTAATTAGGCAATTATCATCAGGTTGTATCTGATTCTACGAATAAAATTGCTGAGTGCGTTTGGTATGGATGCCTCTACTAGGTATCCCTTCTTTCTCAATTAGACGGTTTGATATGATTACCCAATCCGTGAATTCAATGTACATCAAAAGATACGAGATACAAAATTGATAATTTCATTTCTAAACCGCATTGTTTGCGTCTCCAAAATATATCTCATTTTTCTTCTTTCGAATTCATCTATTTAAATTCCAATTTAACGTCCACACGTGATCCGCATATCGTTACTCAGAGCTTTGCTTTGAAAGTTGTAGATTAGACGAGATGAGGAACAAGAGAAATTACAAACGTGATTAATATTATATCGTTCTCAGCTTAAACCTTAAACCGATCTAAAATCTGACTTTTCAAGAACCAACCATTAGTCAATATCAAAATGGGTAATTTAAGTTCTGAGAAATCGATATTTTACTGAAAATCTATATTCTATCCCAAAGATATGAAAAAAGAGATTTTTTTTCAGTCAGCTTAATTTTCTGAATAAGGAACGTTGAACCAAAAACAGAAGCAATTAGGACATATTTTTTCCTGGTTAGGTTATTTCAAAATATATGTAGTTTCAACAGCACGTAGGGATATGTACCTGATATATCGCAATGAAACAGTATAATTGGAATGTATTTTCAAAGGCAAACCAAAACTTGTGAAAGATAGAATGAATTGATTTACGAGACGTTGTTAAACAGATATCTTATACGATGCTTTTATATATGACATTATTGGATTGTTTGGTTTTAACTTCGGATAGGAATCTGTCCCAAGTCCCTGTTATCAAAATGGTACTTGGATTTTTTATTATTGAAATATATTTTGGTGGATGCGAAAAAGCGTCCGAAAACAAATGGTATATATATCATAGATAATTTGACAATCCCACTCATTAAGGACAGTAGTTAAAGTGATAATGACGGATTTCAATAATACATCATAAAAACATTGAAATATGAATAGTTCTATGGAGGATAAAATATATTCAGCGCATCCACCATATGTCTGTCTACGCCTTATTCAAGGTTGAACCCGAACTTTAACCGAACACTTCAATCAATAATTAACGACCGTCAAATAGAGCTGTAAGAATAACAATTCGAATGGTCTGGTTTTAGTTTTTTTAATATTTGGATCAATAATTATCTTCATTGAGGACTAACCAACGTGAATGTTGCATTTGAAATATTCAGATTAGTCTGTTGAAGGAATACGAAATACGAATGAAAGAAAGTTACATGAAAAGAACATAAAAATTAGACAAGCAATATTTATTGATTGAATTTCTTATTATAATAGGTTCTTATCTCATTTTCGATCTAACCTCAATACATTTTTACGCGTTGAAAGATATTGATACATACATTATATACACATTAGTAGTAGAAGTATTGATTATGTATATAAAAATAATTTGTTTCTATAAAAATGGTAACCAACATATTTGCTGGGTTATATACAGTCGATAGTATATAAATGACTGTTTTTGCCAGTGGGAATTCATGAAGGGCTCAAAAATTGGCTACACATTAATCAAATTAGTTAAGAAAAATCAGTGTTTATTGAAGTATTGACATTTTTATTGTTTTGGGAGCATTATAATATTAATCTCTTGTGTCAATGGCCTAGTTGACGAGACACGTTAATTCAGATAAATAAATAATAAATTAATCTCTTTTTATGGGTGCTTTATGTTAAAAATTATCAGCAACTTCCCTACCTTATCATTTATTCGTATCATTCGGGAGCAACGGACCAAACCATTAAATTTCTTTCAGGATTCCAGGAGTCTCAAATGATCCGATTTTATAAAAGACGTGACAGACATCCAGAAGTTATAACTGAAATTTTGTTCTTTGGATGTGAAGTGAGGATAGTAGATTATGTGGTTTTCTGTTCTAAAAGAAATAATTCGGCTGAACATGTCAAGCTTATTTAGCTCTCAGAGAGCTGGGTGAACACAGTCAATCATATATGAGAAGTGTTCGAAACTGTTTTGTCAATGATTATTATCACATTCAGTGTTTTTATTAGGATAGAGTTTTATTTCAGGTTGTTGTTCACAAGTTCCCTTTTATTTTGTTAATATCTTCTATATGAACAAACAGCATTTTTATTCTTTTCAAGAATGATTAATTGTTCATATAGACTTCAAAGTCAAAGCGAGAAACACTGGCGTCGGTAAGGGGGGGGGGGTTAATGGGGGGTAATTACCCCCCCCAGGAAAATATTTTGTTCGAAAAATTTCTAGCGACGCCCTTGGCGAGAAAATTATAAAAAAAACTTCAATCTTTAATATGGTAAAGTGGAACAGCAGCTATAGCCTCAGAACAAAAAAGTTTACAATTTTGAGAAATAAATATATCAAACATAATTTGATAATCAATTGAACCAGCAAGAGTCGGTTCGTGCATTTCAGTCACTTATTTTCATTCGAAAGAAATTCATTAATGGCTCAATATTTATTGAATTCACACATTATGGAAGAAAGGTTAAAGCCCATTAGATAATAAGTTTTTTTTCGATACAGTCATCACAATATATGGAATATTTTTCTGTTGAGGAGCACATTAACTATTCTAAAGTTAAGAATTTGGAATCCTTTTCATATTATACCTACATTTGTTTCCTCTTTTGACCAAACATCTGCTCCATTATTGATCCCCTTTTCTATTAATTTTCCTCTTACCTACACTATGAGCAGAGGGGACCCCTTACGAGAACTGGAATATGTTAAACTCTCCCTAAGTATTTAAAAAGATTGAAATGCTTCCACCTAAAGAGTATGTTAGGTGGTCCACTTGAAATTACTTTAAAGGATTACCTACCATTGGTCATGATTTCTTCTGATAGTGTATGCACACAATATCAAACAAAAAGAATCAACAAAAAACATACTATGTTCAAATAATTCGAAAAAAAAATATTGGCACTTTGAGAAGATATCTCCGAAACTTCTTCACTAATTCCCATATTTACTCAGTTACAAGTTTAAAATTATGGCGAATAAATTTTTCAGGTTGAAATGAATAAATATCAATAATATCTTCGAACAATTGCTAAAGGCACACCGATAATATGTAGTATTAATATAATTATACTATATATTTAAACTCAAAAATGCAATTCAAATCTATCACTTCATAACTTCCGGGTCAGATAATATTATGTTGGTTAATCGTTGTAGAAAATATATATATATATATATATATATATATATATATATATATATATATATATATATATATAGAACTAAAAATGAAAAAACATAAGGAACTTTAGGTGTACCTACCTAGAAGCATTCTTCAAGGATCACGTGTTCCATCCTTTTCATTTCAATAGGTTCTTCTCAGCTGGTACATACCGCATTTCGAGTGAAGATAAGTGCTGAAGCACCTCGTTTGTAGATAATCGATTGAATTTTGAAGACTTCCCATTTTGTAATCTGTTCATTGGCAACATTGCACATGAATGATTCTCCTATGAAATGAAACCGGAAATGAGGCAACAAACCACATGACCACTCCGATACGCTGCATGGAGCAAATTTGCGCAGGATCGATAAACAGTTTCTTACCACTAAAGCTGTCCACACAGACCAGGTTTTAGCACTTTAGTGTACAGCAAAGTTACTCATGCTGAGATATATACTCCATAAATTAATACACATATTATCACTCTAGTGTTGAGTTTAATTTGCAGTTCTTATGTATGTTTCTTTGTTGGTCCTATCTCAACGGGAGATTCGAGAAAATCAAATAAGTACGCTCAAGCAACTATTATATCGACATCGATCAATATTCTTCTTTTGAAACATTCTCAAGCGAGATAGAGTACCTAGGTACTTAATACAATTTTCATTCATGCTATTATAAAAATTTCGATCGTTCAGGGATTTGAAACTTTCCTACCAACTGATACAGAAACTTATTATGATTCAACTTCAAAAACTCAGTTCAATATTAATATTCTTCGTAGATCCATCTCCAAGTTTCCAGTTGGACATTCAAAACAAAATTGTGCAAACATTTAACATCAAAATACAGTTTTTTGCGCCTGCACTGCGAACCTTCTTATTGGGTTCAAGAATCATATTACTATAATATATGTCAAATCAAGTTGAATAATCGCAGCTAAAATAAGGTTTTCAAATCATATCACTGCCAATACCACATCCTCAAATAGCATGAAAGAGATCAAAACAGAATTAATAACAACCGAACTGTTCCTTTAGTTTTATGTTTTGTAATAAAAAAATCCACTTCAATATTAAGTTTTTCCGTCAAAATTTATCGATTCAAAAAGTAGAATACCAACCGATAAAATAAAGATATGATAATATCTGTCTTATACATCATACAATGAATTTCACACTCTACCGAAAACTTTGGAATAAATTTTTATCTATCAAACTGCACATTCATATATATACATATGTTTACAGAATGAGAATGAAATGGCATTAGTCAAAATAGGTCATCAAAAATAACACATCTACACTTCTCAAAAAATGGAATTTAAACATATATACAGGGTGACACACCCCCATTTTCTCCCTTGTTTCTGTAGCTTTATTTCTGAAATTTGGAACATTGAATATAGGTACTCATTATTATAGAGCACTTTTTGACATATTTAGAAAAAAATCCAATTTCCGGTTTTTCCGGAAATGACATCAACTTTGGATTGAACCGAGAAGAAACTTGTCTCCATTATCGTGTTCGTATTGGTTATACAGAAAAATAGTTGATATGGATGGATCATCTTCAGGGTATCGACAGAAGACGTCTGTGAAAATATTAGCTTCGAATATTAATATTTAGAGGTCGCTCACCGATGGTTTCTATTTTCGCTGCTGATGGCAGGAAAAAAAATTCTTTTTTCAATAAAAAATTTTTTGCTCACGAACCAATAGACGGATTCCACTGTATGATACATTTTGGTGTAGGGAACTAGATACTCTACGAAAATGTTCCATACGATATCTCGATAAAACCACAAGTTCAAAAGTAATTTTTTCCAAAATACCTCAATATAAGTTATTAATATGAGGTATTTTTGAAGAAAAAGTTCGAATAACTTTTGAACGGGCGGTTTTATCGAAATATCGTATAGGACATTTTCGTAGAGCATCTAGTTCCCTACACGAAAATGTATCACAGAGTGGAATCCGTCAATTGGTTCGTGACTAAAAAATTTTTTATTGAAGAAAGAAAATTTTTTCCTGTCCTCAACAGCGTAAATAGAAATCATCGCTGAGCGACTTCTAAATATTAATATTCAAAGCTATATCTTCACAGACGCCTTTTTGCGATACCCTGCTGAAGATAATTAGAAATAGAGTTTCGCGAAAACAAACAGAATCGATTTTTTTGAATAATTTTTTTCTTCAAAAATACCTCAATATTAGCATCGAATCGAATAACTTTTGAAGGGGCCGTTTTATCGAAAAATCGTAAAGGTCATTTTTGTAGAGTATCTGATTGTCTACACGAAAATGTATCACACAATGAAATCCGTCTGTTGGTTTCTGCTCTAGGAATTTTTTTTTGAAAAAAGAAATTTATTCCCTGCTATCAGTAGGGAAAATAGAAATAATTGATGAGCGACTTCTAAATATTATTAGCCAGTGTATGGAAAAAGGAATTAAGGCAAATTTCGATAATTATAGACCATTATCACTTATTACGTCAAAAATTAATACAACTTTAAAATTATAAAATACGATACATTCATGAAGAAAAGAAAAATCAATAATTAATGAATAATCAATAAACTCTAACCAATATCATAAAAAAATTTCAACCAGAACTAAACCAATGCAGCAATTTGCCTGGATCTGTCAAAGGCTTGATGTTGGCGAAATTAAAAAAAAAGATAAGAAGTATATTGCACTAGAAATCATTAGATCTTATATCTAGCTATGAGCAGATAAAAAGACGGACACATGGCGATGTTTGAATCATGTTATATTGTAATATTGAAGTAAAGGTATCCCACAGGGTTCTATTTTGGGATCAATATAGCTTTATATTATATCATTATATTTTTTATACCAATGCCTTCATATCATTAATAGATAGCAAACCTTAGGCAACATTGTAATCACGGACCTATTTTTCAGTCAAGACACATACTTTGCTTTTGGCAGTTCTGTTTTAGTGGATATAGTATTTATATAGGTTTATTCAATTATCGGTTTCCCAGAAAAAAATATATTCAGATAGGTATACTCACTAAAATTAAATGAACATAAATTATTTATACAAAAAAAAGAACATATTTATTGAAAGGAACATAAACATAACTTATTGGAACAAACTCCTCAAACATCCTATATATATTAAGTACTGGATAATAACAATAAAAAGCAGTTTTTAGATATTTATTTAATGCTTATATACCTAGAACACAAAGATACATTCCTATTGAATACAAATAAACAAATTCCAATAAAGAAATTTATTATTACCAGAATTTCAGTTATTGGTATTTGGTATTTCATTTTTCAATAGACCTATTCTTGCTGGTAGTAAGTCCACCATTTCCTTGCAAACACCATATTCAACCAAAATTTGATTCTTTGCATCTGGATACTTCTCACAAAAGTTTAAAACTTTATGATACGCCAGTAAACTAGCTTCTGTGTTCTCCAGTTTCTTACTTTTATCAAGAGTAATATATTTTCCGAGTAGCACTCCTATATAAAACTGTGCTCTAGCATAAACCATCAAATAATCATTGATCTGACTAGATTTGCCCTTGAAAGAATTCAAAAAAATTGTAAAGTATTTAATGCCTCTAGAAATTATATTATTTATTTTAGAAAGAGACGCTGGTGTAGGGCGAGCATTGGTCTCCCTCTGTTTATCAAGTTTAATATCAAGGAGGTTAATATATGCATTCCCAACTTCATACCACATTTTTCTACAATGACTCAAATAATATTGCGAATTAATTTCTTTCAGAAGGTTCTCCATCAAATCAATTCGTCTTTTATGATATTTAGCTTGATTATCAGGGTTATCATCGAAAAAGAGTAAATCCAGATAAAGCTGACTATGGCTCAAGGTAATATCAATGAAATCAGATGCTAAACTTTCCAACTTGTAATATTCTTGACTCTTTAATAACCAATTTTGTGCATTCAAAAACACCACTTTAGCCTCATCTAATGTTAATATATACTTGTCGGTAACTTGTTTTTCATATTCTTCCAAATCTAATGAATGAAAATACAAATTACTCAAATCATCTTTGGATACTGCAGAATCTGATTTCTCTATATCTGCTAAATCAGTAGAAGATGGTAGATAATTAGGTTCGTCCTTTTCTGTTTCATCAAGTAATCTTTCTTTCGATTTTGAGAGCAACAATGATCCATATTGTGCCCAACAACGTGCAACATCTGCACTCCTATGTTCGAATTCTTCCATTTTACATTCATAAACTTCATCATGAACCTCGATTTTGTCCAATTCTTTTTTATACATATCTAAAATATGTGAAGCAGCACTCAAATGGTGCCTAGCTTGTTTAAAACCTTTTTGCTCTGCAAAAAACTGTGATAATGTTGCGGCATTTAATGACCAATCAATAAACTCAAATTCATTGTAAACAAGTTGTCGCTTCAGAGTTATATGACAATAAACTGCACTTTTCATGGCATCTCTTAAACTACCATAGATTTGTGCAAGATAATAATATGTGACCGTACAAATTTTTTCAAATCTTTTCCATGCTTCTTCGTCATCAACCCCTTTAGAATCGATTTCAAACCAATCATCTAAACATTTGGGTGGCTCCAAATTGTTTTTATTTTTCTCATATAATTCCATAGATTTGGCAAGATAGAATTTACCTTTTTCTGGTTCATTTTTGAACCACAATATTCCAAACTGATTATAAACATTCAATGTGATACTTAGATATTCAGGGTTTTCCTTGAAACTTTCAATTGACTCAAGACATTTGTTAAGATGCTTTTCTGCCAATGAAGGCTCCTCAATTTCAATATAAATAGTACCAAGAAAAATGTGTATAATCCCAAGCATAGCTGTAAGAAAATTATTCTCCAGAGTAATTGCGATTTAGAATTAATCATATACCCACCGAATAGTTTTTTTTGATCTGCATCTACCAATCCTTCGTTCTTCAACAAATTCTCAATCATTGCCTTCATTGAAATAAGAATTTCTTTCGCTGCATACTTAGAAAGGTAAGGTTCAGTCGGTGGATCATTTTTCGAATCCTCTTTTATTAATTTCACTACTTTGTGATATTTTTCCTTCAAATCATTGAGACTCTCTTTGAAGTCAGATGTTATCGTCATTACGATAGTTATTCCAGAGACTTTATATCCCTGGTGACCCTTCGAATTCCAAAATTCCTTCAAAATTAGTAAGAAATTTCAATATTTTGAAATTCGTCAAATTAATATAACAATGAAATAGGCAACCCACAGCACAATAAACAGTACTACCAACTCTTATTTCAGAAATCTACCGAAGTTCAATCTGTTATACCGAAAATCTACTAATAATTTATAAACTCTATCAGAAAAACTATCGAGATTTCAAATAATTCTTCGATTCGTCCTATATAATGCTGTAAAGAAACAACTTGGATAACATATGCATGTTTTAATGTAGAAGATGCATTAAACGTCTATGGTGAATTTCATAAACAAAGAATGCCTGTGCATAGACTTTGTCTATGGACCTTTGCACATGTCTGTAGTAAAATCTATGACTAAGCACAGTCAAAGTATAACCTCTCAATTTATTTATAAACAAAGTTTTTCGAAGATGAATTTAGATTCTGGGTAAGAAATCGATTGAAAGGTTATTTGTATTGGCACTAATTTCTTATTTTCAGAAATATTAATTGTAAGCGAGAAAACTATATAAGCTGGCATGACTACTTCATGGCTACAGCATTTTTAGCTGCCAAAAGGAGTAAGGACCCCTGCTCACAAGTAGGAGCTTGTATTGTTAATGAAAATAAGAAAATTGTTGGTATAGGTTATAATGGAATGCCTACTGGTTGTAGTGATGACGAGTTTCCATGGTCAAAAGAATCAGAAAATGCACTGGACAATAAATATTATTATGGTAATTTTAAAGCAAATTATATGTATAATCAAATAATAAACATTATTTCTGCTATACTTCTGTAGATATTGAGCTAAAAAATGTAATGTAAAGTATATATAAAAACGTTGATTAGTTTCATACTAATATTTTTCAATAATAATTATTACGAATTTCTAAGTAGTAGTGACTCTATACTAACTATAACTTCTAAAATAAGTTAATAACATGAGGAATTTTCAGTGTGTCATGCAGAAGTGAATGCAGTGCTTAATAAAAATAGCGCAGATGTTAGGAACTGTACTATATATGTGGGTCTTTTTCCATGCAATGAATGTGCAAAAGTTATTATTCAATCAGGAATAAAGGAAGTTATTTATTTATCTGATAAGCATTCCCATAAATCAAGTACAATTGCCTCAAAAAAAATGTTAGATGCTGCAAAAGTAAAATATTGGCAATATGTTCCAAAAAATAGTAAAATTGTAATAGATTTTAATGAAATAGATTGGAATAACATGAATCAACTTCCGAAAACTCCAAAGAAAAGTGATGACGATACCGATGATGACATGGCTGAGCCTATCAACAAATTAAAATTGAGTGAGAATTAGGGGTATAGTTTGAGGAAGATGTTAAAACGAGTTTTCATCGAAGCATAGCAGTTAAATCATCGTTAAGATGAGGAAGGCTAGTGACAAGCTCATAATCAAATTACCAAAACTGATGAAAAACCGGCTGAAAAAAGATAAATCAAGACCAAACCACAAATCTTTTGTTGGTGATGTTATTGAGTATAAAAATATACTACACTCTATCTGTATTGTATATATTTGTATTTGAATGAAGATAAATTAAAATTAATATTCTGATTGTATTAATTCATTTTTGAAATTGGAATGTGCATTATTGTGATAAGATAATAAAATCACTTTTACAGTTGAAAATAATGGTAACTTGTATCCTAAACATTCCTTCATATCAGAAGCTACTTAACCTTGTTTAATATGAAAGTATATTTCACTAGAATATATCATTTTATACAGTAAATAAGGATATGATCTCAAATTTTACAATAAAGTATGAACATGAGCTGCACTGTGAAGGATGAAATACAAATTTCAATTGTGAGAAGATAAATATTTCACTTCTTTACCAGTCTTCTTTATGGTTTCCAGAATTTCTTCAGATGAAAGGGAAGTTTTCACTTCAACTTTCTGTTCAGGTAAACTAATTGTGAAATCCTGCACTCCCTTATCTGAGACAAAATAATTATCTTAACTACTCATGATATGAAATCTTTTCTAATTTTATCAGGGCATGAATATGAATTATTCACTCAATCTGTGAATAATTTATTGAGTTACTGGGAAATTGGTTGAGATAATATTGCAAACCTGATAAAAGGTTTATCACCAAAATTTCAAATATTAAGACTGATTTAGTAAAAGACATACAACGATGTTCCGTATTCATTTGTATTTTATATAATAAATGATCTTTTTGGACAAATGAAAGGAATATTTACCTCTCAACTTTCCTAAAACCCTCTCTACAGCTCCAGAGCAGCCTTCGCATGTCATTTTAACATTATATTCATGAGTTTGTACCTAGAAAAATTATCAGGTATTTATAATTGTCTGCTGTCTAATTATCCTACCAACCGCTGCCATCTTAATCGGTATTATAAAAATAAAAAGAAATGATCAATTACTGCATAAATTCATATAACCAAAAAAGTAGTTCAGTTTGAAAAGTAGCGAATTCTGTCAACGTGTCAGATTGGTCGGTAGGTGGTCGATGGTTTTATGATCTATGCCACAGAATATCCTCCTTACGGGCGCGTTCCACTTGGCGATTTTTTTTATTGGATGATCCAAAAAGATGGCGCAACGACAAATTTGGAGTCATAATTTGAAAAATAAACACTTCAGTATCCACACGCTATCTACTTGTGCGATGAATAATATGAAATATTACTGGGGTCGGACGTCAATTTTCAGAATATTTTAAACAACGAGTAATGTTATAAATGCAAACGCACCATCTTATGCGAACAAGAAGAATATTTTTCTTTCTGACAACAGTATGAATCTTTGGATGAAAATGTAAGACTTGCGTTTTTAGTTCAAACTTGAATTTACCAAAACTGTTCATTTGTTGTATATACTATGATTATGTTTATATTATTTATATCGAATGCAGTCACACTATTCCCGAATCTAAAAATCTTAGAAACTCTCAGGCAGCTAAATTACGAAATCATTTTGTAAGAACTGAAAACGAGTGTTGTTGTGTTGTCTCACGTTATCTAAAAAAGTATTATAGTTGCTTTAAGTTATATCGAGTCAAGTTATATTTAGATAATTGCAAAATATAATATGCAGAAAATTATGAACTCAAGTTTTCTGCTGGAATTTAGTTTTCTGGTCTAGGTTCTAAATTCAATTTACAATTTGGAAATCCAATTTAATAATTTTCAACAAAAGTTTTGTGAAATAATATTCGTATTTTATTATAATCTAGATTTTTTTTTCTGATGAACATTCTTTTCAGACACATGTTATTGCATCATGAGTAGAAGGTCTATCAATTGTGAAAAAACAGTATGTGCGTTATTTAAACTCTTATATTTCAATTGCTCTTCAAACAGAAATAAAAATAGGGATAGAGATATACATTTTCATAGATTGTATAATGAAAGATGCATCAACAGTTTAAACATAACTTATTATTACTGTTAAGGAATTGTTCATTTTCAATCATACAGGGTGGGCAAGAACCTAGAAGAAAATGAATGGTACATTCTCGTAGACAACGAATTTTGCTCACCCTATAAATCCATTATTTAGTGTAACCTCCAAATAATCAAAAACGGTATTGTTTTTGGTTCGCCCCAGCCGGTGATTGGAAAGCACCTATTTTTATTTTCAAATAGAAGAGGATGACAAAATCTCATTTCTGTGGTTTAGACTTCAACCTCAAATTTTTACAAACAAAACATTCATTCTCATTTATCCTTTCGAAATCGATGAAAGTTTCAAATCATGTCTGTTCCAGTTCAAAATATTCAAGGAAATATGATTCAGCCTCAAAATATTGTGATAAACCAAGTTCCCTTAACACACACAATGATTACAAATGTAAACCCAAGTAGTAATGGAATACCAATAGCAACAGCAATTGCACAACCTATGGACCACCATCAACCTGAAATGAAGCAAACAATGATTGTTGAATCAATGCCTATTCACAATTCTAATATCGTGCAAAGTGCTTCAATGACTCATGTTAAACCATCTCAAAGTGGTGCAAGTGCAGAGAATGCTCCAATTTTATCCAAACAACGCTTGCAGGATATTGTTAGGGACACAGATCCTACATTGAATTTAGAAGATGAAGTTGAAGAAATCATACTTAATTATGTGGATGAGTTCATAGACAAGGTAAATATATAATATTATAATAACATAATAATTGTGTTTCTTTGTTTCTCTTCAATTTTTGATAGTAAAATATTTCTTAAAGGTTCTGAATGGTGCTGCACTTATTGCCAAAAATAGGCACGTATCTACAATTGAAGTAAAAGATGTTCAGCAATACCTTACTAGAAATTATGATATGTGGACACCTGGTTTTGGAACTGATGAACTCAAAACACTCAAACGAAGCTTCACTACTGAATCTCATAAGCAACGTCTAGCATTAATCAAGAAAACTCTGAAAAAGTATTGAGGAAACAATTTATTCTTAAGGAATGGCTAGGGCAAATCTACCAGATAGCTGTGTCATGAAGTGTATTTATTTGGAGAGTCAAGAAATTATCTTTAATGTCATCAAATTTTTTATGTGAATTTTTTCTAGATCCAAATTAATGATAAGAAATATATATTTAATCACGTTATCCCTTTAAAATTCTCCCATAAAAGATGCCTCTTGAAATCAAGAATGGTAAGTAGAGATCTTAGTCACAAGAAATTTTAGTATTGGTCACAACACTAAATTGGATTTAGTTAGCAAGAAACTCTTAAAGCTGGGTTCTCTGGCTGGGAAGCTCTGAGAACCTGGCTCTAGAATCAAAAAGTGTTTGTTGGAAAAATTGCAGTCGATTTTTATATACAGTGAAACCTCTAATAAGCGGACACTCACGGTTCCGCATACTTTGTCCGCTTATTAGAGGTGTCCGCTTATCAGAGTTGTCATCCTTAATGGGTGTGTAAAAAAGTACGAAATTTTAACACAAACATTTATTAGAATTATAAATACATACATATTGTTCATACATATTTTGTATATTATTCATTTATTTATGAATTCTAAAATGCTGGATTGACGCATATTTTGCATTTTTTGCTTCAAAATACTGGATTGATAATGATCTTCCAAATTTTTCAGGTGTTGAAAGGCAATAAAATTGTCATTCGCGAAAATTTTCAAATCATTAATCACCTTCAAAGCCTGTCCACATGAAGTAATAGTGTTATTATTGTTTTCAACAGTGTCAAGTTCGTGATCGCTGTCTTCTTTTTCATCTGGTGAATTATATTGCTGGTCAATCATATTTTCAATCGCCTCGTCAAGGTTGAAAGTTATTTCTTCCGTTGCTGTAATATCGTCGATGCCAACATAACTTTCAAGATTTTCTTGAGAAATTTGCATTTCTTTGGCACACCCTTCCATCTGAGCAATCGTAGATAAAGGAAGATAATCTTCTGAATCCCATTCGACTGATGCAGTATCGCCATTACTTTTGTGAAAACCAGCTTTTCTAAAACAATTTTGTATTGTTGCTGACGAAACCTTATTCCAGGCTGTTTTCATGTAATAAAGGGCTTCTAAAACATTCATGGACTTCGCTAACTCTGAAGCAGATTTCACTTGATCCATTTTTGATAATATGTGCTTTAATATTGAACCTCGATAAAAGAATTTGAAATTTTGTATGATACCCTGATCCAGAGGTTGACACATTGATGTAGTATTAGGAGGTAGAAAGATAACTTTTATATTTTGTAGCTTCACCTCGCGTGGGTAGGACCCTGCGTTATCCAAAAATAACAACATTTTTCGCTTTTGTTTCCTCATTTTTAAATCAAATTTGAGCAACCATTCACTCATAATGTCTTGTGTCATCCATGTTTTTTTGTTAAACTTCCAAATAACCGGTAAATCTTTCATTGGTACATTTTTGAATGCCCTAGGCCGGGCCGCCTTTCCAATCACCAACATATCTTCTTTTTGTCCTGCCATATTAGCACAAAATAAAATTGTTAGCCTTTCCTTGGAAAGCTTTCCACCAATACATTTTTCAGATCTAAAGGCAAGGGTTTTTTCCGGTAAGGCTCGGAAGAAAAGACCAGTTTCATCGACGTTGTACACATCTTCTGGTCGATACCCAAGAAGAAGCGATGGCAACTTAATTTTGAACTGATTGATGATTCTCCGGATATACACTTAAAACTTATGGCATGTCTCTTACGCCATTTTTCCAGCCAACCATTAGACGCCCGAAAGTTCGCCACATTTGATTTCTCTGCTATTTCCTGAGCTTTAGCTTTCACTAAACTTCCTGATATAGGAATGTTTTGGCTGCGAGAACGAGAAAACCAATCAAAACACACTTTATCAATTTTAAGTCCATCAGCTCTTAAAAAATCCCTTTTTTTATTATTATTGCTTCCTGACTGCCATTGCAGACGAATATTGTTTTTATTCTTGATGATTTCAGCGGCTTGTGTCTTTCCTATGCTGAATTTTTCGGCGAGCTTCCTGACTGACAAATGTTCCTTTTCAGAAGTGTTGATAACTTCCATTTTTTCACCCAAACTAAGAAGTTTTTTCCTAGGTGCCATTTCAACAGTAACACTTTGCAATAACACAATAAAAATTAAACAGTAACTTGGTTGATGGTGAAAATAAAATACGTAACCTTCGGTGATCGTGCAAAACTTAATGTAATACGAATGAAATCCCCGAGTCCATACTCGCATTGAAACGAAAAACGGTAATTCCCCGGTTACACAGTGCAGTTTTACCAATGTACAAATATTATTTTACTACATACTCGTAATACAACTCGGTTGTTAGAGGTTCGCGTCCGGTTAAGGGAGGTCACAGTATTTTTGGAACCAAGAAAGTTGTCCGCGTCCGGTTATTAGAGTGTCCGGTTATAGGAGTTGATTTTGTACGTAAAGACATAAGTAACGCTAATTTTCCGGAAAATTTGTCCGGTTAAAGGGAGTGTCCGCTTAATAGAGGTGTCCGCAAGGAGAGGTTTCACTGTATATAAATGACTGAAATTATTCAAACATTCCTATCTTATTCTTCCCTCCCCTTAAAACAAAATATTTTTGGCCAAATATCTTATCACATAAAAAAAAATTATTTTGTGTTCATGTACCTATCTTTCATTTTAGTGATAAATAGTAAAATTAATGGAAAGGGATTAAAAAAAAGATTACATAGTAATATATTATAATTATTATAAAATTATAATGATTAATTAATGCTATTACCAGGCACACTTATAAACACCTACATATTTGAAACACATACATGTACACATATTGTAAAAGTTACAGTATAAAACAACACTTAGAATGCTTTATATTTTTAGAAGAAAAGGAGAAATAATTCATGCCAGTTCATTACAAAGGCAAGTCATTTAACCTATTGAATTTTTTTTGCAAAACTATTTTGGATTCTTTGGTTCAACCTAACACTTAGCTCATTTACTATTTACTTTGTAAATTTGAAATTTCATTTTTAATTGCCCTTCCTCATTAAGATATGTGACTAAATTTCTGAAGGGAATTATAAAACAGTTCTCATTCTCAAATATTTTATTGCAGTCTGTAATATAATTTTCGCAGATTCCAGTGATTTTATATTTCCTTCTTCCGTTTGATATTTCAAGTTTATAATTATATTCATTAGCCACATCTTTGCTTCCCATGAATTGAATCGCCCAGTATGCCTTTTGTAATTTAACATTTCTCCTATGGCGTAGAAGAAAATATTTACTGTACATGAAATCAATTATCGAGTAGTCTTCCACATCTTCTTTTAGATTTATGATTACAGTTTTTTGAGTATTGTTTCTCAATATTTCCTTTTCGTGATATCTTTCGAAATGGTCCACTAATTCTTCAATCTTTCCCATATATCGGCAATCTACAATAAAATCCTTCAACGGACATCTTATATCACGAAGTGTGCATTCATTTTCATGGGAAATTTTATCTTGGTCCTTCTCGAAATATTTAGCACATCCCCTTTCCAAATATTTGCAAGTGTTTTTGAAATTGTTTTTAGGCGTTAATTTCAAATCGTCTAAAAACTTTTCTAAAGCATAATTTCTTGTTTTGGAAATGGAGGTTCTACATAGTGGACAATGAGTGACTTTTCCAGAAACACAGGATTCGCACATACTATGACCTGCTGTGCATAAAACTATAGGGGTCGTCATAAGGTCTTGACAAATTGGACAGTTTACTATTTGGTCAACCACCTAAAACCAGAATGTGACATACATAATTTGAATGTTATATTTAAATTGATTCAAATTTTTCCTTATCGAACCAACTACATATGTCAGTAGAGACTTTCAGTATCTGAATTTTAGTTTTCATGAAAGAAAACATCTAACGGATTTTCCTGATATGGTTTAAAAAAAAAATTATAAACACTGAAACTGCATCAACTTACTTCCGATCAAGTTGCTATGAAAATTAAGGTGTCTTGATATTGACTGTGTGTAAAAAGTTGGTCCAGCCAACGGAAATCCAAAATTTTGGATTTCCGAAAAAGTGTTTTTGTATTGAATTTTAGGCTGCTTTGTGCTGTTGAAATTTTTTCTTAATTACATGGGGTTCTCAAGATATTTCAATAACCGGAAAAATTGGCCAGTCCAACTCTTTTCGAAAAATTGGATTCCAATGACTGAAAGAAAAATGTGCTACACATTCACTGAGTTGTGCCGTTCGAATTTTTCCGAGTCTATCTAGTGTTCCGAAAAAATTAAAATTGAAAAAAAAAGATGTGCTACAATTGTGCTGTCTTATGTCGTAAATTACGAAATTGAAAAAAAAGAAGCCCTGTATTTTTCTCCTTTTTCAGAGTGAAAATATTTTGGTATGATTGTGCCAACTTGTGCCGGTCAGATTTCCAGAAGAAATAACAGGTTTCTCATATGGGGAAAATAAAAAAAATTAAAAAAATTGTAGGAAAATCAGCATACCTGGAAACAGTGTCTATATGAAGTTTTCTCAGCACTGCTAACTACTTATATATCAACTTAACAATTTTTGTCGGACAAAGTGTTATTTGGGCTGACTTCATCTTCGTTATTTTCCAGAAAATCTGCATCTGTACAAGAGACACCTCAAATTTGTTTTTAATTTTCGGAAAACTAGACAGACTTTTCGGCAAAATTCGAACGGAACATTGTTTTTCAGATATTAGAATCAAACTTCTGCAGAAGTGCTGTTCTCGCACATGTTTTTTGTTTTTGAAATATCTTGAAGACAACATGAAATTAAGAAAAAATTCCTTCAAAGCACAAACCTAGAACAATTGAACACAACAAAAAATTTTTCGAAAATCCAGAAGTGCTGAGCAACTTCACACACATTTATATTGAAAGTTTCATTAATTCGTTCAAATGTTTGAATAAAAGGTCATTTAGAGTTGATTTTCGAAAAGGAATTCATACCTATATTTAGAAATGCGCATGCCGAAGCTTATTGAATTGAACCAAGTTCTCAAGAACAGAATATTTTCGTTTTCAACAATTAACACCATTTACAAAAGTGAAAAAGATATATCTCGTTGGAATTTATAACAAACAATCCTCATGAACCATGCGATAAAAAAGGCCAGATGGGGATGCAAGATACAGAGTTCGTGTTATGTAATGGTGCAATGAAGGAAGATTCGATATTTTGTGGACAACAGTTTCAAGAAAAAAATGTTATTGGTTGTTGAGAATGACAAGGAAAGTTGTGCTTTATCTCATTCAAAGATGAAAATTAATTCCAAACTAACCAACACTAGACATCACTTCATTATTAAAAAAATGTTGGAGGTTTATTATTGATGCCTACTATTTCACGGGGGTGTTTTTTTCGGAACAAAATCGTTCCCCCTCAATATAGAATTTGATCAGCCTTTTTTAAATTCTGAGGTCCACGAGGGTGTTCAAATTTTCGTTTGGCCACCCTATATAAGTTTTATCTGCGAAGTATTCTGTAGGCGCAGCCTACGATATTTAAATATTGTAGGTCGCGCTGTAGCTTAAATCTGCATTTTTTAGCATCATTAATGTATATCAAGCCAAACCTTATTTCGTAAATTTTTCATGGCACCACGAATGAAAAATAATACATCTGAATTACCTTCGCAAACTCATTGCCATTTATAACATCATTTGTAAAAGTTAGAACACGTGGGTTTTGTTGTATTCTGTTCCCAACCTGTGCTGTTGTACTGTCTTCTCCTGAATTTTCCTTCGAATTGGAACATGCACTGCATTTGAAAGTCTGAAAAGATTACCTTTTAAAATTCATTATGTACTTTCAATTATTACTGATGGTAGTAATTTTACCATTTTTCCATTTACTATTGAGCTCTGACACCTACATTCTTCGCATAATACATTTCTACAACTTTTGCAACAATTTTTCTTTTTGCTTCTTTTTGAAGTAAACGTGAGAGCAAATCCACACGAGTAACAGTTACATGAAATCTCTTTTTTTGCATCCATTCTTTTCGACAACTTTTACCTGAAAAAATTTCAAAACTCTATTGTCAATTCGAAAAAATTTCGAAAGAATACCTATTTGTTAAAATGATATGTTTGATTCCACAGTGAAGGTGAACGACTGAAATATGTATTCAAATTCGATTCCAAGTTAATTTTAGGTAATTTAATTATTTCTCTTCATGAATCGAGCAAATACTCTGAAGTGGAATCACATATACATATACACTGAAGTACCTTTCCCATTCCCATTTTTTAATAATTTTAACAAAAAACAATATTTGGTTCGAAAAAATGATGAAATTAATAATAAAAGGAGAAATAAAGATATATTTCGATGGTAGTACTCATATAAAATCTTCAAAATGAATTCATGGATTAAATTGCCCTAGAAATAATCGATATTTTGAAAATTAGTATCTACCTGTTTTCCTCGATGAAAAGTGATAATGTGAAGTTCGCAATGTCTGCTCCCACAATTTGTTTAAAATGTACATATAACAAAAATTATTAAAAAGGGGAAGAATTTCATAGCATAGATTATTTCGTTATGCTTTTTCGTTTCTTAAGGAAACTTTCAGAGTAGACATTTGGAACAAAGTATTATTGGGTAGTTAACTGCGCAAAAGCTTCTGAAGTAATTTTTCCGATATTTTATAATGTTTCTGAATATTTTGAAACATAAAAGTTATTTTAGTTGTCTCATTTTGCATGATACTCAAAAGTCCGGAAGAATATTCGAGTTGGAATGTACATAGGTCGGACTAAAATCATTTCAGAGAAAAAAAGTTCAAATCAAAATGTATTGATAATCACTCGTTTTGATAATTCAAAGTAGTTCACTAATCGGAACCTCACTTATACTAATATTCTATATTGCATAAATGAATGTGATCATACCTTAGTAGAGGAAAATTTTTCAGAATTATAATCTTTCAGGAAGAATAATAGGAAATGCATAAAATAACACTATAATAAACTTATATTACTGACAGAATGATAAAATCATCAAGGTGCAGATGAAGATATTATGTTTTTTCAACAACATGGAATCGAATATGTCATACAGATCGAGAAGACTTATGATATGAACTGAAACAGGTTTTTGAATTTTTTTTTATTGTTTGCCAGGCCGTATTTACTATTTATCGCGTAGAAGATTTCACGAATTCTCTTAAATGGCGATCTGATGTTTAGAGTTTACCAATACCGAATACTGATGTATTTTCACTGTTAATTCCTATATAGTGAGTAAAGCAAATAGTTCAAGATCCCAGAGCTGCATGACGTAACTTATTTTCACATGGCTGATTTTTATATATGTTTAGAAGAATGTTATTTCTAAAATAGTATCATAAGTGTCGGACACTTTCCAAGTGCCAAAACTTTTGTCAGACGCTTTATTAAAGCTTAATAAGCTCCAAAAAAAATGAATGAACTTATTTTAACATTTCTGATTTTTAAATGAGTTATTGAGGTAACTATCAAATTATATTTCATAAGTTGGACTAAACAAACCCTAAACACAAATATTATTCAGCTGAATAGTTTTTGTGTCACTACAATTGAGCCATTGTTACCTTGGAGGATTAAAATTTCAATAGATTTTCCTGAAATTTTCGGCCAATCTCATAAACAACTGGCCCGATTTGCAAATTCTTTTCTATTAATGAAAGAACGCATTTATAGGTGGTTATGGGATATATTTCATTCCGATGACTATCCTTTTTCTATATGACTGAAATTTGAATATTTTCATAATTTGAGGAATTATACTGATTTATTCAGGTGTGAATTCGTTAAAAAAAAAAATTCAAATCAATTTTAGTAGAGCTTGAAAACTACGCGAGCTTTTATATAAATAATTTGAAGATGAAGTTTCTAGAGTAAAAAGATTATAAATGAATCGACTACAGTTATGTGAGCGCCATCTGGCCATTCGGATGGCAACTAGGTACTATTCAAAAATAATGTTAAAATGTTTAATATTGTTGGATACATTAGCAAATCATTTGAAATAACCATATTACATAGAAATATATGGGGTAACGAACTTCCTGCTTGAAATTTTTTCTATGCGAAGAGAACTTCTATGTGACGCATAGATAAATTTCTTTAATCTTTGACGCAACCACAAACTAACCAAAACAACAATAAATTTTGTGCTCTTGTCAAATTCTGAATTCAGCAGCAACAGAAACAATTATGATAAACAAATAAAATAAAATCGGATTTTCTTATAACGTCTCTTGGACGAATATGTTTGTGAAAGACCCATGTGGTATTGCATGTATTCTAATTACTTATTCAGCTATATTTTACGCCGATTATGTAGTTGTAAAATGGATAATTTTACAGACTATGGTTAACAGGTAGCTTGATGAAAATATAATTTAAGTGGAATAATAATGACATTTTTCAGTCTTTGGGGGGCATTCAACCTGTTAACATTTAACGCAATTATATTTCTCCTGTGTATGTCCCACATAAGGGCTGTATTGACTGATCCAGGAACTATTCCGATACCTGAAAATAGGATGGACTTTTCAGATATACATTCAAATACCGAATTAGGTAATTGATGAGGAGTTTCATATGTTATTCATGTACCTTTGGCTCATGAAAATATCCACCTTAATAACCGATTTCAAACGAATAACCTGGTCCTCATTGGTAATTACCAACTAGGACCAACTGCATTCAAGCGACTTCGGTCATTGTAGGTTTTAATCATTTTACAAGGAATATCCCTGAAGACTATAACCGCAGGCAAGACCGTAGATATCCACGGTCATTACTGGTTATTCGCTTGAAATCGGTTTAGATCACAGGTGGAATAAACTCAATGTGATTTATATCAACTTCAATTTGCATGATCATCAGTCTTAGTGCAAGCTCACTTCTAAAAAATGTTGTTGAAACTTAGAATATAATTGTTTTAAGGATGTGACTTGGTTAATTGGACAATCTGCACAAGATGTGAAACTTATAGACCGCCAAGAGCTCATCATTGTAGAATTTGCAAAAGATGTATTTTGAGAATGGATCATCATTGTCCCTGGATCAATAACTGTGTTGGAGAAAGAAACCAGAAATTTTTCTTGCAATTTCTTATATATGTTGGTTAGTTAGTATTGAGTATCAATAACAGATCAATTGATTTTCTATTGAACACTTTTTTTTCCTTAATTTTGTCTATAACTACTAACAAAACCAGAAGTAGAAATAGGGTAGACTGTAAATAATTGTTGTTATTGCTTTTAGGAGCTCTTGCTGGATATTCTGTTATTCTGGTTGTTTCTTCTTGGTTAACTGAATGTTCTACATGTAGCGATGATATCATTATCAAACAATCTCGAATGTGAGTATTCAATAATTATATTTCAGATTTCTTGGGGAATATGTTTTATTCTAAAACATGTAGAATGCAACAAATGCTGTAGGTGCTCACTGTTGGTACCGTCTTTCCTGAAATTTCTTTATCTGGTGAATTAGAAAATACATTAATCAAAAGTTCAATTGCTTCTCAAACAAATGAAAAATCTTTGATTCCTTGCACCAAGTACCTTATAATAAGGAACACCCAGTAGTAATGATTTTATACAAATAATTTTGTTTAAGTTAGAATAAGATACAAATTGATTAATAGTTTTTGCAATACACAGGGTGTATCTGAATAATATAGAAAACATTTGAGGCATGACTTTTTATTGAAAATCAAGGTATCCATAAAAAGTTATACTACTCCAAACATTACCAAAAAATTTTTTTTTCTCATTTATTCTCCCTGTATATTTAGCTTAAGACACGAAACTTGGTAAATAATTTTTTTTGGTAAAACTAATAGTCAACCCCTAGGATACTTTTTCTCACAACTTTTTTTTTGGATAAAAATTTTCCATCCAAAAAACATGGCTGAAAAGCCTAATTCATTTCCTTCGAAAACTTAAGAATTATACAGAGTTATTCACGAATATGGCTCTATAGAATATTTTTCAGAAAGATACAAGATTCAGGATTGAAATTCTAAAGATGAGCTTCAAGTAAGAAGACAATATCAACTCTCGTTTTTCAAATGGGGAGACTCATTTTTTATTGCATAAATAGATTCTTCATTGAATTCCGAGTCTTTTTGATTCCAAAAGTTTGAATTTTATCGAGAAAATCCTCTTTAAATGAGGAAATACGAAAATACGAACTATGTTGAAATATACAAACAAATTCGAGGTTTTTTCATTAAAAATTCACATTTTTGAGAATCTCTGAGAGGAAAGACTGATGCTTCTTTTCCTATAGCGTGATTTTCAGAATATGATACAGGAGGTCACAAATTCTTTTTCAAAGTTTGAAGTGATGAATCATCAAAAAATCGTTTTTTTCAAATTGGAACCCCATTTTTTCGAAGCATTTTCGAAATCTTCATCAAAAAATGATAGGAACATACTCAAAGACTTTTATCCCAAACTGATTATTTTTCGAGATGTGTGTGTTTTTTTTTACTGGAAAATAATTAGCCGTCAAATGAAATTTTCGGAAATCTCTGTTATCGATGAAAATATTTTCTTATAGTTCAGTTTTTCTTTATTTTTCAAAGCTTAGGATAATTTCCGCAAATTCTTAATTCTGGAGAATTTCTTTTTTGTCATGGTAGGGAAATTCGAATTTTCAGTAATGAAATTTTTACATGTTCTGTTAATTATCCTTTCAAAAGCATTAAAAATTATTACAAATTATTTTTTTGTGCATTCCTGAGAATTTTTTCACGTTGACTTCACTAATACTCCGATTGAGAACTTTAAACCAATTGTTGCTCCCGCATTACAGTTGATGATTCAAGAACTCAACTCGTCTGAACTATGGAAAATCTTTTCTCGATAACAGAGATTGAAAATTGACAAAATCGTTTTTCCTGAATATCTCGAAAAATATTAATTTTGGGATAAAAGTCTTGGACGTATGCTCCTATTATTTTCTGACGAAGATTTCGAAAATGCTTCGAGAAAATGGGGTTCCAATTTGAAAAAAACCATTTTTTGATGTTTCGTCACTTCTAACTTTGTCAAAGAATTTGTGACCTCCTGTATCTCCGAAAAAGAAGCATCAGTCTTCTTCTTGGATATTCTCAAAAATGAAAATTTTTGATGAAAAAACCTCAAAGTTATCTGTATTTCAACAGAGTTCAATTTTGAGATTTTTTTTCGTATTTCCTCATTTAAAGAGAATTTTCTCGGAAAAACTTTTGGAATCAAAATGCAATAAAAAATAGGTCTTTCCATTTGAAAAACAAAAGATGATGTCACTTCTGGAAAAACCGGAAGTCCTAGAAGCTTAAAAAAATATATAAGAAGTCGTCTTCTCTCTTGAAGCTCACCTTTAGAATTTCAATCCTGACTCTTGTGTCTTTCCTGAAAATATTCTATAGAGCCATATTCGTGAATAATCCTGTATAAAAAAAAGTTCTTAGAAAATATATCTAAGGGATTGACTATTTCAGGGTAGAAAATATTCCTAGAAAAATTATAAAATGTGTAGTTTCATTGACGAATAATAATAAACACTAAGTTTCTAGTCTTCAGCTTCATATACAAGAAAAATGAAAGAGAGAAACCACTTTTTTTTCTAAGGGGTGGTTTCCAAACAATTTTAGACCAAATACCCCCTTCAATTCTGATTACAGATTCACCTCTTACATTTTTCGATGTTATTCAGATACACGCTGTATATGTACCAGCACCTATCAACTTTTCCAATCAGATAATGAGTTAGAATAACATTTGCCTAATTTGAAGATAATTCAGGGGGATTGTTGCTTGTCGCCTTGGCCCTCTAGATTTCTCAACCTTCTATTTATTGAGCATGCATAGGGTATTATACGAAGAAGATTGCCTCGTTTATTATAGCTGCACTCAATTATCAGGAACAAGTAGCTTAGGATGAGATAGGTACCCTCAGACTGAATTGATGATTTCATCAATAGATCTGAATTCTTCTTGGGTGTCTCTTAAACTATGATGAGTTTCTAATATAGCCCTAATGGTGGGTTTCACAAAACTTTGATTGCACTGTCAAGTTGATTAAAGTCATCGAGATTCGTTGAAATTTCAAATCAAGTGATCTGATAGGTTCGAATTCACGTATACAAGCCTTTTTAATCGCACGATCAAAGTTATGTGAAACCTTCCTTAAGAGATATTGATACTAAACATTGTTGTTAACAACGAAAATAGTCTAACGCTTTATGGAAAAGCATAATATAGCTTGCCTAGCATTTGCTAGGTATCACTTTCAGTGTATTTAACTTGGAAACGACTGCTAGCGTTGCTATAAAGAGTCCTGGAGTTAAGTGGTGGAGAATTATGTTGCATTGATGACAGGTAACAACCCTGAACCAGTCTGTAGCTTTCCTTTGCTTGATGACAGCACATTCTCCATAGATTACTCTCAGTCTGGATCTCTGTATTGTTGTTTTTTTCAATGACATTGAGTATAAAGCAAAATTTCTATTTGTTTTTCAGAATGCATTCTGTGATTCTGATGCTGGAAAGCACCCTTTTTGGAATGTTCGTCATGGCAATTTTCATTGATCAGATGCAAGCTATATTAGGGGACGAAACAGCAGTAGAACAAATAACTCATCAGGGTCCATATAGGCCCTTCAAATCTAAAATGGCACTATTGACAGAAGTTTGTGGAAATGAACACCCATTGTTTTGGCTATTTCCATGTTCTTCTGTCCAAAAAAGATATGAGGAGAGCCTGTTAAATTACGAAGTCTAAAGGTTTCATATAATCAAAGGAAAATATAGTGCACTGAATGTTGATGATCTTCCATCAAATGAAGTGAAGAAATTAAGCTTCAAAGTGAGTACCTGCGATAATGCCATTCGAAGTTGCAAATCCTATTGAAATGTTACAACACTAAAGGTCGTGATTAGGTTGGGCAAAACATTTTGATAGAATATCATTGGCCTGTTCAATCTCCTCATCTCAAGCACACTGGTCTTTGTTTTCTTTCCATATAGATAGTTCTGATAGACATGCATTTATAAGATTTGGTGTAGATTTCACTTACTTGAACAAATTTGAAACATTTTTGACTCCTTCAAGAAACAGAAATAAGATGACTTCTTGTGGTTTTGAAGAAGCAGTGACCAATTAATTTAAAAACATTGTGTTTTTTATCTACGTTTCTTTTTTATCTACTTTGTATCACAATTCACAAAAGTTCATTCACAACATCAGGATTATCAAAAGTAAAATGAACACTCGACTTTTCATTCCATTCAGTAATCTTCTAAGGGACCAAAATTGTATTTCAAGAATCAAGTTTTAAAAATACTGTATCAGGATGAAATTTCTATCTCTTTTTTTACCAATATTGAATATAGAACACTTCGAAATCTTGAATATCGAAGTTAAGAATCATATAAAATAGATCTAAAATATCACACTAATATTCAAGTTTCCCTTTCCAAGAGGTATTGATTTAAGCTTTTTTATTTTAATTTGATTCATCAGTTCAATCTTCGTTTAACATTGCTTTGTTAGAAATATAATCTATAACTGTCAAGAACTGTTCAGAGAGGGGAAAACATGTTATTAAGTGAGGGGATCTCAAGAACAATATTTAATGTTGCTATGGTAATTCCAGCATATTTAAAATTGATTTTGGATAGAGTTCCAACAAACCAGCTCTTGAGTATCATTGGAAATTACAGCTTTTAAAATTTTGAGCAAAACTCAAAATCTGGGAGTGATAGGACAAGTGTCTTCTTGGATTTGAATGATGGCTGTTTTCAATAACCAATCTACCTATGGAACAGAATCTATGAAAACGTTGAAAAATAGATACTGAGTATTGAAACATTACATTAGTATCATGCATAATATCGGCTGCTTTGGGGGAGTGATTGAATATTGAAAACTGTGTAAGTCAAGAAAAATTAGGTTGAAAATGTCCCAATTGTTCCCTTCTACCTCCAATTGTTCACAAGATCCTCTCACTAGAGGATTTCATTTTAAGGTTAAATGAGTCTATACTGTGGATCTCCTTTTCTTACACATATTCGTGGTAGAAGTTGTGGAATTGAAATAACAAATTCCCTATATAAAAAGTGAAAATTTCAATGAATATAGACACTACTGAAAAAACTCTTTGATATTTGTTGAAAATATTGTCACGAACAAAGCTATTTAACAATTTGTGAACTTAATGCTCAGAGAAACAATCAAATCAAATACATTTGATGTGACCTCTGCTGTGTTGTCCTGTATTAGTTTTTTGATTTGTCGAAGAAGTTGGACCATGAAAGAGTTTATATCACTGAAGAAAAATTGAAGAATAATTTAAACATTAGACATCTCTGAACAAATTCGACATAAATTTTTTAACTGACATAAGGGCTGGAACAAACATTATAAGAAATATTCAAGTTTCTCATTGCTTTGATTTCCCATTTTTACAACAGATAAAAGACAGGAAATAAATTTAATATGAAAAGTTATGATTTTGCTAAGCACTGCAATAAGTGTTGCCAATACATTATGCAATAATGTCTTAGCAAAACATGACCGTCTGTTTTTTTTTGTTTAATAAATGTCTACAGTACCTATCCCATTGATGAAGGGTTTTGAAACAATATGATTTTTATGAAAGATGTCTTGTTAATATATTTATGCATTTATAATTTTTAATAAATGTTATTTATCAATTTGATTGAACGAACATTGCTGCTTTTCCAAAATGGAATGCCAAAAATGATATTACTTTATTGTAAATAAAAATATGAATTTCATCTTGTGTTTATGTCAAACAAGAAAAGGCTGTTCCTACTTTGTTTCTGCAAATCTGAAGATAAATCCTGCCCAAGAAAAGGGCAGAACAGTTTATATGTCTGATAACACTTGCAAAGTTCAGACAAAATTGTGGAAGTAGTTTAATGGAAAAAAATGAGAAATCATTGGTATGTGTTTGTTGCTTGTGATCTAATCCCTTTTTAATATCAATGAAAATAACGTGGATACTTTTCTTTATGCATATTTCTTCTATATTCTTCGGAAAGCTTTTTTTAGAATAGTCATTCAAATGGACATTGGCACTGATAACTGAAACGTTAGTTGATAAATTAAGTGTGCATACGCACAAGTGAACATTACTCTAATATAATCTCAAGAGTCAACAAATGAAGCAATAAAAAAATAGAACTGCCAGTATAGAAAAGAGATTTACAGAATTATGGTCTTGCAGGAAAGGTGTTTCGACTAAAATATGTTATCAGATTCTTAATCACTAATAAAATTCATTCAAGTAAAAAATAAAAATTTATTCTCCAATTGAATAAAACTGTTAAAATACAGTCTACTTTCTTTAAATATACATGTATATATATTACAGTGTAACTTTGATAAAATCATGTCAGCGGTAATACCTGATCAAATCCTTCAATGCATGTGTAATAGCTTTTGATGTGTCAGATCTGTGGAGAAATAATGATGCAATTAAAATATTTGAATCAACCAGGAAGGAACAAAAGTGAACAAATTTGTCGTTATACAAAAAATGTCATGATCATGTTATAACCAAATTTTCATGAAAGTGTAGCCAAAACAGATCAAATGAGGTCCCAACACACAATATAAAGTGATTTCAAGCAAATAACCTGGTCCTCATTGGTAATTACCAACTGCATTCAAGCGACTTCGGTCATTGTAGGTTATAGTCATTTTACAAGGAATATCCCTGAAGGCTATAACCGTTAACCGTAGATAACCGCAGGCAGGACTGTAAATAACCGCAGTCATTACTTGAAATCGGTTATAATTTGGTGAACGTGTGTAAATTATATAGGCTGAAAGACTTTATGGCATCAGCAATTTTTAAATGGGCAATGAATAATGTTACTACAGTACATTACGGAACTCGAAATTTTTCGTCTTGTATTAAATTTCTTTTGAAAAAAAATTCATGTTTAGTTCATTTTAATTTTACTTTTTCCAATAAAGCAAATCAGATACTAAATGGTTTTTCCTTCATCCTTAAATGATTGTAGAAATACCTTGAAATTCAATGAATTGTATCTGAAAAAGCTAGTGCAATCCACAAATTAGATCTAATCAATATACAGGAATATGGCTCTATAGAATAAATAATAACAGTCATTTATTGACAAGCCAGAGGCCATTGACCTGGCTATAGAATAATTTTAGGACAGACACAGATTCAGGACTGAAATTCTGAAGGTGAACTTCAAGTAACTTCTTGTATATTTTTTTAAGATTCTAGGATTTACAGTTTTTCCGGAAATTACATAATCAACTTTCGTTTTTCCAATGGGAAGACCCATTTTTTTACTGCATAAATAGATTCTCCATTCAATTCTGAGTCTTTACGAGTCCAAAAGTTTGAATCTTTCCAAGAAAATTCTCTTTAAATGAGAAAATAAATACGAAAAAAAAATCTCAAAATTGGACGCTGTTGAAATAGGGACAAATTCGAGGTTTTCTCATTAAAAATTTTCATTTTTGAGAACGGACGAATTCAGAAAAAAATAATGTTTTTGAAAGAATAATTAACAGAACATGTAACAATTTCATTACTGAAAATTCGAATTTCCCTACAAAAAATAAATTCTGCAGATTTAAGAATTTGCTTAAATTATCCAAAGCTTTAAAAAATGACGGAAAACTGGACTCATCTGAACTATAAGAAAATATTTCCTCGATAACAGAGATTTCCAAAAATTTCAAATGGCCGTCGCTTATTATTTTCCAGTAAAAAAACACATTCGTAATGAGATTGAAAATTGAAAACGAAATCTTTTTTGCTGAATATCTCAAAAAATATTCATTTTGGGATAAAAGTCTTGTATGTATGCTCCTTATTTTTTCTGACCAAGGTTTTGAAAATGCTTCGAAAAAATGGTGTTCCAATTTGAAGAAAACGATTTTTTGATATTTCGTTACTTCTGACTTTGACAAAGAATTTGTGACCTCCTGTATCATATTCACGCTATCAGAAAAAAAACATCAGCCTCTCTTCTTGGAGATTCTCAAAATGGAATTTTAAATGAAAAAACTTCGAAGTTGTCTATATTTCAACAGAGTTCAATTTTGATATTTTTTTCGTATTTCCTCATTTGAAGAGAATTTTCTCGGGAAAATTAAAACTTTTCGAATCAAAAAGACTCAGAATTCAATGGAGAATCTATCAATCCAATAAAAGAAGGTCTTTCTATTTGAAAAACTAAAGTTGATGTCACTTTCGATAAAACCGGAAGTCCTAGAACCTTCAAAAAATATCTGAGAAGTCGTCTTCTTACTTGAAGCTCATCTTTAGGATTTCAATCCTGAATCTTGTGTCTTTCCCAAAAATATTCTATAGGGCCATATTTGTGAAAAACCCTGTATAACATTTAGTCTGTTCAAGATTCAGTACTTTTATTCCCGTGCTCCTCATTTGTATTCAACAATTATATTGTGAATAAGTTAAAATAAAAGATTTAAAGTTCATTTTCAACTTGAATGGTCATCATGCTACCTAACAATTCTAAAACTAGACCAAAACATGTGTACTCACTTTGATATCTTTGCGTGGATTTCTTCCAATTGCTGAGGGGTAGCTGCATTAATACTACCATTATCCTGTTTGGGTAAAGTTTCTAGTGCATTTGCCAACCATTCTTTCGTTACTTGTCTATCAAATTCTAATAATTCTACTATCACATCACTTATTTCACATAGCATATAAGAATGTAAATAAAAAACACTGGCATGTATCAAATTCGTAACTAATTGTTGACCAAACTCATTGAGAATACTTTTTACTAATGCATTCCTGATGGCCCAGTCCGATTGCTTCTTTCCAAGATGTCCTGTACTGATCACATCGTACAAAAATTTCATTACTGATGTGTTTGCCTCTTTATGTACGAGTGAACAGGCTGTGAGGGCACACTGCAGAATAGGATTCAAGGCTGTACTTTGTAAGAAGGGTATGGGAGCTCTTTGCATAAATCTTGCACATAATCTGAAAAACTCGGATCATATAAATATCTATTACCACTTATTTGGATAACTTCACACCAACTTGAATAAATTTTGAAGTTATAATTCATCTAACACCTGAAAATATGCAAATGATTGTACCAAATTTCTTCTTACCTGAAGAAATCATCAACTGTGTCTGGATGTTTTATCAAACCATTCTCTTGAAAAAGTCTGAAAGTTGGTTCTAGAAAAGCATTCATCATATCTAATAAACCTTGAATACATCTCATGTCTGTAGCGTATTCGTCTACCAAGATACTTCCAACATAAAGAAGACATGAATGTTTATAGTTACTATAGATAACTACAATTTGATGTACTAAATTCTGTAGAATTTCTGCTAACTGAAAAAAAAACCTGAATGTTTTATACCTAAAGAAATTGTCGCATATTATACTGACAAAGAAACAGCAACACCCAGAAGGAGTTGCTTAAAAAAGTTTAAACTAACTTGGGGAACTTGAGGTCGAGCATTATCTTGCTGAAACATTGGATTATCGAGCCGCTAAGGGTGAACATATGGCTCCACTATTTTTTGAGGTTAACGCAGCGCTGAATGAAAACTTATTTCATTCCACTCGGTGGATTGATGCTGGCAGCACGGGCATACCCGGAATGGACTACCGCCAATGTCATAACATGCATGTCAACTGTCTACCAACCCGAGTCCGCACGTCGAGAGGACGGAGAACAGCCCTCTCTGCAATCAATTGTAGGGCTGGGTGTACTAGCACGGAAACAGCGGTACACGTGATCCAGTGTCGCTTCCCTACTCATGGATGAAGGATTCTGAGACACGATGCCGTGAGCAAGACTCTCTGGCTTATTCAAGAACAAGGAGCTGACGGTGTTTACCGAGCCGAGCCTGTGAACAACTGAACAACGATCTGATCGTCGTAAGGGAGAGCGACGTATGGGTTATTGACACTCAGGTCGTGTCAGGCACCCGCTTGATCTCAACCACAGTTTGAAGTTCGGCAACAACAAACTGGAACCAATGGATCCAAATGACAACCAGATTTCCAAGTCTGAGGATTGGTGTCGGGTATGGTGTTTTCGGGGGCAACCTGCGCCCAGTACACTTGCATGTGCCCATACCATAACGCCTACTATCCGGTGTCCCAAATTGGGTAAGACTGCACTGTATCCAGGGCCGGATTAACACTGCACTGTATCGTATCTCAGCTCTTACTGAAGATAGACATGCGGTTTTCGCGACCCTGTGTCACTTTTTTGTAAAACTTTTAAATCTACAAAACGAAAATTTCCAACTCCTCTTGTTTCTGAAATACGGGGCGAAAACGAAATTTTTCACTTTTTCTAGATGTAATTATTTCTTAGGCACTGTATGAGGTAGAAGAAAAAATGAAAACTGCTTTTAATAGATATCTTCACGTAGAAGTTCGAGGCGTAGTTAAAAAATTTCAGAACACTGTTTTTGTGATTTAGCACAAACATGGAATATATGGGAATATTTTTACATCAAATTTTTGCATTTATTTTTCTGAATACATTAATCTCAAAAACAGTGCTCTGAAATTTTTTTTAAACTACGCCACTGACTTCTATGTAAAAATATCTATTAAAAACAGTTTCCATTTTTTTTCTATCTCATACAGCGACTGAGAAAAGTGCATATTTTTCGTTTTCGCCCTGTATTTCAGGAACAAAAGAAGTTGGAATATTTCTGATGATGGATTTAAAAGTTTCATGGAAAATTGATACAGGGTCGCGTATATCTTCAATAATATCTGGGATACAGTGCAGTCTCACCCAATTTGGGACACAGTGTACAGGGTATCCCAAATTGCTTGATTTTGACTGTTTTAGGTACTTCTGGACTAGATAGGTAGAAAACACTATTAGCGAAAACCGTTTCACGATATCTTAATTTTTTTTGAAATTTCAATATATTATCGATTTCGAAAATGTGCCAGAACTTTTTTATTTACGAAAATATCTGAAAACGATTAAAACTTTCTAGAAGCTCTTTCTCACCGGAAATAAGAAACTATATTCGAATTTTTTTCTAGTGGAAAAAAACCACTTTTTCATTTCGAATACGAAAGCATTTTTTTTTCATTTCATGTCATGAAAAAAAAATTAAAATAATGTCTTATTCCCAGTGAAGAAGTGATTGTTGAAAGTTTTTTTCTTTTTCAGATATTTTCGAAAATGAAAAAGTTATGGCACATCTTCGGAATCGAAAAAATATCAATATTTTGTTATTTCTTCAAAACAAATGATGATTTCATGAAAGGGTTTTCACTACTGGTGTTTTCACGGAAATCGAGCCCAGGACTCCTCTCAACGTTTTTAGGTATCTAGTCTGAAAGTACCAGAAACAGCCAAAATCAAGCAATTTGGGATACCCTGTACATGACGCTCAACATCAAAATAAGGTTCATACCTTTCTCCCAGACGTCGTCTAACCCTTCTTCGGGCATGATGTGCGCCCAGATTCTTCAGAAAAGACGACCTGATGCCATTCCACATTCCAATGTTGCCATTCTCTGCACCACTGCTATCGTTGCTGGCGATGCTCAACCGTAAGAGGTAACACAAGATGCAGTCCAAAAGACCTTATTCGGCGATTTCTCAAACTGACTACCGGCACCTCCCATCGAGGGACTTCTTTCAAATTCACTTAGCTAGTGATAAATTCCGCGTACACATTCTCTAGGCATTTTAACACTAACTAAACATCCACTTTGGATCCCCTCGAACAGCTGGTTTGTGGTGAAATTTAAAAAATTTGCGAGAAACGACTACAATATTCAAGTAACAAAAAATTTTCACATGAAAAAACCTTCATGATTTTTTTCTTCAAATTTGAATCATTTTCTTCTTGTTATACTGTCTATGTTTTACCGAAATTATTTTTTTTTATTATACACCTCTTTCTGGGTATTGCATGTTTTAGGAAGAGTTTATTTCATGAAGAAAGTACAAGGCCTTTATTAATGATTGCAGCATCATAGTGAGCTTTGATCTTTTTTAGTTTGCTGTTTCATATGAAAACAGCACACATTTTATAATTCCAACAACTTCAATAAATGACAATCGCTAAATAAGTATTAAAAAATAATCCCCTAATAGAGATCAACCATGATCAAGAGCCAACTAGGACAATAATTTATAAAGACCCTGTATAAATATTTATACATTATACAAATTCTCCAAAGCCTTCCTCGAAATTGAATCGACGGCTTTGAAAAAAGTGTAGTTTAACAGTAAATGTAACGAACCTGTTGACTGACACATCTTAACATAAATCTTAGACACCTACAACACCTTTCCATAATCCTACCATCGCTTTGGTACTTATCAAATGATTTTGACAATAGCGGCCATATTTCTAAAATGACCGGTTTGCACGGATGTTGTTCATCTAAAACTAAAAATAATCAATACAACCAAGACGAAGATGTGTTAAATTATTTCTAATTGGGATGAAGACTTGCAATAGTTAAAACAGACAAATAGTATAACTCACTGTCTACTTGTTTTATAGCAACACTGCGTAATATTGAAGAAAGCCTGTCCAACCATATCACTGGATCGGATTTTGTGCCTTTCGAAGTTGGAGTATTTTGTTCAATCAACTGGATTAACGGTGTTAGTGGAATGAAACAAATTTCTCGGAAAGCCACAACAATATCATTCGGCTGCATGTAACCAATAATAGCTGCCACACCTTTTAAAAGCCCTGAAATACATAACAAAAAATATAAAGATGTGCTGGTAATGAATTGAGGGTAAAAATCACATAACTGAATTCTAGAAAAAATTTGACCTAATCTCAAACTTCTTGACACATTTCCCGTGTTAGGAAAAAACTCATTCTATAATGCAGTTTATACAAAGTTATTCACAAATATGGCTCTATAGAATATCTTGAGGAAAGACACAAGATTCAGGATTGAAATTCTGAAGGTGAGCTTCAAGTAAGAAGACGACTTCTTGTATATTTTTTGAAGGTTCTAGGACTTCTGATTTTTTCGGAAGTGACATCAACTTTCGTTTTTCAAATGGGAAGACTCATTTTTTATTGCACAAATAGATTCTCCATTGAATTCTGAGTCTTTTTGATTCCAAAAGTTTGAATATTCCGGAAAAAATTCTCTTTAAATGAGGAAATACGAAAGAAATCTGAAAATTGAACTCTGTTGAAATATAGACAACTTCGAGGTTTTTCATTAAAAATTCTCATGTTTGAGAATGGAGGAATGCAGAAAAAAAATAATTTGTAATAATTTTTAATGCTTTTGAAAGAATAATTAATAGAAAATGTAACAATTGCATCACTGACAAAAAAGAAATTCTCTCTCAGGAATTAAGAATTTTGCGGAAATGATCCTAAGCTTTAAAAAATAAAAGAAAACTGGACTCGTCTGAACTATAAGAAAAATTTTTCTCGATAACAGAGATTTCCAAAAATTTTAATTTAGCGCTAATTATTTTCCAATAAAAAAACACATTTGGAATGAGATTGAAAATTGAAGACAAAATCGGTTTTCCTAAATATCTCAAAAAATATTCATTTTGGGATGAAAGTCTTGGACGTATGCTGTTATTATTTTTTGACGAAAATTTTGAGAATGCTTCGAAAAAAAGGGTTCCAATTTGAAAAAAACGATTTTTTGACGTTTCGTCACTTCTATCTTTGACAAAGAATTTGTGACCTCCTGTATCATATTCTGAAAATCACGCTATCGGAAAAGAAGCATCAGCTTATCTTCTCGGAGATTCTCCAAAATGAGGATTTTTAATGAAAAAACCTCGAAGTTGTCTGTATTTCGACAGAGTTCAATTTTGAGATTGTCTTTTCGTATCTCCTCATTTAAAGAGAATTTTCTTGGGAAAATTCAAACTTTTGGAATCAAAAAGACTCAGAATTCAATGGAATATCTATTTATGCAATAAAAAATAGGTCTTTCCATTGGAAAAACGAAAGTTGATGTCACTTCTGAAAAATACTGGAAGTTCTAGAACCTTCAAAAAATATATGACAAGTCGTCTTCTTACTTGAAGCTTTCAATCCTGAATCTTGTATCTTTCCTAAAAATATTCTATAGAGCCATATTCCTGAATAACCCTGTATATAATTTTATATGTATTTATAATAAATTTCATCACCTTATTATAAATTCATTAGTAACACCATCAGAGGTAAAAAAAATTCCGAATTTCATTTGATCTCATGTGGTAAGGAAATTCCACACCAAACTGTGTTTAAATGAATAAAAAAATTGCAGAACAGATTTGGACAATCATCAGGATATAATAATTGTCGCAATGATGTCTGCTTCAACTTCTGCAAAGACAATTCAAGAATCTTTAAATCAAAAACAAACAATTGCGTTTTTCATATAAACAGTAATCATAATAATCCTAAGAATGTTGAAAACATCTAAGCTTGTAATTGAAATGTTTTAAAATTATCATGTGGACAAATAAAAACTAGATTTTCAAAATATTATTATAAACATCAACAAATTTTCAGTATAATTCGGTGATGGGTACCCAAGAGGTATCCAGTAAAATTCAAAAATAAGTTTTGATTGGTTAAAAATGACAGGTTTGGAATTTTCTACAGAACCCATTACAGCAAGCACCAAATATTTTGACAGTTTGAAAATATGATTAGAAAATAATGTGGATATCAGTGGCTTCAGGAGAACTAATATCCTCATAAATATAAAATAATCCCTATAGATATTTATTACACTCACCCATAACGGCATCATTACTTATACTAAATTTGTCAACTTGATGTAATATCTGCAGTAAAAAGGGCATGTGCTGAGCCATATGATTGCCACACGTTGTACAAATATTCTGAAGTGCTAATGCTGCAGCTGGACCTATGTCAGGTTGTGGTAGAGAAGACACCAGAAAATGAAGTATGGGATCTATTGTGCTGGGGTGTTTTTCTACCCATTCGCATAATTCACCAAGGAGCATCAAAGATGTGTACCTAACAGCAATATGAGTTGTTTGGTCCTGAATATTAAGTATTGCTTCAACAACTTGGGGCACAACTTCATTTTCATCACTAAAAAGTAAATATTTTTTATAGTTGGAATTAAATAAAATAAAAGAGAAGTTTATATAAATAGATACTTAAGAAAGTTACTTACGGAAGAATATTCTTTGCCACAGACTGCATAACAAACAAGGAGGCCTCACTTTGATCCCAAGTTGCATTTGGATTTTGTAAATTCAAGAACATTTGTTTGAAACAGTTACTACTACCAACAATAAAAACAACATCTTTAATCAAGTCAGATGCCTTGGATCGAAAATATTTAAATTCATCGTTATCCTTTAAAAGTCCTTCATGATCTGGTTCAATTTGACAGTGCCTACATAAGGCAGTTATTAATCTTTCTACAAATGGTTTGAAAAGTTCATTACTCTCTTTGCTATTTTTATGATATAACTCTTCACTTAGGACATACCAAAGACTGAAAGTAAGGTCAGCCACCTAAAAGTAGATAAATCCTTAGAATGATCAATACAAAAACATAAATAAAAATAATAATTTCAGGATACATTTTTGAATATTTCACCAAAAATTGGTTTCTCTAATTACAAGTTAACAAAGAAAATTATTCAATGTTATGACACAATGAATTCTTTTATGAATTGAGATTGTACTCACCTCATAGTCATGATGTCCAACACACATTAACACCAAATCTAGGGCCTTGACTGCATAGTAATACGATTCTCTTCTACTATTACTTATTATTTTTTCTAAGAACGATTCAGCTAATTCCGAGAATATTTTGCAGAAATTTTTTGATTTGTCTTGATCTTCACTTGCCACCGATAAATGATATGATTCTTCCAATTGCACAATGTTATTAAAAAGAAAAGTCTCCAGTTCATGATGATTATTGTCTTCTTCTAAACATTGGAGTAGCATACAAATACAGTTTGTAGCAGCATCATGAAGTGGTCCGGATACGTTATTTTTGCATCCAAGATACGAAATGCTTGTAAAACAATGATATTGTCATATGAGTTCTTGAGAGGTATTGCTCCAATGGAAATCCAGGAAGTGAAGCAACATAAAATTGTTATGTTGACTTGTATATTGTCATGAAAGTTTCCAGCATAGTGATTACAACAATGTTGTAAAAATTGTTCTATAGTACTGGCACATTGCTTGAATTCTTCTATAAGATCTGATCGTCTATTCTCTCCCAATCTAAAACAAAAAAACAGTGCATATATCATACTCATAGCAATTAGAACTTTCTATTCTAAGACCCTGATCAGGCCATATAAATGTGCATATTCCCACAAAGTAATCTATTTATATCATTCAGTATCACATAATATACTGGAGTTAAAGACAGATATTCTCCTTGTAGTGTAATATGCTTTTAAATTTTGTTAAGAAAATTGTACATAAAGGTTTTGTGAAGAAAATGTATGAATGAAATATATTGCGCTTAGTAAAAAAGTATCAAACCTTATTGTTCTTTTCTCTATCTCTTCAGGTAAAACTGTCAGTATTTCCAACAACGGCCAGACATTGGTTTGTGAAAATTTACCAATGAGATCTAAAGGCGCTCGTCGCCATGAAGTCATTTGCAATGCTAAATCAGCCAAAGCTAAACATAATTGCCTAACTATGGCACTATTTGTATTTTCGTCCACTTGACTGATATGTTCCACTAATGAGTCTCTAAGGGAACTATGAGCTTCCAGAGGTAGTTCGTGGAAACTGTTTAAAATTTTAGATCTCATAGTCTGAGCAGCAAAACAACAGGATTGTAAATCCTTTTTGCGGTGTAGAATTTCATCTGCGATTGTCCAGGCGTATACCTAAAATAAATAATTGATTATAACGGAATTAGCACACAATATGATAACTTACAGATTTTTGAAGATTATCAAGCCATTGAGCAGCTTTTTCATTTTCATTGGCATTTTTGCTATCAAATAAGGCTGATATAGCTAGATATACAATTTCCAGAGATGGTTTCTCCTCCATTTTCCCAGAGGGAAAATCTGAGTCAGTAAAAAAAGGTAATTTCAAAATTTATTTTTGAAAGTACACCGGAAAATGAGACACTTGCATATTTGAGTCAATGTCAAAGTGAAACGTATCATAGAATTTATATTTCTTGAATGAAGAATACCTTATTCTTCATTGAAAAGGGAGTAACCATAAAATCAAATGAATTATTAATTTGTTCATATGCCCTAGAGTTGAAAACAGAAAAATATATGAAAAATTAAATTTGCATAATTTGATACAAACTATTTATCAAACCCGATTCCATGATCCTAGGGTTTATTACAGATTTCTGCTTAACAATTTGAGCTTGTCTCTTGATGAAACCGAGTGAGGAATCTGTATGAATTTCAAAAATTTTTGGACTTCTTGACTCAGAACTTGTAACATTTCGGAATTTGCAACAAAAATATTACAATTGGTAATACTTATAACTTGTAACATCTCTGTACGTGGCTAAATTGCAGAATTTTTCGTTTTTAATAGGCGATTCAACTTCATCTCGAAACCACCTAGCGGCAAAAATTTCAAACTAATTGTGAGTATCCCTTACTTTGAGATTGTACTGATTTCACAGTGATTGTTCGTGTATTTACTTTTTCTATAGTTGTTGGTGAGAGTTGAAAGCTTCAAAGTTCATTTTCTACTTCTCGTTGATTTATTTGTGTTTGAAAATGAATGATATAAGAAGCAATATTCCGAAAATCGGAGTTTAATGGATGTAAACGTCGTGCTAACAAGGACCATGTTAAATGCTGAAAAGAAATGCAGTTCCTACAAAAAAACTTCCTAAGGGATCTCATGAAACCACTACCATACAGAAAAGACCGACTATAATCAAATATGAGCCTGCATAGCCAATTGTAATAATTTTTATTTGCATAAGGTTCTTTTCAATTAAAAGTAATTCATTTTCTGTTGAAAACCAATTATGGATCAATGGGTTCCAGAAATTGACAAAGAGCTCCCTACACAGGTAAAGAACTGAAATATTCTCATAGTCATTATATTTAAGTTATAATTTCAGGAAATATCCAGAACAACCGACGAACGGTTGGCTGCGGAAGCTTAATGTGGTTTGGCAAAAGTTAAGTATGAAGATGTTGCAGTTGATAGTTTGAAAATTCGGAAAATATGTGACAATACAATAACTGACAAAAACTTAAACAGCATAACAGGGATGAATTCTTTTCATATGCTAGACACAAGCAAGAAATTCTGCAGAAGTGAATATGTCAACTTCGATTTTTTCAGATGATACGTTTTGAAAGTAGTTCCTTATCAGTATGTACTGTTCAAATATCTTTTGATTACTTTGTTCATAAATTTTACTTTATAGTGTCCAAATTATATATACCAAGTGAGCCCAAGGTGTGTACCAAGCTTTCTGGGGTTAATAGTACATTGAAAAATAAGTAAAGTTTGTTAAACTCATGGACCAAAATGCATATTGAGGGAGATATATCCTTCCAAAGTTGATGAAATTAAAAAATTCTCTGCATAACTTCTGAACGGTGAATGCCACCAGATTAAAATTTCGTGTATAAATGTCACTGAATACATTTTTTTATTACACTTCTACATTTCTGATACTTTCACCCTCAGAAAGCTTGGAATACATTTTTGACTCACCTTAGGTACGTTCGTTTTGCACGCTCCGTTCACTCCTTTAACTCTTTTCGCGCCGTATGCGTTCGTGATTGGATTCTGGAGTAAAAAGTGCGTCGAACACTGCGTTCGTTTTTGATAGCGTGGGGTAAGTATAGAGTGAATGGAGCTCGCTCCTAAAGCCCCACTTCGTGAAGCCCGTGACCCGGGGTGAGCATGCGTATTGCGTATTAGACAATTTCAAAATAACAGCTGATCAGTTTGTTTATTTATTTTTAATTCGATTTCGTTTTGTTTTCTTTAATTGAAACTATATTCTTCTTTACTAATATTATGTCGACGTTAATAAACTTCTTTTTCTAGAGAAACTTTAGGGTTACCGGGCTAGGCTTGGATATCATTATCAATATAATGAATTTTTTTTATGAAAACTTCAAAAGTAGAAAGCGACATTCTAAAAAGTTGTTTAAACTGCCTATTAGGCATTCCTGGTACTACTTCTTCTGCAAAGTCGTAAATTTTTTAGCTAATTTCATTTTCTTCATCAGAAGAATCTTCAAAAAACAAATCTCGGCAAAAGTTTATTATTGGAACGACTTGGGAGAATGCAGTATATTTCTCTTGGAGTAAAAGAATGTATAGATAATTCTGAATATTTTTTGAAGACAGTAATCTCAGAAAACAAGAGTTCGATTGAAATCTAAAAATCAAAACATAAGATTAGAGGTTAGTTTCAAACGCTCTTCCAGCTCCGGAGCGTTCGACATCGGTTAATCAAACACCGCAAGCTCTGAAGTCACGTGACTAAAACGCCGCTCTCACTCCACTCCAACTCCATAAGTACAAATCGAACGTAGCTCTTGTATACAAATGTCTTCTAGTTCTTTAAAAAAATTGAAAGTATAAAGGTATGTCAGAATAGAAACCTGGATGGTTGTAATTGTTTAACATATGTTATTTCATTGGCAATTGTTCAATTATGGGAATAAATTTGTTGTTTATTTGTTTTGAAAATTTGTTTCATCTTCATGTTAACAAGGATTTATTAGTATCTTCAGGTACTTGACGAAAGTTTTCATGAAATTTGATACAGATATAAAATCCCAATTACATGTTTCTTATTTTGCATTATGACCATTACATCCCATAATAACACCAGCAATTTACGGGACCCAAGCCTTTGTGATTGCTTCTCCTATAATGTTAAGTAAATGAAAACTATTTTCATAATTTATTTGTACCCATCTTCTAAGACACTCCCACTTTTTGGAACGGCTCCCAAATATGTGAATTATTCACTTAAAGTAAGGAATACTCTAGTTTCGTATGAATCTATCATTCAACTTAAGAATATATTATATTATAATATATTAACTCGCTCAAAGATCTTCATAAACAAGAAAGTACAACACAAAGTGTTTCAGCAAACTCAATGTTTACAGAGGGCGCAACCTACCCTTGAATCGCGTATAATCATAGATAACCATAGTAGATGATAACATTTATTTTTATGGTTTCATCCATAGAATTAATTGAACAACCAATTTCACAGAATCACCTCTCCTCGTGAGTTCTCTCTTTTGCCACAATTTAGCGGGGAGGACTTACTAATTGAACCAAAATGGTGAGAACAAAATTTTTATCTTCTGAAATCAACGTTGAAAATAATCAAACAATTAAATTAATAGTTGTCTTGATTTTGTGATGCATATAGAACAATTTTCCCCTTAATATTTTTTAATATCTCAAGTGATATATTTTTTTATTTGTTTTTAGGTTAACGTGCCCAAACAGAGACGTACATTTTGTAAAAAATGCAAGGTTCACAAGAATCATAAAGTGACCCAGTACAAGAAATCTAAAGAACGTCATGCTGCTAGAGGTAGAAGGCGTTATGACCGTAAACAACAAGGTTTTGGTGGTCAAACAAAACCCATTTTCCGTAAAAAGGTATGTGAAGGATCTGATTGTATCTTATGTGAATGCATGTTATATCGAAGCTATGTTTAACATAGGGTCTCGCTAGAATATTCGTTAATAAACTTCAACATGTGTACATTTACGTCTTAATAACCAGGGTTGGCCGATATATATCGAGTGATATATATCATGATATATATCTTGATATATATCTGATATTTATTGACTTGATATATATCATGATATATATCATCGAGTATATCATTCACTTTTTTTACGAAATAAATACCGCAGAAAAAAATCCTTGATAATTTGGTTAAAATTGAAACTGTGGTTAGATCTCCCGTCTCGGTGATTCAGGGGGTTCAGTCACAGTTTAGAAATATAAAAAAATAAAAATGATGAAGTTGAAGGTTTTGATATTCCTCTGGTCCGATTTTGGCTTAGCTTGAAATATTTATTATATTTATTGAAGTTATTTATTTTATTTATATTTAGAAAAAATATTCTGTTTTTTGTCTCGTTTCTTCTTTCTTGTTATATTTATTGAAGTTATTTATTTTATTTTTATTTAGGAAAAATATTCTGTTTTTTGTCTTTGTTTTTCTGTTTTGTTACTTGTTTTAATCAAAATTCTATGAATAATGATGTTTCAATACATATGTATGTTTGATGAACGGTTTTTTGCAGTTTAGCTAAAGAACAAAATTTTTGATATATATCAGATATATATCGGATATATATCCGATATTATGATATTTTGATATTTATATAAATATCATGATATTTGCCAACCCTGTTAATAACTCAGTATCATGGCACTCAAGTCTTTCAGAAAATTTCATCCTTGATTAAAATATTTCCAAAGTACAGACAAATAAGCTGAAACAGGATTCTGTGAGCTCACGTCTCCATGATACACTCCCATTTACATATAAACAGAATATCAATTTTATAAAATGAGCCTTTATTTGAGGATTATCTAAATGTTGTCAGCTAGATCTGCTAAACCCATAAGTCCAACTTTCTGCGATTTTGAGCTTCAGATGCTTATAAAATCAACGAATTTGTCTGAGACCTTTTATTCATTCTGAATATTCTTCAAATTCGATATATACAAACAAACGTATATCTTTGTTTTTTTTTATTTGCTTTGTGAAACAAGAAGAGAAAATGAAATGATTTTCCGTTATCCCCATAGCTTTAGCAGATTAAGCCATAACATTTTCTACCTGAATCACCCCTAATTACTTATCTAAAAATCTGTACAGGGGTTCTGATTTGAAATATCTGGTTTGAAAATTAAATGAATTCTACGAAATGAAAATTTGTTTTCGGTTCAGCAAAGAACTTAAATATCGTGACACTGGGCTCTTCTGATTCCTGTTCTCTTCAATTGGACAATTGGGTGGTATTTCTTAGGCACTGAATATCCTTTATTTGCAAGTTAACAAAAACTTTGCATAGTTGAAGTTACTTATTTTGCTTTATTGGGTGGGTAATTAATAAAATGCTAATGTAATACATTTTTAAGGCAAAAACTACCAAGAAAATCGTGTTGAGGATGGAGTGCACCGACTGTAAATTTAGGAAGCAAGTTCCATTGAAGAGGTGTAAACACTTTGAGCTTGGTGGTGACAAAAAGAGGAAGGGACAGATGATCCAGTTCTAAATTAATTGTTAATGTCTCAATAAAAATGACTTTAGATATTTTTATGCTTTTATTATGATTCGTTAGTGGTTAAAAGGTCAATTTATCAAGTACTGCTTCAATCTGATTTATTCGTACCGAAAATTTCTCTCCACAAATATTTTTTTAAATCATAATTCTGCTTATAACTTTATCACAATTGCAATCACTATATTATGAGGATTCTGTATTTGCAATTCTAAATTTGAAATGAGAAAAGACAAAAGGGAATAACCGCAGCAGAAAAAAACACTGACCTTTCTTGTGTTAGAAAAAAAATTACTAGAAATATTAAGTATCGGAGAATCTTGAAGGAGATTAACGTGATCTAGAAGAACATCTTTATATTATCCTTCTATGGACAGGGAAAGAACAGATTCTTCACGAATCTACCTGCAATTCTTAATCTGAAATGACAAAAGCAGAAAAAACCAGTATTTGGAATAAAATTATTTTCAAATTAACCACCCATTTCAGAAATGCATTCGTTTCTTCATTTATAGTCTCGAGACCATCTTGAAATTTTAAATGGGATAACTATTCATAAGATGTTCTATTGTCTCCTCAACTCACAACTAGGGCACTCAATCGAATTCCGTTGGAAGAGCATACTGTTTCATCATCCATGGATGGCCTGTTCTAATACGATTTAGAACAGACCATATTCTCCTGGGAAGGTCAAATATAAGATCAGTAATAATATCTTTGTTGAAAAAGTTACATGTATTCCATTCAGATTGAAAAATTTCCTTGTCGCTTCTATTCAAATCGATTAAAAAATTTGACCAAAATGGTTTACGCGACTTCAATATTGGGGACGTTATTGTTGTTGTACTTACATCGAAATAAGGTAGAATTTCTTCAAAATAATACAAATATAAATTATAACACTAGAAATTTCAACATCAACCACCCAATGCATAGATTATCACTGACAAAAAAAATCCTTCCTACATGTGTATAAAAGTATACAGCAAATTACCTGAGAAAATAAAAATGATAGAAAATCATAAGCAATTCAAAATAAAAACAAAAAAGCTGTTAATTGATCTGGAGCCTTATGGATTAGCTGAGTATTTAAGTTAATTCAAGTCATGTTATTTCCTGACACTGTTTCATTTTCGATTTCTTTTGTAAATTGATTTGAAATAAAGCTGCCTATCTATTATCTGGAATATAGGAGAATATGGGAAATGAATTAAATTTGTTCCAAAAATTCCAAGTTGTCTCTCTGCTATATGGGGACGTACAATATTTGAGAGGACTGGTATCCAAGGAGTAGATGTAGATCTGGTAGTACCAGTGATAATCCTCAAAGAAAAATTTAGTTGGGCATCAATTTGCTTTACATGAATACTGTTCCACCAAACAAAGCAACAATATTCAGCAACAGAAAAAACCAAAAGGCTAACGCTGCTGTACGAAGTATTGTTACATCAGTAGCCCATGAAGTACTAGCTAATTTCTGAAGGATGTTTCGAGTTTTCAGCTTTAAACGCAGATGATCTCAAAGGGCATTAGAATTTAGAGAGGAATCGAGTTTAACTCCGAGATATCTAGGATTGAAATGATGTTTTAAGTGAAAAGAACCTAAAGTGACAATCAATTTTCTGTATTTCTGATGGTTAATTAAATGACAACATGAATCCTCGATTTTATTTTCATTCGGGTGCAAACGCCACTTTGAAAAATAATTAATGCATTTGAATATCAAAGATTGGTGATAGATAAAAATTTATAAAACTACAATTAGGTCTTAATTTCAGTAAATAAATGCATGCTGAATATTTGATTGTTATCACACATTGTAAGGTACTCAGCAACTGGTGGTCTATGAATTTGAAACATAAGATTTCGATCAGGAATTTATTCTTATACAGTAACAGAATCACAGAGAAGTCTACTTGGAACATGTAGTGTATTGACTATAGAAAGTATTCAGATTCCGATTCAGACGAAGAATTATTATTTATATTTCTTTATCTATGCGAGCAATGAAGTCAACAGACGCTCGAGTTTAAGAGATGACTAATAACTGGATCTGGGATGAATACCGATATACACGTAATGTAAAAGATGTATCATTGGTGGTTTGGCTTTATAGGTGAATAGATATAATAGACTTAAAGGGTGTTTCATTTAAACCTTAGTAAATTAAGTGAAAATAGGAGGAAAATAGGACAGAACACTTTGAGATTCATTTGAAATTTGTTTATCTCATATGTTCTAAGTGATTGATTCAATTCCAAGAAAAATTATATTTTTCGCTAAGCGGCCAATAAGAAATTAGATTGGTTTTTCGCCTAAACCCTGGAGTGGAACCCAAAGATTGTGTAACAGTTTTCGAGTTAGAGGTACAAGTACAAGTGATCGATGAAAAATCGGAACCTATTGAATCACCAAGTTTTATTCAATTTTCATATACTGATTGGTATGGTGGTTGTGTCCAATTTTCTTCAGAAAATGATGTGTTATGACCTTCATAAATGTGGAACGTATAAACATTTCTTGATACACATGATGTGTTCGGCTTGCTGAAATGCAGAACTTTTCCGTGAATAACTACGCAGGATCCTGGAACGCAAAAAATTAAGTTATACAGAATGAATTGAAATTCAAAAGTGGAGATTTTTTACCTTTTTTAACTGGTACGGGAACAAAGTCTTTTTTGTTGAATTTTATATCTTCTCCTGTATAAATTGCGAGAACATCAGATTTTTTATCTGGGTTTTTGATGAATCTTTTGAACAAAGGACCATTATGCGAACCTTTTTGAAACCAAAGACAACCGTTTTCTTCAGTAGCATCTTCAAGCGCAATCCAAATTCCATAGAGGCTTTGTGGAGTTGTATATAAAAACGACGAATCTTGGTGAGGAGCAACTGTATGAAAAAACATGCGTTAGGTTATTTTGAATTTACCAATGAACAATTCTTATTTTTGTTATAAGATTACTGACCTTCACCACCTATTCGTGGGTTTTTAAAGATGAACATACTTTGACATATTTTTGGATCAGTTAGATGCAATCTTCGACAAATATCTTTTATTCTTTCATCGAAAGTGTATTTCTTAAATACCGGGTTGAGTGAATGTAAGGCATGTCCAATTTTGTTAATACCAAGATATTCCTTATCTACGTTAAGCTTGCCGTCCAAGTCCACGGATCCTTCCTCATAGAAGAAGCTGATTTTATGGGCACTATCCAGGAAATACTTCTCTTTCGACTAAAATTTCGATTCTTATAAGTTTGTTTAGTCAGGTTTTAGGAATAATATAGATTTTATTTACCTGTGGTGTGTCGTTTGTTGTAGAAGCATTGAATATAACTTTTTTCGTTGCATCATTAGTATTTTCGATAATCTGCCTTATTTCGAAGATCATTTCATTGCATTCCTCTGGGGTGACAAGGTTGTCGACAACTGCAAATCCATCTTTCTCAAGCTGAAAACAATTTATGCAGGTATTCAATAAATAATTTTCACAATAAGCAGCTTATTTTGCTGCCATGGAAAGTTTCAAACCAAAGTCATGCCCAAAACCATTATCATTCACTCCAATTATGCAGTTATAAGTTATATATTTGTAACTACGATATAGGTATATTTTGGAACCAAAGATAGTTCACATAGTTAAGTAAATAATATCGAACAGAGCAGCCCTGAGAGCTAAGACAGGCCCTGGTAGGTAATAAAATAAGTTCTGAATGTAATTCCCCAGAAATATATCTTTTCAACATAATAGTATATTATCCACTCCTATTGAATAATGTATTCATTATTCAACTGCATTTGAGCAATTAATAGTATCTATGAACAAACAGCGGGAGTTATAATAACCCCCGCCTATAAATCCCTCTAATTAATCAGAATATTGTACTTATTCAATATTTCCTATGCAATAATGTAAACATTGTTGTTCTATAAGAATAAACAGTAATCACCAGACTCTCTCTCTACCTAGAGGTACCTATCTATTATCAATAAAATAAAAAGACTAATGCTGAAGGACTACGGTCGATGGCCTTTTTGAAAAAATAAAGTACTTTCTTTCTTCTTCTTTAAAAAGACTAAAAGACTATGAAAAGCGTATAAAAGTCGAAGTTATTTCACTTACATTTTCATATATAAATTCCATTGTCCAAGATAATATGGCAACTGAAATGATGCTTTCGGAGCAGCATACACCAACCTCTTAAATAATTGAGATGAATCATTATCTCTTTGTTGGTGACCTTTATAATTACACAGTAGTTATCACAATAACGTTGAAATATCTATCGTCAAATCGATTAGTCCATTCGAGAAGAATACAAATTAATAAAAGGGACAATTTTCCATTTCATAGCGCTTTATTTCTAATAATAACTCATTGGAATCATTTTAGCATAAGAATTAAAGACCAACCTCCGCAATTTTTCATTATCAACGTTCTGGGGAAGAGGAATTAATAAATCTTACAAACGTTCGAAACTATATTTATACAGTGCGAGAAGTTTACACAAGTCAAAGCAGTTTCCAAACAATGTGTGGTTTGTTGTTGAGGGCCTTAATTAAGAGTCTACAGGATGATCTATCCAATTCAACCGATTTTTCTTTTATTCATAACTTTGGTATGGCTTGGTCAATGTTGATGAAATTTTCAGTACTTTTAATAATTTCAATTTTTGAAAATATAGGGTGCGGGAAGTGTGTGAATTCTAGATCTACAGGTATATCCCGACTTCGAAAATTCGTTACCAGTAATGTGACGTGTTTACTTATAGAACTTTTCAGAAGTAAATGATTTTATACATAAGAATTTGAGCGATTAAAAATGAATTTCGAATTTGAAAAAAACTACTTTAGCACATAGGAAAAGCTTAGTATCATTCCAGTTCAGAATGTTCCCACTGCTTTCATTCTTTTGTTCTTGACATTTCTGAAGAAATTGTTCGAAGTAAACGACTACCGAACATTGATCATAATTAATACGTTACATACAGGGTGAGTCTTTGACTTGTACATATATTTTAACGGGACATTTCTGAGGTCAAAAGAAACACTTTTTGTTTCTACCATTTCTTCCGATTCGGCTCGGTTAGAAAGATACAGGCTGTTGAAAATCCATAAAAAAATGTAATTTTCGAATATATCTCGTGAACGATTTCATCGAATGAAATGATTTTCAGAATATAGGTTCTCATTAATGTGGCAAATCTTTTACGAATACAAAATTTAATTCACATGTTTTATTTTTTTTCGTTATGACCAATATATACCATTCCATTCCATAATTATAGCAGAAATTCTATGATCCCGGCCCTTGGAAGTGAGTTGAATGCCATTTAAAGAATATTTGGCCATTTTGGGAAACAAAAGCATTTTTCGTGAAATCTCGTGAAATGCGCAATCTTCGAGTAATTAATGATTTAAATAAATCTAAATCAGCGAGATTAAAAAAATTGGTTATTTTGGCTGAATATAATTATGTTCTGAAGATTCACAGAATTAAATTTCTGCTACATTTTCTCGAAGGTTCAGGTGGTAGATCTAATGCTCGGAAAAATTTTAGTGCCATATTTCCAGGGGTGGCATAGCTCATTATGAAAGTTTAAGATGGCTATATCTTTTTATCTAGGCTGAATCAGAAAAAGTACTATACAAAAAAAGTATTTCTTTTGACCTCAAAAATCTATGGTTTGAATTTATGTCCAAGTCAAAGACTCACCCTTTATACTACTATTATGCTCGTAGCTATCCAGTTATTCCTGAATTTCTCGAAAATGGTATATTCAAGATATAGGGAACCCAGAAAAGACCCCACTTACCTTTTCCTTAGAAATTTATGTGTGAGTGAAAAAAATACTGTTTCCGTTGAAAATAACGCATTTTTAGGTTTTTTACTTCTAAATTTGAGACTTCAATTAAAATATGTTCTTTACAGTGTGACGTCGAATATCTCTTCGGTAACCTAATTGAAAAACTGGTTGCTTTACCTTTATCATAAATTCCTTACACCTGAAGGTATTAATCAAGTAATATCACTTGATTTTTTCGAGCATTTCGGCCGTCTTCGTGGATTAGTTCTCGACGTTTCGCCAGTTCGAGTGTCTGGCATCTTCAGGAGTTATATTTCTGGAGATGTTTCCGCTGAATTGAGCTGCCTCAGGTAGGAAATTTAGTGTACTTTGAAAACGCCCTGAAGAAGTTTTTCCAAAATCGCTATAATGTTAAAAACAACGATTTGTTCACGATAATTTCGATTTTTGACGAAGTTGCATTCAACTCTCGAGGTCACAAACTTGGATTATTCATTAGGCCAATATCATAAACAAGTCTGCAAAAAATCAGAACTGCCGGATTAGGAGCATGCTATGATGTATAAAGTTACTGGACTATAAGTAAATGTGGCGTTATTGCATCTACTATAATGAATTGTAGTCTAGTACGCATTATTTTACGGATTATTCGCGAAAAGAAAGTTGGATGGTACAGCAACAGCTTTCTTATTATAGCATGACTGTAGCGTTATAGTCGACTGTAGCTCTTCAACTAGCTGAGGGGAAATTATGACTTATGGCAAAAGCTTCTGCCTGTCTGCCGCCCTCAATTATTCTAGTCGAGTGCCTGAGCCAGTCGGAATTAAGAAAATCAAAGTCGTCTAGTACGATAACTTCGGTATTTATATGGTTGATTTTAATTCAGTCCACCTAGCTGCTGAGATGTCCGAAGTAACTTGATGTGTTCTTGTCATTTGGAAATCGATAGAAGCAACACACAAAAACAAAGTTTCCACGTGGCATGAGTCCGAAGCACATGATATCCACGTTGCTGAGTTGCATTCCTCTTTCTCTCTGACAATCCAAATCTAAGCGAAATTATTGACATGATCGAAACCTAGAATGAAGTTCGTCTCCTGGGCAGGATAGATAGGTATTGTTTGTGGTTGGTCTTACCTGAGTTTCGGTAGGGATGAGTATATTGAGTTTATCGTTTTGCAGATTTTGATGAACACAATCTACATTCACATTGTTGCAGCCTTTTGTATTAAAAGTTATAAGATGAGATAATGAATTGGTTACCTACTGCTGGATATTTCAGTCTTAAATTCAAGTCTTTTATATTGTTAATTCTAATCAATACAAATTGATCATATACTCCTCTTCATTTTATATCTATATTCAGTTCTTACGTACAAGGAGAGGTGTAAAAGTTTGTGGAATGAGATAGTTTTAAATGATATAAAACAATAAATATATTTTTCCTTTTCAATATAATCACCCTTTAGCTCAGTACATTTATTAGATCTATGAATTAATTTTTCTAAACCATCATAAAAATATTTTTTATCTTCCGCTTCAAAATGAACAAAAATTGCCTCTTTCACCTAGTTGTTGTCAGAAAATTTTCTACCCCTTAGGTTTTTTTCTATTTGGGGAACAAATAAAAACTACTCTGGGCCAGGTCCGGACTATAGGATGAATGGACTATTGAATCTTGAATCGAAGCCTTGCTTTTGTAGAGCAGCCATTGCAACTGAATAAAGGTGCAAATCGCGAAATATCCAAACAACTTAAGCGACATCTCCTGCAAAACAAACGAAAGCGATCGGGGTATCCGGTATCCCGACCCGATGTTTACGAATCGAGGCATCCGCAGTACGGCATAGTTCCATTTGCCGTACCTGCGATTTATTCAGCCTAATACAATGAGCTATTGCTCAAAACTTTTTTCAGCTTAAAGTTTCTGGAAATACACGTAAATTCATGAGTACTACTATATTCAGCATTCACGTCCATGAAAAGTACAAATTACGAAAAAATTTCGTTGTAAGCAACATTGATCTGTTATAATTTGTGATATCAAATAAAAACATCAGATTTTCGATAATGAAAAAACACTAACTAAAAGGTGAATATAATATTCATAATTATCTGTATAAAATTCCAACAGAAATCATTCAAGTTAGAATTGTTTCGTCTCATTTTTATTTACAGTTCATCGATACATCTCATCCAAGTAGGTACCGCTCGCAGTACATGAAAGCTTGAACATCGCGTTGGTCAAAAGGATAGGCCGGAATTCAATTACATACAATCATTCTGGTGATTTGACAGAAGTAAGATTAATTTTGCCAGGGCACAAACTATTTAGGGTCGGCGGTACCATCCCTGACGAGCCGCCACTGATATGGTTTAAACGTTCTTTCCTTGTTTGGTAAGCACGGCACGTTGTTCAATTTTCTCCATAGTTTGAGATTTCTTCCGGATTGACTTGTCTAGCAGGGAAATGTTCGTAAAAAATGACGCAAAAGAGCTTATTTTAACTGTGGCGCCCAAGGGAAGTTGCCATATTTTTGCGACGCCCTGGTCTTCTTGCAATACATTTAGCTACTGTTCGTAGTTCAAGACTGACAGTAATAATAATAAATCCAACAGAAATGCAATTATATTTGTGAAATTTCTGAAGGTTTGGTTACCCATGACGATTACGTATTAAACTGCGGTATAAAGCATTAATAGGGGTCATTAATGGAAGATTTCGTGTGCATTAAACTTGACTATCATAATAGTAATGATAATTTTTGAAACATAGATGAATTCAAAATAGTAATCATCGAAATGAATACCATTTTCAATTCCCAGGCTCAGAGATCTTTTATCATGAGGTTGGAGAAATGATATTAGATTTTGTCACTGAGATGAGAGATATACCGGTTTTGGCCTTGTTGGGCCGTAAAGGCAAAGAATTTTCTTTTTCTTAAAAAAACATCTGGCTTCACAGTCACAAAAAGAATTGGGCGTTTTCCATCACTTTGAGAAACTAGCAAGCGGGCCCTGAATAGAGCCACTGCTAAAATCCCATTCAGTGAAAGAGGAAGTACAGATTTCTTTTTTTGCATTTGATTGGAAATGTGAAACTTCATTTTGACGCAATTGGATGTCACCACCTTAGTACCTTGTAATATTTTACTCATTACTTCACAACCAATTGCTTCAAATTTCAAAGTTTTTTATGAAGATTTTGTCCTGAGATGTGCGGGATACTGATGAGGCCCAACAAGGCCAAAACCGGTATATCTCTCATCTCAGTGACAAAATCTAATATCATTTCTCCAACCTCATGATAAAAGATCTCTGAGCCTGGGAATTGAAAATGGTATTCATTTCAATGATTACTATTTTGAATTCATCTATGTTTCAAAAATGTTCTCGATGTGGCCTCCGTAAAGGCAAAGAATTTTCTTTTTCTTAAAAAAATAATGATAATAGCTTTATTTCCCAAATTACCACAAAATAATGGCAAAGTTATCAAAATAGTCAAAATCTCACATCAATTAAATTCTATCCTAAAGAAAAAAAAATCCTTTGAAATGAAAGGTGTAATTCATAATGACCAATAAATACTGAAAACTCAAAAAAATTCCCAAAATGAAATTCAATTTTGAAGAAGATCGAAATCAAAAGAGGTTGACGAAGAAATATCAATTTTTTATTAATATCGGCTGGGTGGTTATTGGGGACGTAAACCCGACATTGATTAGAATAGAATTAAACCCTCCCAGTAGTCGTCCCTGGTCACGCCATTGAAAGTGTGGGGAAAGTTTCAATTTCACATACATTTGAAAAGAAACATAAATAATACTGAAGAAAACAAAATCTTCAACAGATCCTTTACCTTTTGTAATATAATTTTATTGAAATTTTTCAATGTTTTTCGTTTGTGTATCTAAATGCATACGGTTCAGGTGTATCGTGGAGTGGATGAGTCCACAATAATTAGAATGATACAAAGCAGGCGCCCCATTCCCACTCCATCCCCGTCATTCCACGAACTTTTCGAGCACCTCTGGTATGTAATATTTCAGTGGAAAATTTATATTACTTATACTAATTTTTTTTTATATTTCTACGAATATTCACTTGATTAATTGGTTGAAAATAAATCACAAATGATATTCCAGCCATAAAGTTTTATTTTTTAACGCAAATGCAAAAATATCTACAATACACTAATCAACTTGGCAATCTTGGCATCATTTACTTTGCGAAAAGTGAAGAGAAAATTCGGAATAGGAGTATTGAAATGCTACATAGGATGAGTTTGACATGGAAAAAGGAAAAGCCATTGGATTTGAATTTGTTTGCAAAGTCTTGTCTTTATTCGGTTCCTATTTATTAAATTTTAATCTAGTTAAAATAGGTTGGCTAATTTACATCTTCTTGGCATATAGATCGTATTGCAGTTGATGATCTATCGTTAGATCAGGGTTTAGTCCTCTTCATGCTGATAGCTCCTCTGGGTTGAAATCTGAAAAGAAAATTAAGGTTAAGTTCAAATACAAATACATATTGAAGAATGAACACAATTATCATTTATTGACTTCCAATAAGTCTCGCATAATTCCAAATCAGGAAGATATTGAGAAAGTTCTAAATGTATGTGGTTGTTCAAAAGTATGGTCCGAAAATTACATCGTTCAAATGTTGAGCACGGCGACTCGGCTCGCAGCACTATCTTCAGCTTGTCCAGAATATTTTTGGACAATAATTAAAGACCTTCACATAGAATCACAAATGCTCAAGTTTGTAGATATCGGGATTCATTGGTCACTGGAGCTTTTGGAGCAAAAAATCTCTCAGTTGGCAATATATCTTGAATATTTATCTATAGCACCATCTTGAGGAAACTGGAAGCTCTCTTAATACTATTCAAAAAGTCTTCGAAAATTAAACAAAAGTGAATTCTTCACCGAAAAGGCAAATCTGTTGTGCTATAAGTCTTCCTATTCACTTGATGAAATGAGCCTTTGCGGTTTTTCTCATTCCGAAATTGAAACTTGGCTTTGGAGAACACTTAGAAGAATGTGGCCATCGTGTTGGAGGTCTTCACAGCTTTTACCTTTCAGCACATTAACCAGGACTGAGAAAACAACTCCTCCAATGTTTAGGTGTCTTCTGAGGCTTGATAATTCCCAAAATTTCATACTGTAAGATCTAAGAAAGTGCTTGGTTGAAATAACATAGAGAGCTACATTTCTTCAAGGCATTGCCGCTTCAGGAAGTATCTAAAGAGAATGGGTCCATCAGAAAACTAGTGCAGATTCTGTGGAGAGAAAAACGAACATTCGAAGGAAGGAGCTCCTTGATGGAGAGATCCCAGATACTGGAGTTCTTTAGATCTTTTATGGTGGGAAGGAAGCATTCTATAGATGGTTGAGCAGTGATAATAGCCTTGATGGGACACAATAACCTCCAAGGTCTCAGCGCAAAGGAACCTCCTTGAACATCTACAATTTACATTGTGAAACTACTGAAGGAAACTACTTTGGAATCAAAAAAATTGTTGTTTAACTTAAGCATGCATCATTTAATATTCTACAGGACAGTGATTATTTATGAATGACTTAATATTATAATTCATAAGTTACCCATTGTCTTAAAATTCGCGAAAGGTGTTGATACTGCAAAGGGTTCAGTTTCAGTTTGACGTATGGTTTGTTACTTATAAATCTTGAGCCGATTAAGAGCTCTCCCTGGTTTTGAGAAGGACTGAGAAACGGCAGCATTTCCTTTTGGGCTCTCTTTCCCATTCCTCCGTAGCACGAGTGGCCGAAATTTGCACAACCTCCTGAAAGAAAAAAAAATAATTAACACTTACCAATAGGTTATACAATTTACATTTTTTCTATCAGATAGGCTAGCTGAAACTTAGTTAGAAAAGAGGGTAGGTTAGGTAGGCTTGAGCTGGTAGAAACGATACTTGAAAATAGATTGAGTATTTTTCGGGATGAATTTCATTCATTTATTGAATACTATAAAATAACAGGTTTACTACTATTATGAAGACATCAACAAGCATATACACTATACAGAGTCGAACTTAGAAGAGTAACACCGGGTTAAGCATAAGTCTGGAATGAAATTAATATTTGGGCAATTGATTTTTGATTTTCTGTTTTTTTTTGGCGATAAAAGATTCTTAACTGCAACCCTAACCATCTTTAATTTTTCAAAATCGAACAAATATCATAGTGGTCTCTTTGGAAAGCTCATATTAAATCAGCGGCGACCTAACCCATTGCAAGACTCCGCCTATTGTCTGTAGTTTTCCTTTTTCAATCAATTTTTGAACTCATGATTGTACTTTGGTAATAAGTGAGTTCCTGTGCGGATCGTGGTTCTGTGCCTAACAGGCCATTTTATGGTATATAAGTGCTGTCTGTTTTCTTATATTATTGTGTTCTCATCATTCTAATCATTAATTTTACATAAATGAACCATGATCTGTATTTTTAGCTCTGAAGGGGCAACAAGATATAGTTGCGAAACGTTGGTATTAGCTAAAATTTGCACACAAGATTTGTCACAAACATAGAATATCAGCTTGAGTGCACATTGTCGACAATGATATAAAAATAATTTATTTTGAAAATCTCCTGCACGTTCAATTCATGACCTTCATTATCCCTTCTTAATCAAATGACTTTTTTACGTCGTGTTCTAACTCCTTTAAACTAGAAAAAAATATTTCGAAAATTATCGAGCCTAAATAAAGCAGATATTGGGATTTTTGGACTGTTTTTTATTTAATGTTTTTAAAACAACGCCGACGTTTCGAAACTAAGTCGTTTCTTTTTCAAGGCTGGAATAAAAATTATTTAAAATTAAAATTATATATTTTTCAATATACCTAGTTTCTAAACAATATCGTCAATTATTGATAAAATCATCATTTTCTCAAAGACATCAAACTTGTGTACAGGGTATCCCAAATTGCTTGATTTTGGTTGTTTCTGGTACTTCTAGACTAGATAGGTGAAAACGTTGAATGAAGTCCTCGGCTCGATTTCCGTGAAAACACCAATAGTGAAAACCGTTTCAGGATATCTTCATTTGTTTTGAAGATCTAACGACATTTTGAAATTTTTTAGATTCAGAAGATGTGCCATAACTTTTTCATTTTCGAAAATATATGAAAAAGATAAAAACTTTCAACAAGCACTTTTTCACTGGGAATAAGACGTTATTCAAATTTTTTTTTATTTCAAGATTTTTTTTATGAAATAAAATGAAAAAAAATGCTTTCGTATTTAATATAAAAAAGTGGTTTTTCTCCACGAAAAAAAATTGAATATGGTTTGTTATTTCCGGGAAAAAAGCGCTTCTAGAATGTTTTAATCGTTTTCAGATATTTTCGTAAATGAAAAAGTTATGGCACATTTTCGAAATCGAAATTAAAAAATGAAGATATCGTAAAACGATTTTCACTAATGGTGTTTTCACAAAAATCGAGCCCAGGACACCTTACGAAGTTTTTACCTATCTAGTCCAGAAGTACCTAAAACAATCAAAATCAAGTAATTTGGGATACATTGTTAAGTGGGCGAAGAATATTATCGAGCCTATATGTGAAAGCGTCTAGGTCTAGCCACATCCAAGTGCATGTTCTCGCTTTGCCATGTTTTACTTATAACATTTATTTTTGTCAGAATCTCATTCCATAATAAAAATGATACTACATTATTACCTTTTCTAAAAGATGGCATTCACTGACCAACTGAATAGATTAAGGCTTACACGACCGGATATAATAACATTAAGAGTCTTCGGGGCTTGATGATTGTGGTCTATTAGGAATTATTCCACCTAATGTGAATTTTTATTTGAATTTCCAGAGTATTCCACAAAACTTGACTAAAATAGAGATAATATCGTCCAATACTCGTTGCAGAAGGCAATTGCAACACGAATGGGAAAACGAGCAAGTTTTTCTTGGATTCATTGAAAATCCTTAATTAACATATATATGTAGGAAGTAAAAACACTGACAACGAAGAACTCGGGATTTCAGTCACTGAACTCACTTTTATGAATATTTTCGTCTAATGAATTCGTCTCAGCTTTTCCGACTAGTTACCGTATAATCACTTAGTCGCGTCTAAGAAAATTCCGTCTAATCGGTTCTTCTGAACAGCGTCTAATTAATTGTCAATGTTCTGACCGTCTCTCGTGAAGTTCTCTGATTGACTATCCATTTTTCTCGAAGTATCCCATGATCTCTTTTCCCCGCTAGACCTAGGAACCTTCAAGTTATTGCATTCCCATGATTCTCGACTTTTTCGAATCAACACCTGCTAACACTCAAGAAATCTAGCGTCTAGCGTCAAGTGCCTCGAACCGTCTGATAAACCCTCTGAATGGTGCACTCGAGTCCAGTTCCGAGGGCAAAAATTTAAAACTACTATAAACTAACTAAATCTAAATAAAATAGCGGATCCCACATATAGTTTAGAAGAGAGTATATTAAGTTATGTATTATCGTCGCGCAATGAATTTACTAGAGATGAATATTTTGTGGCGCAAGTTCAAAAATTGAATATTAATGATGAAAAGGACTTCATATTCAGCCCAAGATCAGCTTGAGGATGATATTCAATGTAACTCCTCGTAATTTTAATGAATAGTTTTGCCAACTTCTGACAACCCTTTCAAAACGAGATTTCCCAGACTTTCTCACTATAATCTGTTGATAAGGCGACCACAGCGTGAAATTTCATTTTCCCATCATATCTAATGTTGTGCCATTCATTCTCAGGTTATTACAGAATGGGTTCAACGGTAACAATTAAATTCTGTTACACTCGACAACACATTGTTTCGAATATGCATATCAGTATATAACAATACATTTATTTTCATTCTGGCACTCTTCCAGAAACAAGTGTAAGCTGTTGAGGCCTTCTTGGAAGATTTCATTCAGTATCTGCTTTTCCTAATCTGATGAGAGCATAAATGAAAATCAAATTACTGAGCGAAATAATGTTCCCTTGCGACTCCAAGGGAGATTCAGATTGCAATTAATCAGATGGCGCCACAGGGGTTATGAAACAATGCCAAGTAGACGATGTAGATCAGCAGTCGTTCTGAAGTGAATGTTGAATTAATCTTTGTAGTTGTATTTATGTGCCGAGTGTCCTCAAATCACTAAGCATTTGATTGCTTGGGACCGTATGAAGAAGTTTACTAACCAATCGGTTGATATTGAAGTGTATGATGTGAATAAAGATGAAACATTATTTATTGTATAGTCCTTATACTTTTTCGTCGAATCACTTCCAAAACAAGGTTTTTTAACCATTTTTGCGTTAAGTGAATTTTCGTAACCAAAATCAGGTTAAACCTAAATGTACTGTATAAACCAGATAACTGGTGGCAACTGAACAACGGAAAAAGTAGCGACTCGTGTGAGCTTCTTTTGTAAATTAATTTCATTCACACAAAATCAACAAAATGTCACCTACTCACCTGGTTTTCTCAGTAAGCCCAAGATATGCTGTAAATTTTTTTCCCAACAATTTACATACAGCTGACCGTCAATAAAATGCGATATAAGTTAAGTATACCGACAAGAAGCATCATGAGTGGTTGTAATTTCAACAACTTGAAATTACAGAACGCAATATCGTTAAATTCAAAATGACAAATATCAACCCTAAGAGAAGAATCAATTTTCAAACAATATTCCTTTAGAAACGATAACGTAACATACAGAAATAATATTTTATACTTATAAGCAGCAAATTATGAAGACAAAACTTTTTGAATTCCCCCTTCAGACTTTTCACCATTGTGAGATAAATATCAAATATTTTCCGAGATGCCGATAGCCTATGGACTATGTGCCTACTCTTTTAAGTTGAGTTGAACAATATTTATTCCAATAAGATGTGAACGAAATCACTATTGGTATGAAATGCGGAAAAAATCAGATAAAAATGACCACCCATGTCTTGGTCAATTTTCAAGTAAAAATCTATTTTAACGCAGAATTTCAAAGGAACCCACCTTTTTTTCTGAGGTTTCTAATGTAGGCAGAGAAGCAAAAAACTCATATAATCGAAATTTTTTATGTCTGTTTTGAAATAGATTCTTTTATATTTTCTATGGGAAGTTTGTTTCTCTACAAGAAGCTTCGCATACAATATATCGAAATTTTGCATTATTAAAAAAACTAGAAGGTGTACTTTTTCATCTACATTTGAACCCTCTAATTTATTATCACTCCGTGGTTTATTCTTGTTTCATAATCCATCGAATGGTTTGTGCAAAAAAATCCCTGAAAGTCAAAGTTAGTTATTCTTCTGTTTTTAAGGCATAATTAATAGCCTGCGAACCTTTAAACTTTAAAACATTTCGAGCAAAATTTAAGGTTAAACTTTTAAAATGAGGGTACCTACCTTAAAAAGAGTTCCTTGGCAGTTTAATGTATATTGAGGCGTTATATAGCAATGGCATGATATTGTTGATGGGTTATTTCCTTTTTCTTGTGTTTCATATTGTCTGAATATGGTTCTCATGAAAAAAAAAGAAGGAGATTGGGTGGAAAATTTAAGACAACTCAAGGATGACGCGGCGCATTCACCAATTCGTAACCGGGGTATCTTTGACATTTACCCCCATAACTTGAAATGAAAGGCGAATAGCTTCATAAAAACTGCAGAGAGGCAAAGCCAATAGGTTTATTTTTTTCAAATTTTGCGGAAGTTAGAGAGTTGTGCCTCCCTACTAGAGCTGCTTTTACCACTGCAAATAATTATGAAGATTCATATTCAATAACGATTGACACCCATCACATTGCCAGAAGACCATTGTTATTCAGAATAATTCAGATCATATTCGAAATTTCCTCATTGATATTAGACATTTAGTGATTTGTTGATTTAGATAAATGCCTGATTAATTTTCAAATGGGAAATATGCTGACATTACCTGGCCTTCAAAGTTCCCTGATTTTAATTCCGTGGAGTGATCAGTTTATAATAAGAATTAAAGAAGCTAGCCAGAAAAAAACAATCGGAATGTAATGCGGAAAGCAATTCGGATTTTCTGAAGCCAGCGAGGACATGTTTATACATGAAGCAGTTAATGTAGTTTTTTCGTTTAATTTTGTATTTATGTTTGTTTTGTTGATTTTCTTATAATGAGAGTGGAATGGCCTGCAGCTATGAGAAAGAAAATCAATATGATATGTAATTACTGAGCAAGTTAAAGTAATAATGAATTCAATAGTTTTCATAATTCACTATGAAAAGTCACTTCAAACGACTTTCAGCAATCCTTCTTGAAATCTTCACATTTACCTTGAAAATTTGTGCAAACTGTCTGCGCGAAAATTCTAAATGCAAACCTCAGTTCAGTTTTTGTGATCTTCTCAAATATGGAAACAGATTTCCAAAATTTTGATTGTTTCGAAGATTCAAGCAATTCTTAATTTTTTGTTAACCCGGACCTGGATTTTCCTTGCGTTAATTGAAGAAAATATATCGGGTGGTGCGTCTGATATTGCCTCGCGAAGAAACGGGCAAATTTCATAAAGCAGCCTGTATCTCCGTGACAGAGACAGTAAGAGCCCACCAATCTGCCTGTTGAGTATTTCCGTTTACCAATGAAACACCCTGTATATGTCTCTGAGAGTGAAAACAAGTAAAAGGGCAAAGGGTTTAATACTCAGAGGAGTGTAAGTTTCAGTTTAAGGATGCCAAAATACAAGTTTTTACGTGGTAATATACGGGTTATGTCGATTTTCCATTCACATAATTTGGCCTGAGATGTGAACTATTAGTAAAGCAAATTTATAGTAAAAACATAATGGCTTCAAAAAGTGGAGCCTGAATTTCGTATCCTCTTTAAACAAATTCTTATTTTACTTGAATAAAAATTTTCGCTGAAAATGGCGAAATGAAATTTGCACTAAATGCTCAAGCCCTCGCTCTTGGAAACAAGGGCGCCAAAAGTGACTTTTTTAGTTCTTTACATTATGTTTTCTCGTGCCAGTGTAGGTATATATGTCGGGAAAATTGGAAACAATAAAATGAGTGATAAAATGAGATTGAAATGAAAGCCGAAAGATTAGGAACGTAGTGAACATTTGATCGAAATCGACTCGTTGGACATTGTTTTTCCTATTTAAATGGCATCCTATTTCTGTTGATTCCTCACCTCAGTTTATCGATTGTATGTTTACTCAACCACATATCAACACCAAACGTCCTATAAATCTTTTACAGCCTGTGTTCGTGCTGACACCCGATTTATACAAAATTTCAACCCTTATTTCCAATACGATTATATTCTCCATACCGAAAAATCATTGATAAAATGTTAGGGTACACTTTTTCTTCTTAGTTTAGCCATGATATTGACTCTTATTAACGTTATTAATTTTACACTTGAACGGTCTTGTTATTGTTGTTTGGTAGAGTCTAGTCCCCCATATATTGTCTATATACAGGATGTCCCAGAAGTCGACGTCAAGCCGAAATCAGGTAACATGCTGAGTCATAGTGGTCATCATAAAAATATTTAAGAAAACCTTTCTAGAAGCCTTGTATTTTTCAAATTATATTGCATTTTCTATTATTCGAGTAAATATACAACCTGGACCAATTCTCGAATATCTGTTGCTGAAATTTTTTTCTCTTGATTTTTTGTTTTTCTTATCTTTTTCTAGTTATAAAGATTTGTTGCCTAGCATTAATAGTTTGTATCTAATTTTTTTATGTAATTCTTGCTTTGCTTGTAAATTGAATAGCTCATTGTTGATCTAACGAATTCTGCATAATAAAGACTATTTATTATTATTACTAGCTAACCGGCAGACTTCGTAATGCCTCAATTGATAAATAAAAAAGCAGATTATTTCCATTCAGATTGATGAATATTATGTTTTATCACAAATTAAATTCCTGAACGCATACATAATATTTGAAATTTGACAACCAACAAATAGCTAGGTCGTTCCTTTATGTCGATGGATTCCCCTTATGACAAATAGTTCATCTTTCTATTTTTGTGAGTGACGGTTACTACATCTACGTGCGCGAGAACTTTCTTGACTTCGGTGATCCTTCGTGATAGTGACATTTAAATTGTAACAAAACTTAATATTCATCAATCTGAATAGAAATAATCTGCTTAAAAAAGCAGATTATTATTATACATAAAAATTTATCAATTGAGGCAGTACGAAGTCTGCCGGGTCAGCTAGTTTTAATATAAAATTAAATACTATAATAAGCTATTATGGTTTAATACCTTGAAAGTGGGCATGAAACTATCCTCTGTATACTATGTGTTTCGCGAAACGATGTTATCTGAAAGCAGCTGTTATATTTCTGAATGTTGGCCAAGAAGTGTTTGGAATCAGTTCCTATCCCAGAATATAAAGTACGTTAGGGATCTGGTGGTGGAACCAATTGTGGCAATTTTACTTTGCTCCCAGCACAACATGATCCAGTAGATTCACCACCGTATTTCAACGCCTTATAATATTCACACATAAGTATATATCACAAAAGATCAACTGCATTAAGAGGACGTAACTTGAAATGTCACTTTCACAAATGATCACCGGAGCCAATAATGACATAGATCTCCGAACATGATGTTTATCGAATTATTAGTTGACTATTTATTATTTATTGATAACATTGGTGTTTAGTGCAAACTGTGCGTCCTCCTCACTTGAAGAAATTATTGAAATCGAGAAATAGATATAACGATGTTATAAATATTGCAAAATCAATTTTGAAACATCGATGTTTAATGTTCAAACATTGATGATCATCGTGAATCAATGATAATCGATCACCTATATTTCTAAGGAAAAACTATATTTAATACTTTGCATTTTTTTTATCAAGATCAAAATTTTGCCAAATTGTTCCAGCCGTTTTCAAGTTTAGTGTACTTAACGCACAGCAATTCATTTTTATATATACAGATTATTATCATTTTCAAATTTTATTTTCCCTATGTGTCAATCTTCAATTCTAAGCCAATTGTTCCAACTTAAAAAATAATATTACTTTTTGCGAACAAAATATTTAAAATTAATATTTCGACCCACTTCAACTGATAGTTCTAAAAAAATTGTACTTCATCAGTTTGGCAAATTGCTCCAAAAGTTAGCACATTAAATAAGGTCTCTAAAATGCTATAACACTTACTACATCTGTTTCGAACAATTTTTCGAACATTGTAATAACGATTCTAGTGCATCCAATATTTCGAGAATCCGGATGAATCAATATTTAAGAAAGGTGGTGATATGACCCTACATAATTCATTCGATTTTTAACAAAATATTTGGTCAAATTCGCTGGAGAACCAGTGGCGTTGCGAGGGGGGAGGGGCAAGGGGGGGCATCATGCCCTGTGCGCTACTCATACAGGGGCGTCAAATGGTTAGCAAAACAAAAAAATTGATGGATTGAGTGGGATTTACTGCAGCTAAACAAGACTCAATCGTTGTGACATACTTTGGAATAATTGAAAACATATGTTTGTTTTCGTCACGATGGAAAAATTGCCGTGAAAAAAACTGTCAAACTTGAATCTGAAACACAATGGGGCGCCAGAATATAAGCGGTTAGGGATATTGTTGATGAGCTAGGGAAGATAGTTGAACTATTAGAAAAACTGGCAGAGATACACCACTACAAGTGACAACAGAAGTGAAGCTACAATTCTATTATAAAATAATAGTATATTCTAAAACAAGTTGCAGAATGAGCTCCTATTCCAACACGAATGCGAAGTTCGAAAACGAGCGACGAAGGAGCGAGTTTTCGATAGCATGAGTGTTGGAATTGCCTTCTGCAACGAGTATTAGACGGTATTTTCTCTATTTCAGTCAATTTTTGTGAAATACTCTCGAAATTCAAATGAAAATTCAGATTAGTGACTTTTGTATTGTGTCTTGGCAGTTGGTGTGACATACGAAATTTGACAGATCACGGAATTTGAATTGATTTGATTCGAAACTTGATTCGATCGGAGGTCAGTACTGAAAACCATAAAACGAAAAATATAACTAAAAACAATGCTGTAATGAGTTTCATTACAGCACTACTTTTAGTACTGTAATGAACTCATTACGATACTGAAATAGAGAAACTTACTTTTAATTTCATAATTTTAGTTCATTTCTGATTTGAAATCAGGAGAGTTGATCGGGTACAGCTCAGATTACAAGGTCCTGGGGTCCTGGATCTGGATTGAATTTTAGATAAGCGTTTCATGATCTTGAATCATTAACGACTGAACTAGCCCAAATTCGGGACAAGCTCTGTGAAAAATGGGATATTGATACAACGTGTGATAAGACTCAGAAAATATCCAGTAAATTAGTTAGAGATGTTGGTTTTTCCGCCGAAAGTGAAATTTCTCGCGTTATGAAGGGCATTCTTGATCATCTCCAATAAGAAATATGTTCACGATTAAGTGACGCTGATATGAAATTTGGATTTTCACTAGATATTGAAAATTTATAACAAGGATAATGTTGACAACAACCTTGAAGAAAATTGTAAAAATTTCGGTGAATTTTATATAATACTGTTTCAACGGAATAGAATTCTTCAACGAATTAGGTGATAGCAAAATGTAACTCTGCATTAAAAAGAAATTAAATCTTGATCTCCTTTGGAATTTCTGAATTCTATAAGCTCGCATGGAGAAGATATTTTTCCAAACCTGATGAGAGTTTCACCTACTCTCTCAGCTTCAATTGCTAGCTGCAACGATTAATTAAAATTACATCTGACATATCTACGATCAACGATGGGACGAGATAGCCTAAGTGACTTGGCATTTTTAAGTGTGGAAAGAGAAAATTTTGAAAAGATGAACTTTGATGACATTATTGATGAATTGGATTCATCAAAAGCAAGGAAAATTCATACATAGTAATAAGTTATATTTATATTTACTACTCGTATATTCTTATTATTATTAAATTTTTATCTCCTTGAAGATAATGAATATTAACTTTTTTAAAGTTTTAAAACTGCATTTCTATCAATATCTCTTCATAAGTATATAAAACGAATGAATGAATGACGTACCTATATCTTGAAGTAATTCTAGATGATCGTATATACATTTCAAAACCTATTCTTGTTTTCTCTTCTCCTTTTTTTGTCCAAAACTTAAGGCCTTGCTTGAGACTATGGCTTTATTTATTTAACTTCATTTACTTCATATGTATTTCACATATAATATTATATGCCATTATGAATTTAGAAGGAGGGCGCTAAAAAGGTTTTGTGCCACGGGCGCGAATTAAGCTCGCTACGCTGCTGTGGAGAACGTACCTTTTTTCTTAAATTTTTTTTCTTTCACAGCTTCACGGTAAAATTCAAGGGTTTCAAATCAGGTGAACAGGCTGGCCACGAGATTGTACCAGATCGCCCTATCTATCTACTCGGATGTTCTTCATTCAGATATTCTCTAACTGAAAGGGCATAGAGCGGGCAGCCACATTGCTGGAACCATATTTCTATATAAATGCTAAGTAGTCCATCTTTTAGTAAATTTGATGAATTATTTTGTGAAATATAAATGTATAATGAATTTTAGCATTTAAGACCTCTGGCATCTCAAAAGGTTATATGAATCTTTCGTCAAAATTCCAGTCCACATAGGTATTCACGTAAAAACGATATTGAGATCTATCTCCTCTCATTAAATTCGGATTTTCTACGTGCAACTCGAATGAATTGTGGTTTCATGTCACCACCTTTTTTAAATGTCGATTAATCCGGATTCTAAAAGTTCGAAGAAATTGCTCACTGTATTTCTTTAAAAAAGAACGTTTTTTCCGACTGATCTAAGGAAAAATGCAGTTAACGTTACATCATTTTGGAAACCTTATTGAATGTGGTTTTGGAGCAACTTGCCAATCTGATTAAGTACAATTTTCTTTCAGAACTATCAGTTGAAGTGGGTCGAAATATTAATTTTAAATACTTGGTTCGGGAGAAAGTGACTTTATTTTTCAAGCTGGAACAGTGGGCTTAAAATTGAAGATTAGGACCAGTAGTTTTACCACGGAATTCAGCAGAAGCCGCATTTCTTAACTTTCTTCAAATTACCTCAACCTATTTTCTGCTACCATTCAATCGGTGGATAAATATTGGTTTTATGCAAGATGGGGCGCTCTCACATTATACACTTGCTGTTAGGGAACATTTAGATCAAACATTTCCGAGAAGATGGATGGGACGAGGAGGCCCAGTGTCATGGCCCGCTTGATCTCCCGATTTGAATCTTTTGGACTTGTGTATTTGGGGTTGAAATGCTTAGTGTATGTGAAGTCAGTGAATATTATCAGATTGAACTATCCTGTCAAATGATCCGAATAACCAGATTTTTTTGGAAGAATACGTAGTGCCTTCCCGCGACGATTTACTTTCTGAATTGAAATGGACGGTGGTCATATGGAACACTAGGAGTCGAAAATAAACCGAATATCTTCTGTAATTTATCGTATTTGGTTACTCTAGTAGTTAATATTTTGAAAATACGGCTTATCTGGGGACCCATGTTTATATGAAACTTTTATATTATTTTTAGGTCTAGAATCATCTCCCAAAATAATGAAAGTTGTTCTTCAAAACCCGGCATAGAATGGGCAGGTGAAGCTAAGCTGCCTCAAAGGGCAGTATAATACCTATCGTATTTCCTTGTAAGTGCACTAACTGCTGGTTGGATGGTTCATTCACTTTGGAAAAGACTCTCTTCCTTTAAAAGTTGTGTTTTTTTTTGAAAAAAAATTTCACATATTATCTTCAGGAATGATGTCTTCCAGGTCATATTACTAAATTTGAGTGAATTTTCATGAACAAATTTCAAGAGTGACTTGAAAAGGTAATGTCTTGAGCACCCAAATCTGCCAAATGTAAATTATGGCTACGGTCTCGGCAGGAAAAAGTCCACAAAAATGAATTGATCGATTGTGAATTGAGAGTGTCAGAAATAAGCTCTTCGCAAAGTAAGTGCCTTGATTAGTTCAACTTTGATTAATCTGACTTTTTATGTGAAAAAAAATTAAATATTACAGAGGCGAATCGGCAGTCACCTGCATGGATTGAGCAAGACAAACCCGATCCAAATCGTGGAAAAACAACAATCGGTCCGCGTATTTCGGATGCATGGGATGATTTTCATGGACTATTTTGGAACGAGAGAAACCAACATTCATTATTAAACAGGGTGATTCCGGAGGAGGCCGTCAGATTTTAGGAGAGGTTTACACAAGTCAAGACAGTTTCGAAACAATGTGTGGTTTATGGCTGGGAGCCTTAATTGAGAGTCTACCTGCAGGTTGAATTTTTGATGCAATTCTAAGTGTAGAACAATATGATTGTGTTTTTCCAATAATTCGAACACTTTTTCGAAAATACATCGTGAGATTTATGATAATTTTAGATTAAATTTGCAGGTTTGTAAATTCCGATCTCAAAAATTTGCTACCTGTTTCAGATTATACCATGATGTGACAATACTGAGACGTTTTAAGTTTTCTTGGCACACTCCTCCAGTTTTCCTACACGAATTTTCTAAAGAAGAACCAGTGAGAATATTTTGAAGTAGATGGTGAATCTGTATCGTCCAAGGCCGCAAAACTCTTCCTGAGTTCTGAAATAGTTTTCCCAAATTCGAAATTCATATTTAACCGCTCATATATAAAATGTCTCAATTCAGAAAATATTTATCAAAACAAATGATGAATAATTCTACGACACATATGAAAGGCAAAACTAAGGATTAACACAAATTGACTCAGAATTTTCGAAATGGTTTCCACTTATTTGAACACATATTCTCCCTTTTTTTTTTAATTTTCAATTGATATTCTAATGATAGTTTGATTGTGCTTCAACCTTCCTCGAGAGTTCATCAATTTGATGTTTTTTTCACATAAAATAATCTAGAAAGTTGAAATTAGGCGATCTTTGTATTAGTTTTTTTCAAGTGGTTCTCTTTGTTTACTTATGTCTAAAGATATTCTCTGCATTGAATAAACTACTTTAGAACTCAGGAAGAGCATTGCATCCTTGTACGATACAGCATTACTGTCCAGATCAGAATTTCATAACTGCTTTGGAGCGAAATTACGATATTGTTCTTTTTTAGAAATTTTTTTCAATAAAACTTGGGGTGTACCAATAAAAATATAAACACCTGAGTGTTGTCACAATAGGGTACAATTTGAACCAGGTAGTGAATGATTGAAATCGGAATGCACAGGGTGTTTTTTCATCTAGCAAAATTAATCTCAAATTAACACAATTCACACCTTGTATTTTTTTAAACTATTGAAATTGTCGAGAGTACACTCTTATATCGCTCTACAATGAAAATTTCATTGAAATGATCACGCCCTAACAAAGTTATGATTGAAAGAAAAATCGGACAAATCCCCCTGTGGATTCTAAAAAGGCCCCTAATCATAAACCAAATAAATATGGTTTCTAAACTGTCTTGAATCGTGTAAACTTCACCTAAAATGTGACGGTCTCCTCCGGAATAATCCTGTATAACTTCATTGAAGCGTTTGAAGATCGAACTAGTTAAAAAAATATCGCATTTGACAAAGAAAAAAGCATTTTTTGATCAATACCATGCACCGTGTAACAAATCTTTAAAAACGATGGTAAATATACAAGGTGCGCTATCCATAACTTTCCACCCTGAATTTTGAGCTTTGGGATGAAATAACGAAAAAACGCTCGGATAGGTAAAATGTTACTCAGTATTCCATCAATAACTTTCCCTATTCAAAAATGAGAGCTGTTAGGGGTTGCGGCTAGAGGAATAGTGATATCAAACTCATTTGAACACCCTTATTTGTCCCCCTTTCAACAAAATTTGACCTGTCCGAGCGTTTTTTTCGTTATTCCATCCCAAAGCTTAAAATTCGGAGAGGAAAGTTAAGGATGGCCCACCCTGTATATTAATTTCCAGAACAGTCACCTCCCCATATACTATATTCTCTTGGTGAAAAAGGCATATTGTAATACAATTTTGGTATCGAAATCAGCTATTATTTAAGTATAACTCTCGAAGGCAACTATGTTGAGTGATAAAATCGAAATTCGCGAAATAAATGTTTTTTCTTAGTCATCCTACAGACTTATTAACTTATTCCCAAGAAGTCGAGGTACATTCTAGAAATTTATTGGAAACGAAATGGATGTTTGGCTGTGGGACCACTTATCTCAACAAAGGACTTGATAGACGTTGAATGTGCGCTGATTTCGGATTTCTTGTTGTTGAAAAGGACTCTTCTTAGCGCACTACACCGTGAAAATGATTTACGCAACCCCTCTTCACATAATGGTTTTGTTGGAATTATATTCTTCGAAGGAAAATTTGCAGATAGTTATGCCCACCACACTGGGCAATGGATTTCACACTTGGAATTATATGAAATTTACCTTTTGTAATGCCTAAATAATGATCTCTAGTGAAAAAAAGAACAGTTAGAGAGTTTTTGAAAGATGGTTAAAATTGATATTAAAAAAAGTCTTCCGGGCTTTTTGACCGTGCTCCATCAGGAATAATTTCACCTAACGTTTCGCCTACAACTTCGGTAGACATCTTCAGAAGATTCTTGGTCTGAGATTGTACCTCGAACGCTGAATTTCTGACACTGTCAGAAATGTAAGGTGAAATTATTCGGCCAATAGGCTCGGAAGACTCTTTTAATATCAGTATATCCGGTCGTGAAAGCCTTAAACTATTTATGGTTAAAATTGACATCCAGATCGGTCACAGTATATACAGGGTGTCAATTTGAAAATTTGCCAGACCAATTATGTCCCGTTAGTGACATTTTGAGAGAAAATGCCGAAATAGGTCAATTTCTATTGGGAGGGCATATTTTGAGTATAATTGTAAGCCGAAATCTCTCCAACCCTAATATTCCCTTCATAATAGGGAATAGAGGGTGAGCTATACCTAAATTGAAAGACAATTTGCCCCTCTACATGAATTCTCATTGAAATTTTTCAGTGACTCTCAAGTATTTATAGGGCCTTCATATTTACTATGTTTAACTGAGGCCAAAAAGGTTATCAGTTGCCTTATCTTATCCAAATCGAGAGGATTAAATAATATGACGAAGATTACTGGATTAGCTTGGAAAGTTCATTTTGAACAGAAAAAATTCAGAATCAAGTTTCTTGTATTTATTTTATTTTCCTCCAACAATTAATCTTTTGAAGTCAAACAAATCTTCAGATTAAAATGAAAAAATCTTATGGATCCCGGAAATATGAAACGGGGTGTACACAAGAATGTTTTGTCGTTTCCAACTTGTTAATGGAATTATAATTTATGGACCACTTCTGCCAGCTCGCCCAAAAGCTTTAGGAAACTATTTGATTCCATTCATTCGTAACAATATGATCCTGCAATAGTCGACAAACAACTGCTTACTGTGAAATACATAAGTGAAACTCTTGCAGTTCTCGTTAAAGTTTTTCTTTTTTCTCTCCTCATTCTGATACTCCTTGTGAATCTTGAAAAGGGGATCGAAATTCCCGATTTTTCTTTATTTTCTTAAGTGAAACTTTGAGCTTGTTATCACGATCATACCATATATTGCAACAGGTACCATGGCTCTCATTGAAATTTTCAATTAATTTCATTCTAAGATCGTCAGTCATATATTATAGATATATATTATATTATTTATATATATCATTATTTCAATGAGCCATTCTATTTTAGAGGTTATATACAGGGTGTTATATTGAAAAAAACTTACATTGGTCCAGGTACCAGTTAGTTTCTGCAGAATTTAATTTCTAGTATTCAACTCCAAACGTAATTAAATCATTCAAATGAGCTTTGAAATTTATACAAGAATCTAGTACCTATATCTCCTAGATATTAAGGATTAAAATTCTGTCTTAAGGAAAAATGAGCCAAATTCACCCCCAATTATCCATATTTTTCATTTTTACTCGAATGGAAATAAGGAACCTTGGTCTCATTTGGTTTTGGGCATAAGTGCCACTCAACAAAGTAGTATGTACTAAAATCAGTATGAAGGAAAGCCAGAGCAATATCATCGAGATATATCATTTTTTCAATAAAAGTGACAAGAATATCACATAGATATAAGTTGAGAATAGAAGATTAGCTAAACCTGATCCTTGTGGAAGGACATCATTCAAATTCCTGAAAATTACGTGTATTATCGACAAAAACTAGAAATCTCTTCTATCTGATAGTATATACCTAACGTGCTATTTATTATCAATAAAAATTCGAAATCTTATGTCTAATAGCGACTAGGTAGGTATACTATGAGATAGTGAGTTTCGAGTTTTTGTTGGTAGGTATTGAAAAGACAGCAGTGCAGGTTTGTTTTCATCATCTTCCCTATTGAAAACTCGTAACTACATAGAATCAGTAATGCCGGATGATGTATGTATATGGATTGATTGGAATTCAATTGGTGATGCAATGGGTCGCAAATTCAGGATATAATTACCCAAATTGCATATAATCTGATTGATCATGATGTACACCTATTGAGTACATGGTACAGATACCAATGGAATTCTGACGTAAACATCCAAGGGATTTTTCATGGATTTTCTAGAAGTTTTCGAAAGCATGAGTGTTGGAATTGCCTTCTGCCACGAGTATTAGACGATATTTTCTTTATTTCAGTCAAGTGTTGTGAAATAATCTCGAAATTCGAATAAAAATTCAGATTAGTGACTTTAGTATTGTATCTTGGCAGTTGGTATGACTTACGAAATTTGACAGCTTACGGAATTGGAATTGATTTGATTTGAAAATTGATAGGATCGGAGGTCATTACTGATAACTACAAAACGAGAAATATAACTGAAAACAATATAGCACTACTTCAGTACTGTAATGAACTCATTATGATACTGAAAAAGAGAAACTAATGTTACTGGTCTGAATATATACTTCGCGCAACAATTAGAGGAAAAGAACAATTTTAAAATTTTTTGATGATTTTCAACAGGCTTCAAATGGTCGTATGTAGTATAGGAAATAAAAAAAACTAACTTTTGCAGCTCTAGTTTTTCGAATTTATTGGTGAACAATTTTTCGGAGTACTGGTAGCCATGCAATCTTCGGATAAAGCACGAAGAAAAAATTTTCAAAATTAGAAACAATTTTTTTTGCTCTACGCGCATGGAAAAAACTTTTCCGGCTGGACCGATGCGAAGGTCGCATAGCCTGTTCATTCAGCTCTAATTTGCTTTTTACGACCCTCGGATATAACCATTTGTCTTCGAGATATCCAATTTTGAATGCATAAGGAGCCTTTTTCACTCAACTGCCGATATCTCCTGATCGCCTAACGAGATGACGGGCGGTTTCTTTTTCTGCAGAAAATTCCCTACAAGAATATTTTACGTTCAATTAAAACATTTTTTCACCTGTGAATTTAACGTGAAGAAAGAGCAAAAAATGCCATTTCGATTAAGATTGTTCTGAAAAAAAAATAAGCAATGGGAAATAGACGTTATTACTTTTCTACCATTAAATCTAAAATGTTTGACAGAAAACTCATAAGACGTTGGAATTCCAGGTATCTTCTGCGTGAGATTCAGCCAAGAACACCCTGGATGGGCTAGTGCCAGGAAAAACTCAATGAAGGATACCATCAATAAGAATAAATATGAATAATATGTCCAGAAAAACGAAGTGATATTTCTCAAAAATTTCGTGAGCGTAGCCCTGTATGCATCTGAAGATCTGAGACTTCAAGAAGCGAACAGTCTATGAAAATCTCAAGAACAATAGGCATAAAATTTTAGAATAATATGTTTCGAAATTGTTTTTTATTCTGAACAAGAATTTTCATGAGAAAAAATGTTTTAGAATACATACAAATATCACCTAATAGTGTTGGCCAGAGAGTGTATAGAATCTGTATTGAAATATTGTGTTAGAGGTATTTGGTATTAGTTTGAGTTATTCACGAACAAAGTCAAGATCTCATGAAATATATCTTGAAAATTAAGAAAATTCCTTAATTAGAATACTAACACCATGTGTATGAATTTGGCCCAATACTTTTGGACTTTCGAAAAAGATTTTGTTGTGCTGAATTGTGAAAGGTTTGTACTATTTCGTGTCGTCGATTTTTTTCTCAATTCCATGGGATTCTCGAGATCTTTGGAAAGAATGGGCCAGCCTAGCACTTTTCGAAAAATTGGATTTCAATTTTTCCAAAAGTCTGTCTCATTCAGCCAAAAATTGAAATAGAAAAAAATAGTAGCTCACACTTTCGATTTTTCTTCTCACAAATGAATGGAAAAGTTTGTACTTCATTTGTTCTGAATTGTGCCGTGAATATTTCCACGAAAATTCTTAATATTTTCCGGCAAATAACGAGAATGAAAAAGTTATTTTTATTTATTTACTAGCTGACCCGGCAGACTTCGTACTGTCTCAATCCATAAATAAAAAAGCAACTTTAATATTATAATAAAATATTATCGTATAATACCTTGAAGGTGGACATAAAATTGTCCTGTACAATATGTGTTGCGCCAAACGATATCGCCTGGAAGCTGTTATATTTTTGTATGTTGGCCAAAAGTGTTTAGAATCAATTCCTCTCCCAGAAACTAAAGAGCGTAAGGGATCTGGTGGTGGGACCAATTGTGGCAAATGGCAATTAGATATAAGCTAGCTTATCCGGCGAACTTTTTTCGCCTTAGAGATGAATAAAATTGTACTAACCATTGGTTTTTTTTAAGAAGGAAATATATTAGGTGAAATACGAAAAAATACGAAAGTACAAAAAATTTAATTGCATTGAAATAGGTATGTACAGGGTGATTGTTTATATTCTACTCAATAGCTATCTCAGTTAATATTGGTCGTACAAAAACGTTTGAATGGGCAAATTTGAAGTATATTTTATGGACATTCAGAATTCAGTACTAAGAAATTAAAAAGTTTTATCCCGTTGTATATTTTCTATGGAGCGATAGGCCTAATAATTAATAATTGTGAAAACTTGATAACTTAAAGAAGAAAAAATTACCCTCAGCAAAATTTTTTGTAGAATATTTTGCCGGATCACTTTTTCCCTCATATGGAGAAAATAAGAAAAATCAGTAGATTGTATGAAAATCAGCATACCTAGCAACAGCGCGTGTGAAGTTAGTTGGTCCAGCACTTCTGGAATTTCGAAAAATTTTCTGGTTTACTGAATTGTGCTAGGTTTGTGCCGTTGGGATTTTCTTTTCGTTACATACGGTTCTCATGATATTTCACTAAACATGCTGCATGTGTTTGTTCAACACATTTTGTAAAATATCTTCAGAACCGAAGGTATGGAAAAAACATTTCAACGGCACAAAGCTGAACAAACCTAGCACAATTCAGCACAACAAATAATTGAGCACAACAAAAACTTCACACACACACACACACCTACACACACACTGTTGCCAGGTATGCTGCTTTCTCCTACAATCTAGTGGTTTTTCTTGTTTTCTCCATATGAGGGACAACCTGTTGATTTTTTCTGAAAATGTGACACAAATGCGGGGCACAATCAAATAAAATAATTTGCGTCGGAAAAAAGAAAAGAGCTGGGCTGGTTTTTTCTTCATTCTCATAATTTGCCAGAATTTTCATGAAAATATTTGCAGGCATAAGACAGAACACATGTAGCACAAATTTTTCCATTCGTTTGTGATAAAAAAAAAAATTTAGATTTTTCCGAAAACTACACAGACTTTTCAGGAATATTCGAACGGCGCAACCCAGTACCTACATAAGTAGCATGTTATTGGAATCCAATTTTTCGAAAAGTGCTCGGCTGTCCCAGTTTTTCGGTTTTTGAAATATCTCATAACAACATATGGAACAGCACAGACCTAGAACAATTTATCACAACAAAAACTTCACACACATGTATAGACCCCCTCTGATTTTGCCATAACTTGATAGGTCTTCAGCAACTTTTCCAATATTTACCTTATAAGATGAAAAAGGGAGGAAATGAAAAATAGAATTAGAGAAAAAGTAGAATTACACTGCAAAATTTTCGAAAACATGGAAAAATTCGATCACATTGTGAAAAATTTCAAATTAAATCTGATTGTTGAGGTACACAATAACTGAATTATATGAACGCCTTCATAACTTTACATTAAACTCACTTTTTCCTTCCGTCGCACCAAAGTTCAGGAACAAGAAAATGAAGAGAAACGTAGAAAAGGCATACCAACAACCCATGGAGAGTTATTTGTATGTGTGTTCGAATTCAACTCTGAACTGACTGAAAACCACCCGCTCTGTTTTCCTCTGCAGGAAAATTTGAAATATGACAAACTGTTTGAAAAACGTGCTTTTCAAACCAGCTTCTCCAACGCTCGCGCAGATGCGATCTTATTACAAGGGAGGAGCTTCTGGGGGGTGTTGATTTGTTGATATTACCATAATAATCTAGGTGAAAAGTTGATCCAACCAAAAAAGTTTTCATGTAAAATATTGTCAAGACGAGGACGTATTTCTAACATTGTCAAAAAGTTATCAAATTATCTCATGTAGAGCAAAGCAGCTAACTCTACACTCTTCATCTTCACAAGTCTTTATTTCATAAACTCTATGCCTTGGTCAAAATAAGTGACTTGGCCGTTTCTCTTTCGGGACGCGAGCGTAAGGTGAAAAATTCATTCGCTGTTCATAACTTTTCTGTTTTTATAGTTACGAAACGGCTAAGTCACTTATTTTGACAAAGGCATAGAGTTTATGAAATACGGAATTGTGAAGATGAAGAGTGTTGAGTTAGCAGCTTCGCTCTAAATGAGATCTGATAACTTTTTGAAAATGTGCGAATTACGGCCTCACCTTGGCAATATTTTACATGAAAATATTTTTGGTTGGATTTCAGTTCTTTTTGTACGTTGCTTATGACAAAATACTTTCATTTCGTTCATATTTTCTCCAAGAATAATCAAATAAAATATAATTATTACGAGATATATTTCAAGTTGAACTAATTCACAATTCATGTTCAAAATCAACAATAAACGAAGTATAGAAATATACCTTTACTTACCTAGGTTCAAGCTGCGATGGCGATATATTTGAGAGCTACCATCACAACCATATTGTATAAAAACCTATCATTATACAATAATCACAAAGGGAAATTGACAATGGAAAATGGTTATTACAGGGAAATTGTATTTGGAGTAAATACGTATGAGGCGTTTTACGAGCGCTTCATTTTATCCCCTTACTCAAAATGTGGGGTAATTTTCCCTGAGAATTCTTGAATATTTTTTTTAACATCTATAACAAGCAGTCCTCCGTTTATCAATTTTCAGACCACTAGCATCAAAATTGGCGGAAGTCTTATACAAACTTATACATCTCCTGGTTCTAAAGGTTGGGGGGTGAAAGTTTCATATTTAACAATTTTTCCGTTGTTTGTGTACTGATACAAGCTCACATACCAAATTTCAACTACATAAGACATCGGAAAGTACACACTGGTTGAAAATTTTCCTAAACGACATTCTTGAACTAATATTCCTATTGTATTTCTTCTGAACACGTTTTCGAATTTTCCAGTATTACCTATTGAACTGAAAATTGTGCAGTTAGTAATGCATGTAACAACACCCTCTATATTCATCTGGAGTCTTTTGAACACTTATTACTTATTATTCAAATAATCCCACACTAAAGTATGTACAGTTAGTAATTCATGTAATTCATCAGAAGAAAAGGTAGTAGATAAGTAGTCCCCGGCGCGGCGCTTCGCTTGGCTCGTCTTGTGAAACCGTTACAAAAATTCCTACGTGGAGTAATTAAACAAGCAAGGTTCTTTTAATTTGGTTTTTTTTCCATGCACGTTCTGGAGGAACGTCAGTGAACTCCTCCCTAAAAGGTTAAACCGATTTCAACTAAATTTTGGTGTGTGTTCCAGTGAACACAATTCAGTCCACCGGAAAATATAAATTTGATTAATTTTAAATCATGAAGATAAAAGTTTGTAATTTTTTTGAGTTAACTCAAACCGATTTCAGAAATTGACATAGGCCATATTTTTCAAAAAAGAATTATGAGGATCCACACCGCAACTTCAATAACGTACCAAATTCAGCCATAATTATGTACGCTGCAAAAACCGTAAGAGTATCATAATTCATACTTTTGTCGCTTTCATATTTAATGTAGATGATTTTTGTCTTTTGCACAAATCAACTCAGACGAAACATTGAATATCATCACGACAAAATTGATCTGAATTAGGAACAATTCAGCACGTATTTTGACCCTAGACTATATATATATACAGGGTGTACCAAGTTCGACGGCCTATTAGGCGTTTCTGGAGAACTAGACTTATTTGAAATCTGAAAATTGGGATTATGATATTGTTTGACATTATCTACCGAGCTAAAATATTCTTGGAGCCTGACCACTTTCAGTTATACAGGGAGCGAAAAAAAAATTTTCAAAATTTTTTTTTTCTGTTTTTTTCTTTTTGAATTTGAAAGAGTATGCAATTCTGAATACATTCGTACTCAAATCGTTGCATTCGTCGAAATACTTTCAAAAATATCGAGAAAAACCTGAAAAAAAAGAGAGAAAAGAGTATTCGGTATTATGTTTGTTATTCCTAATCTAGATACCTTAAGCACAAACCGTTTTCACATTTTTGAAGTCAAAGACTGTAGAAATTTCGTACATTTTTAAAATTTTGAAACACTCATCACAGGGTGTTCCAAATGTTGGGTCAAAAATTGGGATCAAGATTGGCCCATAACTTTCGTTTTTCAAATTAGAACCCTATTTTTTTATGATTGCGTTGGAATGTATGAAGAAAAATGATGATAGTGTTCTAACATGTTAATGCTCCTAAAATTGATAATTCTTGAGTTATTTAGGATTTTCTGATTTTATGTGGTACGTAGCGTCAAATTCATTTAATCTGTTTCATATCAACTATGACCTTCGTCATAGAAGATGAATTATTCCACTAGTGACACACACTTGAATACATCCGTACTCAAATCGTTGCATTCGTCAAAATACTTTCCGAAATATAAAAAAAAAACTGAACAAAAAAGGTAGATAAGAGTATTCGGTATAATGTCTGCTATTTCTAATCTAGATATCTTAAGCACAAACCGTTTTCACGTTTTTGTAGTCGAAGACAGTGGAAATATTTTACATATTTAGAATTTCGAAAAACTCGTCACAGGGTGTTCCAAATGTTCGGTCAAAAATTGAGATCAAGATTGGCCCATACCTTTCGTTTTTCAAATTAGAACCCTATTTTTTTATGATTGCGTTGGATTCTGCGAAGAAAAATGATGATAATGTTCAATCATGTTGATACTTCTAAAATTAATAATTCTTGAGTTATTTAGTATTTTCTGATTTCATGTCGTACGTTGCGACAAATTCATAATATCTGTTTCATAACAACAATGATGAATGAATTAAAGAAAAAGGTGTGTCACTAGTGAGTTATTGGAATAATTTATCTTCTATGACCAAGGTCATAGTTGATATGAAACAGATTTAATGAATTTGACGCTACGTATGACATAAAATCAGAAAATCCTAAATAACTCAAAAATGACCAAGTTTAGGAGCATCAACATATTAAAACATTATCATCATATTTCTTTGTACAATAAAACGCAATCATAAAAAAATAGGGTTCTAATTTGAAAAACGAAAGTTATGGGCCAATCTTGATCCCAATTTTTGACCCAACATTTGGAACACCCTGTGATGAGTTTTTCAAAATTCTGGAAATGTACAATATTTCCACATTCTCCGACTTCAAAAATGTGAAAACGGTTTGTGCTTAAGGTATCTAGATTAGGAATAACAAACATAATACCGAATACTCTTTTCTCTCTTTTTCTTCAGGTTTTTCTCGATATTTTTGAGAGTATTTCGACGAATGCGACGATTTGAGTACGAATGTATTCAGAATTGCATACTCTGTCAAATTCTAAAAGAAAAAAACAGAAAAAAAAATTTTGAAAATTTTTTTTTCGCTCCTTGTATAACTGAAAGTGGTCAGGCTCCAAGAATATTTTAGCTCGGTAGATAATGTTAAACAATATCATAATTCCAAATATTCAGATTTCAAATAAGTCTAGTTCTCCAGAAACGCCTAATAGGCCGTCGAACTTGGTACACCCTGTATATATATATATATATATATATATATATTTATATTTTCTTCAATCTGAGGTGTTGTCAGAGTAAAACTAAATTATTTTAAGTTTTTACTCAACGTCTCACCTTTTTTAACAAATTATTATCCTTGATTATATAAGTTTTATTAACGAGGGTGTTATTAGTCAACACCATAATTAGTTTTATATGAAGGGAAGTTATTTTGAGATGATTGAAATCTAATGCGGGAGTTTATGAAATTTTACTGCTTTAAAATGCTTACGAATGCATTTACGCTTTCAAATTTAGACAGACATAAGATGGGTTTCACAAAACTTTGATTGCGCGATCAAAAAACATAACGTAAATTCGAACCAATCCAATCACTTGATTTGAAATTATGTTATGTAAATGCAATTTTACATTGCTTGATAGGGCAATCAAAGTTTTGTTAAACCTACCTATAATATGCTGAAACATTTGTATCATTTTGCTATTACAAAAAATTCTCAACATAATATAATGGATACCCACTTTCTAGTGTATTTATACAATTCATGATGGTTCGATTCAATTGGTTTACAATTCTGTTGATCAATTGTGACTTTTATCGTTAAGAAGCTAAGAATTATTTTTTGTTATTCCAAAGATATTATTTTCGATTTATTTGTGATGTGTTTTATGAAAACGGCAAAATATAAACGACCCCAATAAAATGTTTCCCATCTTATCAGGAACAGCCTGTATATAACTATAGTCATTTTGATAGATTAATCTTCTGTGAAAAGAAGCCATAGCAATTGTCTGAAAACAATGTTTATTGAGCTATGAGAATATTATGGAAATAAAATGGGTTAAATTTCACTCATTCCACTTTATAAAATATTTTATTTACAATAAATTTAAACATTTTAACATTTAAATTATATTATATTTATTTTTCAATCACGGTTTTCTTATACATAGCCATTTACCAGGTACTTTATTGGTTTTCTCGTTTTCTTGGTTTTCTAAATTGAAGGGTATATGTAAATTGTTATTATTGTGCTGCACTATCCTGGTATAAAGAGGTGGGTGCTAAAAACATGAATGGTATAAGTATAAGTTACGAAGCATCATAATAGTTATGAAATGTTTTAGCACAAAGGGAAAAAAATATTCAACTCGTATCTCCTGAATCAATGTATTGAATTCTTCCTTCTGATTAAAGAACTAATCATTGGATGGTTAAAATTTTCATAGAATACTTACTTTTAAAAATACCTTGCCATCATTTCTGACAAAGGTCAATTGAAGTCGCCTCTGTTCCAACCACCTAGAAAACAAAAGTCTATCCTTTGGATCTTTCAATAAGAAGAGATGACCCCTCATCAAATCTCTACTGAGCAACATGCAATCTTTTCCACAGTGGAGCGCACAATAAAGTAAATATGGATCATCAAGGGAGATATTTTGAGTTAGGAATATTTGAGCATTATTTTTAATATAGCTCCATTGCTTTTTTGGCCATGATTCCATGTGTTTCCTTCCGAGAATGACGACTTTTTTGTCTTGCTCAACAAAGTGTGCAACAACATGAGCCAGCTGAAAAAATGTAAACTGAGAAGCGATTCCTGGACCATGAACTACTCTCAGAATATATAAATAGTGTACAATACTAATTTTGGAGCTTTTGATTGTTGATTCATCCTTCAAGAAAATTGAGAATGGCCAAAAAATTCTTGTTGTAATTTCAAGTTTGTGTAAAAAAAGTCTGTTCTTAGTTGATATATCTCAGTTCCATATTCTTAATATACTCTCATCCTCTAACAGATGACAGTGGAGTGTTTTTTTTTTGGTGACTGTTATTAAAAATGTATTAAGTAAATTTTATAAAAATTATATATCAATGCCATTCAGCAAACAGAAGAATTATTTTTTATTTAATCATATAATACATACAAGGGTTGCATAAACCTGAGTTGTTTGTTGGGTTCCAGCAATAAAGGCAATGTTAAGCCCATCTATAACAACATTGCAGTTTGTTAAGGTCTTGAGGAATTCCAGGAATTTAGATAATTCAGCAGGGGTTGTTTTACTGAATATATTTTTGCCAATAATAACTTTTTCAAGAATTTTTTTCTTCAAATTTTGGAATACGTCTTCACTAAGTTCCAAAAGCTCAAGTTTTTCCTTACAGTTTTCACAGGAGCCACTAGAATAATAGATTTAAATGCATTTTTTTTCCTCAATTCAATTAAGTTGATACTCTTAAAATCGATTGTTTCTCAAAAAAGAAGAGAACACAAGTATATTTATTGTGAAAATGTACCTACCTGTTACTTACAGAGGACTCTTTGAATGACAAACCAAAATTTCTTAATAATTTGGTGAGTTCTAATATTGTGGTTTCACTCAAAATGTAGTTATTTGAAGAACATGCTTGAAGAATCTTATCTAGATGTACAAACATTTCTTTTTTCTCTGATAATTTTCCTATTTTTTCAAAATATGCTTTAAAGATTACTTCATTAGGCTGTTTTTGTTCAGCTGGAAGAAGGGAATGAAATGTTCATACGGTACAACTTTCCTCGGTTATTTGAAGTTGAACTATTCCTATTATAAAGGTAACTCATCTAGTCAAGTAATATATGAAATTTTTGGAGTAACATGAATATTCAACAATTTAATGCATTTCCAAATTTCCCTGTAAGAATTTTTTGCACATATTTTTTCAATATTACTTACCAAACATTTCATTTAGAAGAGTCCAAGCAGTTTTGTCTTCTCCATTCAAAAAAGCTGCTGCTATTATAGCACTATAACAAACGCCACTCGGACTCCCTATTCTTTTCAAATCATCAAGTAAAGTTAGACAGTTTTTCCAACAGGGAGTGACAGATAAGGCTAAGATAGCATTTTCTAGGGAGGCAAAATCTAAAATACTTGATTTATCTCTCAAATTATGATACCTAAAGAAATATCTTGTTATTTTTTTCAATAAAAAATGAAGAGATCCTAACTGACAATTGTAGTATTAACTCTTGCTCACTTGTTGAAAGAGTTCCATCATTATATCGTTTCTGAAAGTAAATCAGAAACTGCTGGTTGGTCAGAAACAAATGCAGTTTGTTTTTTGTTTCTTCTTCAAGAAATTTTATATACCTAAGAGCGACATTGAACTGTTTGTTTTTAATGAAATGTATAAGTAGATGTCGATCAATATTTTCAAATGAAAACGCTTTTAAGTTATCAAGGACCGTACTCTTCAAACGAGCTACGTCTAGAGTGCTCTCTATCACAGGATTGCAAATGAGTTTTCCTAACATCTCATCTTTCTGTTCTTTCATTAGTTTTCGAAAAGAATTTTTATTGTTTAATCTGAAGCTTCCCGTACTAAAAGGAATGTGGTGGAGTAACAGAAATCGTCTAGGAACAAACATCTTCAGAGTTTTTTCATATAAATACACCATAAGATAACAAATTAAATTCTAGGTTATGTTTGTGTTGACATGTCAAAAAAGTGTAAATTACTGTTCTGTGGTGGAACAGTAGATTAACCTAAAATAGGAGTTGAAAATTTGATGTTCTGTGATTTTTGTAGAGGGAGCGCTCGGATTCGAGGTTTGGCCCTCTACTCTATTTATGAATGAACGAATGAGGTATGAGAAAATTCATAAAATTATCAACAATATTGCTGATTTTTCTGTTGTTCTCATTGAAACTAATATTCTTCTATTTATAAACAACGCTTAAGGTTAATACATGCATGTACGTCATTAAGTAAAAGTAAATACGTAAAAAGTTTGAGGGTTTTTGATTGGAAATATTAGATATGCCATATTGAAAATGATGACCTTAAAAATACATCCACAGTATGATATTTCGTTCCTTAGTACCATGCCTACTGAACAAATTGAGACTGCAAAATCGGACATGAGACATTCGTGATATCGATTTTGAGTGTTTTGACTATATTATCTGGATTCAGAGAAAAATTTCATTTATCTTTCCCATCGTCAATATTTACTTTCTACTGGTTTTCAAGTGTGACGCAAATTGAGTATTGTTCAGATATGACTTAATTAAAACTCATTTTTTTATTCTCGAAGAATGAAATCAGACCTTCAAAAATTATCTCATTGCATTTGATGCATTCAGATAACAATTCCACATAATTTTTTTTCAAGATTAATGTACGACTATAAAATACAATTCTCAACGCACATTTCAAAGAAATATTTTTGTAGTCATTATGTTTCCCCAAACTTTTTCTTATTGCGTGGTTTTCACTACTCTCACCTTCGGAACGATTGAATCATTCATTCTGCGTGAAAATAATAGTTATTATATTCATCCTGATACAGGACTTAATATTGTGAGTACACAAAAATGAATATTAAGAATTGAGTGATATCGTCGGTCCAATGCCAAAGTCACGAATGTGTGCCTTTTTGATGTTTCGAGAAAAACGCGTTTTGAAAATTGAAGACAGTGCTATAAATAGAGAGACAGCCTATCAATATTTTGGGAGCTAATTCTAGACCTCAAAATGAGTAAAAAGTTTCATATAAATATGCGTCCCCAAATGAACAGTTTTGGAGATGTGGATGATTTTCGGTTTTCAAAACACGAGTATAATTAACTACTTCCACAATCAAATATGATAAATTACAGAAGACATTCGATTTATTTCTGAATTCTAGTGTTTTATAGAACACCGTCCGTTTCAAGGCCGGAAGTACATCATTGCACGAAGGAATTACGTACTTTCTCTTTCGAAAATACCTTATTTACTGACTTTGCATACACTAAACTTTCCAAAAACCCCAAATAGAAACATGGGCGGTCCTAGAGTGAATTTCTGGGGGGGGGTAATTTTTTCCAACGGATATATACCTACACAGAGTGTCCCACCGGGAGTGCCCTCCAGAAGATTATGTAAAAACAATCATTCGATCACTTCAAATTTTGTGTGAAGATATAAGAGAAGTCTCCATTCATATTTTTAAATATCAATGACATCCGCTTGCACCGAAAATGATATCAACTTTCTTATTTCTAATGGAACACCCTGTATATAATGACTTTTTCGGATATATCTTTGAATGCAACATTCATTTCATGTTTCATTTCCTATGGCCATTTAGAGCCGTTTTCGAGTCATCCAGTGTTTCTTGAAAAAAATTACAAATTGAGGCTTGTAGAAGACTGTAGGAATGAGGATTCAACGCATTTTCTCACATCTGTTTTTGAAATGGGTTAAAGTAAGTGGAGTCGTTTATGGGTTCCCTTTATCCAAAATGTACCATTTTCCAGATATTCAGTAATAACTGTTAGCTACGAGCATAATATTGTATATGAGGTATTGAATATAATCAATGTTCGATTTTTTATAAGAATCTCTCTGACTTTTTGCAAAAATATATATACAGGGTGTTTCAGAATAAGATTCCGTTAATTCGGGATCTCAATCCTCAGATGATTTTATGATATAAAGTTCCTATGAATATGGGTCTCTGACGCACTGTTTTTGAGATACAGGGTGTTGAAATTAAAAAAAAAAATTGGTTTTATGAAATTATTTTCTACACTTTACATGATTTCTTTTTGCGTTTTGGCACGTTATGAGTACGCATTAAGACACATTTTTTCGGACACGAAACGATCTTTAATTTTCATCAGTGGGGTCCGTACGGACTCCTGTCCGAACAAATTTGGTGAAAAAATTGGTACTCCAATGATTTTTTCTAAATTTTAAATTATTTTCGTAATAACCACATAATTAACAGTAAGAATGGTCTCCTGAGTTTTTTACCTGCGACGAACACTATCTGAGAAAAAAAATAAAATGCAATTTCATCTAGGAAAGTTAAGAAATTCGTTGATTACTTCCAAAATGCAATCTCATCTAGGAAAATTGAGAAATGTTTTTATTACTTCACGAAATTCAGAAAATGTGTTTTATGGCGTACCTACTGATAACCTACCAGAACGAAATAAAAATGTGTACTGTGCCGACAATAAATTCGAAAAACATTTTTTTTTTAATTTCAAACCCTGTTTCTCAGAAAAAATGAGACAGAGACACATGGTCCATGGAAAGTTTATATCATAAAATCATGTGAGGATTAAGATTCCGAATTCACGGAACCTCAGTCTGAAAATTAGTCGGTATTGAAGCACATGCTGAATTTGCATTCTATTTTTTTCTGAGAAAATATTCGTCGCAGGTAAAAAACTCGAGAGACCATTCTTACTGTGAATTATATGGTCATTACGAAAATAATTTAAAATTTGAAAAAAAACATTGGCGTAGAAATTTTTTCACCGAATTTGTTATGACAGAAATCTGTACGTACGCCACTGGTGAAAATTAAACATCGTTTCGAATCCGAAAAAATGTGTCTTGATGCGTACTCATAACGTGCCAAAACATAAAAAGGATCCTGTACGGTGTAGAAAATAATTTCATAAAACCAATTTTTTTTTTAAATTTCAACACCCTGTATCTCAGAAACAGTCAGAGATCCATAGTTCATAAAAACTTATATCATAAAATCATCTGAGGATTAAAATCCCGAATTTACGGAACCTCATTCTGAAACACCCTGTATAGGGTTATAGGGAACTCTTGAAAAACTCCACTTATTTATTACTTTCAAATTGATATTTAAGTTAAAAAAATTCTGTTTTCATTTGAAAAAATTGAATTTTTGTCGAAAACGGCTCTAGATGACCATAATAGAAAACACCATAAAATGAATGTGGCAGTCAGAGATTTAGTGATAGTATATAGGCTGTTCCATTAGAAATAAGAAAGTTGATACCATTTCCGGTGAAGGCTTTGATATTTAAAAATATATCATCTAATGGACATCCAGTATATTGCTATATCATCGCGCCAATTTTATGTATAACTTGTAAAATAGGGAAAGGTAGAAGAACTGCCACTAAAAATACCCTTTACCACCCCCAAAATGATATGCTTATGTTTGACATGAAAAAGGCACTCAAACCAGTAAAGTACAACGCGAGATACAGATAACTGAAGCCACTTAATGGAAAATATTGGATTTCTTTTTACTTCACCTTATATACGATAGAACAAAATTAATGACCGCAAAAACCATGAAACCAAAAGAATCCATTTCTCCATAAACTCAACGAGTTTGGTGTGGTGAACCATGGGAATTATTGATTTTTCAATTTACATAGTTAAAGATGAATGCATACAATGTTGCGAACGGGATTATCAGAGAAATGATATCCGTTCCTCACTTTTGTACTTAAGAGGTACAGTGTACAGGGTGATTCATTTATCTTGGTAACCCAAATTTCTCGAAAACGCCGGAATATTTTTTCATTCTGTGAATGGCGTTTTGAACAAGTCAATGTCAACTTGAGATGCGCATAAAAATCTGCAGAATAAATAAAGACGCCAGGCGTCGCGGCGCTATCAAAAATTTTTTTTCCAGGGACATACCATTTTTATCATGTCATTCGAGAGATAATTTCATTCTGAACCTTTTTTTCGAATACAATTTTTGTCCATTTCTTACCGTCAGCGATCTGCAGCGTGTTTTATGTTGATTCTATTCCATTTATTTTTTGCTGTATTGTGGTAGTATGGCTTGATTTGAAGACATAGATATGATTTTATGCTTTGAATTCAAGGAGGCAAGTTTTTTAAACAATCTGCCTCTTTAAATAAGATCAAATATGTGGATACAGCAAGATAGGGCTCCATGTCACAACGCTGCCATTGTGAAGAGATATTGAGATTAAGAATTCGAAAATGAATGGAACCTTATATTTTGTCCAAAGTGACTTATGATGAAATAGGGAGATGATTTAACTTGTATATTGATCATAATGGCTAGATGACCTAAATTTGATTATGTTCCGTAAAATGACGGAGGCTGTGTAACTATTTTTCTATTATTTTATTCATTAAATATTATATCTTATAATAATAAACATTTTTTTTAATAACAAACGAAAAATTTCGAATCATATGTTCTATACACCGGCCATTTTGATCCATACGTAAGTTATTTCATCACTTTGGTCAAAATATAAGGGTCCACTTGGGCACACGCGTTTCTTATCTTCAATTTCAAATTGTCCAAGTTATTAGAATCAGTTTGGTATACCATATATTCAAGGGGACCCCTCAGAAAGTAATCCATGAGCGTTAGGTCTGCGATATCTGATGGGTCCATTGGTTTCAATCCATTTTTTTCCGAATTCTTGATCTAAATATCTCTTGAGAATGGCAGCGTGGTGGCATGAAGCCCCATCTTGCTGTAGCCACATATTTCATCTTATTTGAAGGAGCACATTGACCAGAAAACTAGCCTTCTTGAATTCAAATCACATCTATGTCTCTAAATAAAGGCATACTACCACAATACAGAAAAAAATAAATGGAATAGAATCAATATAAAACACGCTGCAGATCGCTAACGGTTAGAAATCGATAAAAATTGTATTCGAAAAAAAAATTCGGAATGAAATTATCTTTCGAATGACATGATAAAATAGGTATGTCCCAGGAGAAAAAATTTTTGATTGCGCCGCGACGCCTGGCGTCTTTATTTATTTCGCAGATTTTTATGCGCATCTCAAGTCGACATTGACGTGTTCGAAACGCCATTCACAGAATGAAAAAATATTCGGACGTTTTCGAGAAAATTGGGGTTACCAAGATAAATGAATCACCCTGTACCACTTCCAATGAGGCGAGGCATTCGGGGTGTTCATAACGCGATAGGCAGTCGAGACAAAATTTGTTCTACTACATACTGTGTCACTCGCAACTGGACCGATGCAAAAGGGGGAGGTTGAAGCATGGAGGTAAAGAAAGTGGAGGGGGCATAACGTTTGAAAAGTGTCACCAAAACAAATCCGGATTTGGCAAACCAAGATGGCCGACTTCGAGGTATTTTAAACAGTAGGTTCTGCAATTTTGGCCTTATTTATTATTCGTTCGTTGGTTTTGGCAGTTGTATGTAGTGAAAAAACATATAAGAAATGGTTTCTTGTACAGCATATGCTGATCTTACTCGAAAATTAATGGTGAAAAGCTGAATTTTTTGACGTTTGTAAATACATGGTTTAATTATTGTTGCATACAACTTTAATTGATAGGGGTACACGAGATAATTTACCTATTTGTTTCATTGCATATTATCTGAATTTGTATGTACCTTAATTGAAAAAATAGGATGTATAATTAGTTACAGGAACATTCCGTACGTAATTCAACTCACCAATTCATTAAAAGCAATTGTTTATGATATTTTGACTCCTTGATTTGTTTCGATCATTATTTATTCATCTTTAGGTCATTAAAAGAGAATCGAACAAACTTCGAATTGTAAAAATTCAAATATACAAAATTCCCGCCACAAATTTGGCTCAGCAACATGGCGGATTTTTGGGGACACTTTCATAGCAAGGGAAACATAGGATATGCTACCTCCCCTTCTTCTACCTCCATGGGTTGAAGCACTCAATGGGCGCATTCAGCAGAGACAACTGTTACGGAACTGTTACCAAATATCCATGATCTTCTGCTGAACGTTGAGCTACCTATGTAGCATGTTGGGTAGCGGTCGCCATTTTTAGTAGCGTACCTGACTTGCGCTCCTTATCGGTAACGTGTTGTGTGGCTGACAGTTATGACAGTTTGTTACCGCTCTTTCTGCTGAATGCGCCCGTTGTCAACAGATTTCCGCTACCAGTACCTATCAGTAGCGCAAACAGTTTTGTAACCGCTCTTTCTGCTGAATGCGCCCATTGTAGTACTATGTGAAATAAAATATTCTCCAAACCTTTTTATCAGATATTATAGATAATCCAACGGACAGGGCTTCAATTTGGGATCTCAGCAGAAAGACCGTGTGACGAGAATCTTTGCTGAAATGCAAAATTGAGTAATTGGTCATGGTCGGGGTACGCCTAATTTAGAGAAGGAGAAATTTTTTTTTTATTTCAACAACCCTGGTTGGTACTATCCAAACATTTAAGCTGGGAGACCACCCACCAGAGGTAGAAAGCAAATTGGTTCCCTAAGGGAGCATGCAGTAGACCTGGCAATGACGGTTTCGTGAAGTTCTCCAGGTTGCTCGGAGGAAGGTCGGAGTGTATCTGAGGATTCCGGGCGGAAAAGCACATCCTTAGATAACTCGGTCGCCGGTTCGGGAAAACGGCAAAGTCCAGGGTTTGGTACTTGAGAAATCTTAGGTAGTTTCGAGGAGCGAAACTGGTAACGGTTAAAGTCCGTCGAGGGAAAAAGGGTAAAGTTTTATTTTCGTAGTTGACGAAATATTAGGTAGTTTCGAGGAGTGAAAAACCGAAGTAATAGTTTTTTGAAAAAGAGGAAATTACGGTAGTTATTGCGAAACGGGAGTGAAGCTATTCGGGAGTGGTTATTTCAGGGAACTTGGATTATACTTCTTCGAGAGAAATCAAAAGGTCAGATCCTTTCAATTTTAATTGATGAGGATAGTTTGAGTCCAAAAGTCTTGCAATCTCTCACCTCTTATTACCTCACATTATTTTTTTATTATTATGTTATTTTGGATTTTGGGTAATCAGGTAGGTAACCCAGTGAAAAGTGAACTTATATTTTTCTGTATGAAATTGTGTTAGAAAGTCTGAGTTACAGACGTATGGATTAATTAGTTATTTTATTATCTTTTTGTTTTTTGTTGGTTTTTGGGAAATAGATTTTTATTTGAGTTACTTCACTGGTTTCAATTATCGCTAGAAACTGGAAACTCTACGCGAAAAATAACATTAAGTCCTACTTTTTTGTAGAAGGCCTTACTCACTCTCTCCGAGATGGAGAGAGCCAAATTTTGTTGTTAGGTTGCCGTGAAGCCGCTCTCTCGGCAACCCTTCAACATCTCGAAAACCCCGTGTGAACAAAGTCACTTTTTATTACAAAAAGGACAAAGCTCATATAGGGGTGTCTATTACATTGAGATACCTTGTGTGCGTACTTTTCTTTCTTCAGAGTCAGCTCCTGGAAAAATATGGATATCCCTTCGAAAATCATGTTATAGAAACAGAAGACGGGTACCTCCTCAGCCTCCATAGAATACCGCATGGTCTTCAGAATAATGTCTCAGATTCCAATAGATCCGCAGTGCTTTTGGTTCATGGGATGATGAGTGAATCTACCAACTTCGTCAATGGAGGTCCCGACAAAAGCCTCGGCTACTTATTGGCTGATAAAGGGTACGATGTATGGATGATGAATTGCAGAGGTAGTACCCATTCGAGGCAACATATTCGTCTGGACCCCGACGTGAATAAAACAGAGTTTTGGGATTTTAGGTGATTTTCGATAAGAAATGATTGATTGAAAATCATGTCTATTTTTTTCTATTCTAGCTGGCATGAGATGGGAAAATACGATTTGCCCAACACTACAGACTATATATTGAATTTGACAAATCAAGAAAGCCTGTTTTACATCGGGCATTCACAAGGTACAACCGCATTTTTAGTAATGGCTTCCTTGTTACCACAATACAATAGGAAGATACGACATATGAGCGCACTCGGGCCTGCAGCTTTATTCTCTCATAATATGGACATAAAATATAGAACATTGGCGAAACTTCTCAAAGAACTTGAGGTAATGTATGATTGTGGTACTTCGAAAATAATCTTCAATTCTTTATTTTTGCGCGATTTTATGTTTTCGAATACTTATAGTCTATCCAACGAGAAGCGATAGTGCGACAAAACAACAAGGCGTGGTCAAATTCATCAGGACCGGATTTAATGTACCGTCCGCGCAACCGACGCCGACGCAAGCAACTGAGAACTGTGAATTTCAGATAAATCACTTGATTGTCGTAATACAGATCTGGAGAAGGCGGAGAGAAGAATGAGGCAGCCAATGAAAATATTCATAACCCTATAGGTGCACATTTAGTTGTTTACTGGCGCTAACGCTTCTCGTTGGATAGATTATAGTGTTATTTATTACATTATAACACGTTCTAGAACAAAAAAAAAAATTCAAAAATTTTAATGAAACGCAGTTAATGTAAGCAAATCTATTGCAAAACATTTTTTCATTGGACGGGAAAAACGGATAGCATTTGACTTGAACAGAAAATTTTTAAGTACTTCGTTTATTTGTGTTTTTATTCAAAAAAACAAATGGTTTAGAAAAGATTCGACTTGAAAATGTCGTACTCAGAAATATCACTCAGTCTTATTTTTATACAGAATATTCAGAAGTTAGGCGAAAATGTTCTACCATGTATCCACTTAACTTGTTCGTGTAATCGATATCAGGAAATGATTGGAATGAAAACATTAGCCTCCTGTCAAAATGCATCCGAATCCAAATTAATCGAAAAACTTAAGAGTTTAGATTTAATTCAGACGATTTTTTTTTCGTCCGGTTAATTTTGCGGTGCAGTGTATGTATCTTGGTTTGTTAGCGAATGGCGAACAAGCGCATACAAAGGCCTCTTTTTCCCAATCGATACACTAGTAGAAAATCATTTTATACCTTTAAAAATGGAATACCCGCTTATAAATATGTTGTTTTGTTTTCATATAAAACACTGACATAACACTTCTGTGAATTGATTTATCCACAAAACGTTTCATTTATTTAATTTTTGACAACGCGCACAAATAAAGAATAAAATAAAACATCCACTCGTTGAAATAAATATTGCTATACTACTCGTTGTAATATACGTACAATATTTTTTTTAACAATGTTTGCATGAATTTCTACTTTCAGGTTGCTACAGTTGTTTTGAATATTCATGAATTCATGCCCCATATGCATTTGTATTTAGATTTAGTGAAAAGTTTTTGTTTGAATGGAATGAAAACATATAACCTTTGTGAGGCGTTATACATATTGGGCGCTGGATATTCTCCAACAGAATTTAATATGGTGAGTTTTCGTCAATTGAGAACATAATATCGATAAGTTATGGAAAGAGCCGTGTTGGAAATTTGTGATTATATGCATTTTTTATTTTTCACTATCCCACAACTGAAATAAACGACATTTTGCAGACTCTGCTACCAGTAATGCTATCGAATTCACCCTCAGGCTTTTCTGTCAAGCAAGGTTTTCATTATTTACAGTTATTTTTGAATGGAGGTATGATCATGGTCCATTTATTTTGTTCAAAAGTTTTAATTAGCAAAATTTCAAATTTTATAGGATTGTTCAGACAATATGACCACGGTACCATAATAAACTGGATAAAATATGGTTCACCAGTTCCGCCAAACTATAATTTATCGAACATAGTAACACCAGTCACCTTGCACTATGCTAAAGAAGATCAATTAGTCGACTACAGGGTGAGTGATAGTTTTGTCCATTAATCTTCAAACATGAAGGTTTTAAAAAGTAATGAAGACTGATGAAATTTTAAATTTAATTGGCAAATTTTAACATTGTAGGATGCTGAAATTCTGGAAACTTTGCTTTCTAATGCTACTAAGCGAATGGTTCCAGTTCAACATTTTACTCATTTGGATTTTCTATGGGGTAACAATGTCAGATCTTTGGTATATGATTATATCCTGGGTGAAATGGAAAAGTACTGAGCAAAACAAATGTGTGTGTGATGATTTTGTTAATTGAAATTTTCAGCGGTTTGGGTCTCTCTGATTTTTATATAGGCTTAAACTTAAAAAACTTCAGAATGATACCTGACATCTGCAATATTTGAGTGAACAAGAGCTAACAATTAAATTGTGTGAAGAGTTTCATCAACCAGACATATACGTCCGTATTAAGAAAAGTATTAAATATCAGTTGGATAATTCTAGCCGAAAAGTATTTTTTGAAAAACTTCTCCGTGCCAAAGTTGCAGTCTTCAGAAGATTAAAATTTTCATTTTCTTATTTACTTTCCCTGTATATTGAGCTGAAGACACGAAAATTGGTAAATAGGTATGAGAAAATGAGAAGCCATGTTCCAAGTTCTACAATGTACTATCTGCTATCTTTGACCATTTTTCCAAAAGTTCGCTGAATGGATCCTGATTAATTATTTTAACCATATCCCTAAATTTTAGTTCCACATCCATTCTACATAGCTTTCAGATCAGTGTGGTCGCTTCGTTTCCCATCTTTATACTTTTATCTTTGTTCAAATATATATTCAAGACATGGTTGAAACAACTTTTTTCACGAAGTAATGAATAATACCACAATGAATACTAAACTATTATATTTGTTAGAAATTGCAAAAAAAGCAAGCAGTCAAAACAAAAGTATTTTTCTATCCTGTACCTGATGTTTTCGATTTCCGCCAGTAGGTGGACTCATATAATAGTTGTCGAGCCCAAATGACAAATAAACATAAGAGTTCTGTGAAAAAAACATAGAGACATACACAAGAACGATAGGATGTTCTGTGAATTGGAATAACAAACATCTAGCTTTGAATTTTATATCATTCTTCTGATTTTTCTGAAATTTATACTGCATGCAGTTTTTTACAAAAAAAGAGAAGCACACATAAATATATCATTTATCTCTATCATAATATCTATACGATATTTTATTATTCCAAACAAGATTTTTGTACTTCACTGAGATGGAGGATTCTGAAATCCAAGACGAATTATGGAAAGAAATTAAAAAGAAAATTGATGTAGATCAAGATAAAGAAATCAATTTATTTTTGATAAAAAACAAGCATTGTTCAGTTGATGGATTGATCAAGGAATTGAACTTGATGCCTTTCAAGGATTATTTGTACAAAAAATACGCTATCCTGAAAATATATACTGAAATAGAACATGAAAATGAGGACAATGAAATACTTTGGCAGAACTTAACAGACGAAGACAATTACGATGAGTTACTAACTAATCTGAGTCAATGTCCTCTTTTGTCTTCAGAGATGTTAGACGATTTACTTAAAATTAATTATATTGATACTAGACATAGTAACTGGGTTGACATATCCCAAAAGTTGCAGGAATGCTTCTCCTCAACTAGTTATAATTTGTTTCTGAAAAGTTTGAAGATACATTACAAAATGTTAATGACTCAGAATGGGTGTATTGATGGATATTTGAGTCTTTTGAAGGCTACTAACAGAATTGCAAACAACTGGTATTCAGAAAAATTCGAAGACGAGAATTTATCACCCAATAATAGATTATTATTATGTATTAAAGTGATCCTCTGTTCAGAGTTATCCATATTGAAAACAGTTCATGCTGGTAATGACAAAATATTAGGAGAAATTGTTGATAACCTTTTTTTACTATTCAGCTCTCAAACAGATTATCAGGATAAACAGGTAGTGCTATTAGATTTTATCAGCTACATTGATGAGAAAGCTGAATGGTTCAAATATCTTTGCTTATCAGGTTTTACAAAAACCTTCATATTAGAAAAATTAGATAAATACGCTACCTTATTAGAGTATATTTTGAAGAAATTTCTTGTACCTTTAAATGATAGCTTATCTAGTTTCATTAATGATTCAGAAAAAAGCATTTACATTCATAGCTGTTACTTTTTAATTTATTTCTTAAGTATACATGAAAACATCTCTGAATTTGAATTCAAAATTTCCAACCATAATACGTACAACTTTGTTCAAATATTAACATTGATAATTCATACAGTTATTAACCATATATCCTCAGAAGTAAGATATACTTTGAAAAATTTCATCATCTTATTATTCCAAATGAATCCATCATTAATCAATCGGGAGATCTTGGAAATAGCATTCAAGCCATTTGAAGGGGTAATGAAAGATAATTCTATAAATGTGATCAGTAAACATTCATATCTTTTTAATATTATTCAATTGGTTGTTCAAAATAATGAAAAAATTTTAACTGATGGTTATTTGTATAATAGGAGAAAATATAAGGCCATTTTTAATTTTGGACAAACTGGAAGGAATATACTTTCAGCAAACAAGAATTTGGTCAATTTACCGCAGCTGATAATTGACATGACAATTTTGATGATGAGGAATTATATAAACAATAGTGAGAAGAAGCATTCAGTAAGTTCTAATACTCTCCTGTTGCTAGAATGTTCTGAGAAAATATATAATTCTCATCCTGTTTTTTTATATAATGCATTGACTTCTAAATTCATCGTGAACTTGGCAAGTTTTTATAAAGTCTTGAATAATTTTCAAACAACTAGAAATGAAATAGAAAAAGTCCTTAGTATGTTCAATTTTTTTTTCAAGTACCACTTGAATATTTTCAATTTGTCCAAGGATAAAATGTTTTTAATTAGTGTCCTGAACAGTGTTATATCAAACAAAATAGAAGTCAGCAGCTATATGATATTTGACAATTTCTCAAATGAAATTTCAATCAAGAATGAGTTGCAAATTCAACTCCAATTGGTGGCACAAAGTTTTTTATTAAGTGCATGTTCTCAAGAATCCACCGATCAGATTATTGAAAATATTCTGGAGAAGGAAAGTTTTATGGAGCTTCTTCATTTTCTCCTTGGGATATCTTATAGCACAAAGTTGATCAAAATGTTAGTTTCTGAATGTCTGAATTTTGATTTTGGAACAAAAGATGTTATTCCAATTACAACTTTATTGAAGTTATCAGTTCAGAATATCGGGGATGATACCCTTGAAACTTATACTGGATTACTGTTGATCCGAATCTTGATATCTAATTTAGATGGTTTCGTAATACTACAGGCAAATTATGGATTAAAGGTGAGTATCTTATCTTGTAACTTTTTTTATACAGTACTGGTTGACCCAACAAACGATTTGTAAAATGCTATTAGAATGTGACAGTTCTACAAACCATTTTTGGTTGAATTCTGGTGATGGCAGATATTTGGATAAAAGAGTAATTTTCGTGGTTGTATTTCAAATTCATTGCATCAAGTCTTCTCTAACTTTAATTTCAGGGATGGAAGATTTTATAAAAATTTACTTTATGGGTGGTCTCCTATTTAAGATAGTTTCGACCTTTTCCTCTTCTTTGGCACCTAGTTCAATATTTCTTTAAGGTCTCTCTTCTATTCATTTTGAAATTCAAACTCAAAGTGACAAATATCGTTCGACAAAATCAACACTGAGTGTTGTAATCCCTGAATCTTGTGATTCACAATAGTTTGAATCAGAAAACGGAAATTGTTTTCGTGCTCGAGAATCTCCAACAGACTCCAGACAGAAAGTTTGAAAAAGAATGAGCCGAATGTGTCAGCCTCAGAGATTTTTTTTACCATCCCAATAAAATGGGTTTTTATTTCAATTTATATGGATTAATGAAGTAAATGCCAAGGTCGCGAATGCGCCGGACCATCGTTAAGTTTTCTTAAATTATCTAATTTACCGCTCAACTTTTTTAATTTCTTTTCATAAGAACTTTCTCATGACAGTAATAGACATAACAAATGAAGAATTAGCGGAATTGGTCGAACCGTTTACGCGTAATTTGATGACAACGCAAAACCGGGTTTCATTTTTATTAATACAGGGTGTTTCTGAATAAGTGTATCAACGGTCAACTGTAGATTTGTCATGAAGAAAAAACGTTTTTCTCTCTTTCATTTTTCCCTCCGGGTCTTTGTTTCAGAGATACAGAGGGTCAAAAATTTATGTTTTTTTTTCAGTTTTTTGCTAATATCCCAGGAAACGTTTGAATTACAGAATTGAGTTATTTTACACACATTTTAACTAAAAATAGCTACTTTCCTGCACTTTGCGCGGCTTTATTAGACGTGCCAGTGGAGGAGATATTTGAATTTGAACAGAGGTTTCAACCCCCAACTTTTACACCACTGGACAAAATTGCATTTTCATACCAAATTCTGATGCGCCAATGTGTTTTACATAAAAAAGGTATTCTTGGTTCATTGCTCTAAAGTGAACCGTTTTCGGCATTTTATAATCAAAAACAATTTTCTAACACATTGGAAATTTTTTCTAATTGGGAAAGTGAATAGTGATAAATTAAGAAGTTTATCAATTTCAACAAAATCTGACAACTAAGCAGTTTGAACTTAAAACTCTGGTTGCCAAATTTTGTTGAAATTAATAAACTTGTTAATTTTTACTATTCATTTCTCCAATTACAAGAAAATTCCAATGCATCAGCATATTGTTATTGATTATAAAATTACAGTTTTCTGGAAAATGGTACACTTTGGAGCAATGAACTTTTTTTATGTAACTTTATTTATGTTCATCAGAATTTGCTGTGCAAATGTAAAGTCATCCAATGGTACAAAAGTGTGTAAATTCAGTATCTCCGCCATTGGCACGTCTAATAAAACCAAGTAAAATTCAAGAAAGTAGCTATTATTGGTGACAATGTGTGTAAAAGAACTCAATTCTGTAATTCAAACCATTTCGAGATATAAGCAAAAAACTGAAAAAAAATCAATTTTTGACACCCTGTATCTCGGAAACGAAGATCCAGAGAAAAATAATTTTTATTTTCTCAAGGGAAATCTACAGTTTACCGTTGATAAACTTATTTAGGACCCCCTGTATAGATAATATGTGATCCAAGCATTTGTGTTTTTGATAAAGTAGAGTGAAACAATTTATTGCTCACAATATCTGATATTTCTTTCCTCAGGAGAATTTTTTCAAAGCACAAAGTCTACGCAGTTGTGATTCTGATTGCGAAGATGAATGTTCAAATTCTGATGCATGTTCTATAGTTCGCAAAAATCTGAGGATGTGCATTGATTATATTGGATATCCTAATAAACAATTGAACGATCTTGAAGATTCAAATAGTCTCCACAATTTGAGGTAAAAATTAGTTTTGATTTAGAAACTTTTGATTAATTGAGATGATTTCAGTGAAACAAAAATAATGGCTTCAAGGACTCTGCATAATTGTGATTTGCAGAGGTTTCTACAAAACACTAGATCAGCTTTACATGACCAAAGTTGGATGAACCAAGTGAAATCGTATTTCTATACATTTTGTTCAGAAGGATATAAAGTATATAAAATTCAATTTCACTCTAAAGCACATAAAATTACTATTTTGCACATCATGAAATATACAGACTTCCTGATATAGAGAGAGATATCGTACTCAAGTTTCGCTTGTAGTAATAATGAAATTCTCAGGTAGGTGTGGTGTACGAAATCATAAATCAGTGTCCGAAAAATGAAAAGATCTCCAGATCTTGGCCTGAATCTGGAACATGCCTACCTCCACTTCATAAAGAGGACTTGGTCGCCATCTCAATCATAGTGAGGTAATATTTAAATCCAACGTTAAAACAGTTGTCAAGTTTGACTCGTCCCTTCAGGTATGGATTGCAAAATAAATTGTTGACTCCAGGTTATAGACATGAAGAAAATTTAGCACAATTAGTAAAACAGAGTAGAGTATTTTTAGAAGAACAATCTGAGGAATTTTGTAGTTTTGATTGGTTTATCGCTGCTTGTTTCTTGATTTGCTCAGGAAATATGGAAAGGTAAACATTTTTTTCATCAATAAATTTAGGAAAATCTTCAAACTTTCGAATCTCCAGATGTAAACAGTTCTGCATCAGTATGTCTCAACTTCCTTGTGTAAACTTGATTTGGCACAAGTATGGGACAAAATTTGGTAGTTTCTGGTTGGAGAACTATTTTCAACACCTCAATGTATTGATGGCAGAAAATACTATACTTTATACAGCACTGAAGGTGAGGCTTTTGTATCTTTGTGGTGTAAATTAAATCGTGCACTTCTATTCTTGGCAACAAATAAGAAAAAGTTTTAATCCGTAATTTCCAATGTTATATTTTCAGATGGCTAGTTTGAATCCCATAATGATTGTTGGAAAATGTCTTGGACATTGCTTTTTCAACATACTACATTTCAGAGAAATCTGCAACTTTATAATCTTTTTAGTACTATCTCCACTAGAATGCTCGATCTATTATATGTTGTGTTTATTCATACACAACAAGAATAGAATTTGCCTCATAACCCATAATCCTAGCTTGAGCAATCTTCTGAATGTGAGTGCTACAACAATTTTTTTTCCAATAAAAAAATCCTAAATGTTACAATATATAATTTCAGGTGATGTCTCTGGAGGACTTCAAATTGACTTCCTATCTATCTAAAATTAATGAACTTTCAGCCAGATATAAGAATATCATAAAACTTTAAAGTGACAAAGCATTAATTTTATTATATTTTTTAGGCAACTCTTTATTTCATATTTTATACTCAAAACCTTATATACACTCTAATCATAAATGCTTTTATGGTAGATGTGAAATGATTCTTATGATACAATGTTCATTAGAATGGATGATTCTTGTTATAAAACACGGACTACAGTTGTGAGGTAGATCAAAATCATGAAAGAAGAAATTCATTATCTGAGTGTTTATTTTCAATCCTGATGTATGTTGAACAACTTTGCTACTTCGTTCAGGTCATCATAAGTCTTATCTTCCTTCAAGATTTGCCTTGCCGTTTGTATTCGATTGAAAACATTCCAAAGAACAATACCAACAATTTTTTCATTTCTCATATAGAACACAACACCCTTGCCAAAATCATCTGGGTTTTCTACGGTAGGTAAATCCGGCCGTTCAGTTTTAGAGCTAACTTCGATATCTCTCCTTTCACTTGCATCTATTCTGGCATCACATGAGGGTGGTGCCTAGAATTAATTTCAAATCATTTTCGATAACAATTAGATCGATAGATTTATGATGATATGTCTTAGATAACTATGTAATATAAATAACTGTAATATAAATTACAAGAAATAGTAAGGTACAAGGACTGAAATAGTTATTTCTCTATTTCAGTATCGTAATGAGATCATTACAGTACTAAAAGTAGTGCTGTAATGAAACTCATTACAGCATTGTTTTCAGTTATATTTTTCGTTTTATGGTTGTCAGTACTGACCTCCGATCGAATCAAGTTTCGAATCAAATCAATTCAAATTCCGTGATCTGTCAAATTTCGTATGTCACACCAACTGCCAAGATACAAAACAAAAGTCACTAATCTGAATTTTCATTTGAATTTTGAGAGTATTTCACAAAAATTGACTGAAATAGAGAAAATACCGTCTAATACTCGTTGCAGAAGGCAATTCCAACACTCTGCTATCGAAAACTCGCTCCTCCGTCGCTCGTTTTCAAACTCCGCATTCGTGTTGGAATAGGAGCTCATTCTGCAACTTGTTTTAGAATATACTATTATAATGCAAGTGCAGAAAGCACTGATATTCTTTCACAAGTTTAAAAAAAATGAGTCGTGAAGATGCGATTTTTGAACATTTTCAAGCGCATTAGATTAAGGTGGGGTGAGTTTATTACATGCTGAAAAGTATATACTACTAATCTGACAATATGCGAGTGACAAGAAGACAGGAGGTGGCTGCACAGTTGTAAAGAAACAGTTCTTTGAAAATCCCAAACAACATATTATGATGATCTTGTAATTTCTATAGAATCTTCATTGAATGAAGTATATCGCGCACAGTGCTATAAATAATTTACAATAATAAAAATTGCACTGGATTTTCAGTATTTACCACAGCAAATTGTAGAATACAAGTATTCATTGATTAAAAAAAATAGTGTTTTTTATTTGCATACTATTTCTTGTGCTTTACAATGATTTAAAATTGCCAGATTAAGCGAAGCCCTCAAAGTAATGGTCAGATTAAGATACAACACATCTTAGATCCGTTTGCACCATCGTTCCTTAAATATTTAAGTGACGTTTCAATCCTTAAACCTAACCTCAAATTTAAGGATGGGATTATAACCTAAAATAATTTGTCAAACTGACTGAACATTTGTTGTTTTCTATGAAATTATAGTCAAAAATTTGAGGCGATTTCGAATGGCTGTTTTGGTTGGTTAACGGTTGACCGCTCGGTTCATAAATGACAACGTCAAACCAACCGCGCTTTCGAATACGGTTCAAATTTCGGCGAAACAGCTGATTCGAGACGTCATTCGAATGCGGTTGGTCCAAAACTGACGGACCAATCTATGAACCAACCAAGAACCAACGTCAATCGAAATCGCCTTTGGAATTTCAACTAGCCTGAAATCGTTAAAATGACAGTGAAAGAAATGACAACTATCATGTGTATCCGGCCAGCCAATGAAAAGGCTTAATTGAACTAGGGTGAAGTTAAAACAACATGAAAAACTGAAATATCACTAGATAAAACTATTTAAGGGTCCCTACATAGATAATGAAATATTGCTCTATATTCTAAGGTCCCTTACGTAAGAATTTCATTTGAGTGACAGTCGTGCAACTGTCCATATTTAAGGGATCCTTAACTTTAAGGAACGATGGTGCAAACGGATCTAAGAGATGAAGATGAACCAAATATATCTTGATCCGACGCGCCTGAGTAAGTCAAAATTGCGAATTTTTTTTTTGTAACTTCAAAGTATGGCCGCAAAGTTTAGGTCCATTTACCATGCCCTAAGAAAATCTGACGCGATCGAGAATTTTTTTTTCATTTTCAATCCCTACTTTCAGTCAAGGTTTGTGAAATACTCTTGAAATTCAAATAAAAATTCAGATTAGTGACTTTTGTATTGTATCTTGGCAGTTGGTGTGACTTACGAAATTTGACAGATGACGAAATTTGAATTGATTGGAAAATTGATAGAATTGAAGGTCGGATGACCACAAAACGAAAAATATAACTGAAAATAATGCTGTAATGAGTTCATAACATCACTACTTTTGTACTGTAATGTACTGAAATAGAGAAAGTATATTTTTCTAGTATGATACAGTTTCTAATTACCTGGTTAATTTCTACCCTAGTCCTAACTGCTTCAGAATCAGTCTCTGTAATATGAGCTTTAGGTGTATCAGACCCTTTAGCCTTGGCAAACACTCCAACTGTAGGTAGTTTAGAATCAACTAGACCAATTGCTTCAAAACCTATATCAGGCCCAAGGTCTGACCAGAACATACTTTGATGAATGTATGGCTTATGTGCCCCAGTCATATTTTCACCAGCTAATCTACCAGTGACAACAGCATGATCGTGGTGCTCAATTCGTCTGCGTCCAAACTTTGGGTCATAAAAGCATGCTGCATCACCAGCCTTCAAAGAATACCGATATTAATCGCATGAAAAAAATTTGAAGAGTTCCATATAACTTGAATTCCTTGAGTTCTAGATGTATAATTAACTCACCACATAGAGATCTGTACGTGCTTGGAGTTCAGAATTTACCAGATAGCCCCCAAGATCTGGGTCAATTTCCAATCCGGCTTTTATAGCAAGGGTTGTATCAGGAGCAACACCTGTGCATAAAACTACTTGATCTACCTTCAATGTCTCCCCAGTATTTAAGATGAGGTGAAGCATTTTATCTTTGTGATTGTATTTACATGAAATAACTTCAGCATTAGGTTTTACCTGAAAATTCAAAATGGAGGAAAACCTTTCTATGGGACAAGTCTTGTGCATCAATTATAGCTAGATCAAGATATTGTTTTCCGCCTGAGGAAATTAAAATATTCCACCATTTTTCAAGTAATTATATTCAATGACAATTGTCATGAAATAGTCTAATATTTTGTACTATCAAGTTATTGAACCGGATTTTCACGATATTTTTATAAATATCAATTATATATTTGCACTTACATGAACTCCTTCCTTTGTAACTTTATCAGTTGTCCATCGACTCAAATATTCTGGCAATATTTTTCCCAAGTTTCCACTTTCCTTAAAAACTTGGTATACGATTTTCTTATCGTAACAGCCTTAAAAATCAGTATCATTATGATTATTTTTTCATTTTGATTCAGATTCAATATTATTTAATACTTTGAGACAATACAATGTTCAGGGTGATTGTTCATATTTTACTCAATAGCTATCTCAGTTAATATTGGTCGTACACTAAAGTTCAAATGGGCAAAATTGCAGTATGGGCATTCAGAATTCAGTAATAAAAATGACTTAAAGGCATTCTGTTAACTGTTGTTTTTCAAATGGCACACCCTGTATTTTATTTTCCCAATCGGTAGAGCTCTCTCTTCTGATTTCAAAAGATATAGATATGCGTCACTTTTTTGTAAAAGTTTCAAATCCACAAACAAAAATATTCCAACTACTTTTGCTTCTGAAATTTTGGAAATGTTATTATTTCTCGGGCTCAGTATAAGATCAAAAAGATTGAAAACTGCTTATAATATATATTTCTACCTAGAAGTCAGTGGAGTAGCTGAATTTTTTTTTCAGAGCACTGTTTTTGATATTGAGTAGAAACTTGGTATTTTTAAAATGGAACAGTCTGTATATTTTAATGTCAAATTTTTGCATTTTTTTTTCTGAATCCATTGATGTATCGCAAGCTAATCAATAAATTTTATAAAAATCCATTTTTATGTTTGTTTTTCTGATAGTAGGCCATTAATTCTTCCATACATGCATAAAAAATAACAATCATAATATTAATATTTTTTTGTTTTCAACATTTTTATGTTTTTGTTGAAAATGTGTGATATTTTGAGTTTATGTTCAAAATATAATCAAATAAATAGATTTAAATCGCATGGTGGTTTGAAAAAGTTATAATTAAATGCATGTGTGAAAGGATTCATGGCCATCTATTTAAAAAACAAACATATATATGGATTTTTCTGATTTTTGAAGCTGAAATTCTTGAAAATATACAGGGTGTTTCATTTGAAAAACATCAAGTTTCTGCTCAATCTCAAAAATAAACATCTGAAAAAAAATTTAACTACGCCACTGACTTCTATGTAAAAATATCTATTATAAGCAGTTTTTGCTTTTTTCCTATACCATACAGGGCCCAAGAAATAATAACATCTCCAGAAGTGTTTTTGCCCTGAGAGCTGAGATACAGTGCAGTCTCAACCAATTTGGGACACAACAGTGTACATGTTTGAAAAAAAAAACATAAAATATAGTTTCCATTCAATTTAAAGCGGATGAGTGGTTATTACTTTCGAATAACCATTGGTATTCAAGCACTTTGGTTCATTTTTGGGTCTCTCGTCATGAATTAGCACTTTTAATGTAACTATTTTGGCCCAAAATTTGCCCCACTCGAAAGTTACGAAATACTTCTAGTTAAAAGTAGAAAAGGCTTTTAAATTACGCATGCTGAAAATTTTTGATTCAAATCAAAGATGGTTTACATTGTCAAAACGACTTTAAGTACAATAATTGTTGAATTGGATCAGGTTCTAGATATAATATGAACTGAGATAATTATAAATGCATGGTATGGCAATGACCCTGAATAATACCGTTTTCTCTTTCGAAGTTGACAATTATTAACAATTACTGCCCTATTTCACAAAATGTTTAAAAATCAGCTATCAGAAAAACTTACCAATTCTAGCTAAAGCACAAGCTAATTCACTACCCAAAAATCCACCACCAATGATAGCTACTCTCAAGGATTCCTTGAATGATTCTTGTAAATCCTCAAAGTCATAAATGTTTCTCAATTCTTTAACCCTTTTGCCTATGTTCAAGTCAGTTTTTGCTGAATCAAATACTGGCAAAGACTTTGCCCTGGCACCTGTTGCTAAAAGGGCCTTATCATATTCAATTTCTACACCATTGTTCAGCTTGACTTTATGGCAGTATGGATCTATTTCCACGACTTTATATCCAGATGCTACTGAAATTCCACCATTTTCTTTCATGAGAAGTTCTCTAATTGGAGTATAAAATTCCTCAGGTTCATACAATAAACTAGAAAAGAAATTAAGAATATTTCAATTTGCAATATCGGTGTGTAAAAAAGCTTAATTACCTTCTTTCAGTACCATTCCATTGTTTAAATATTAGTTTCTCCACCTTTTCTTGATCTGCATTAAACCACATTTCCTTCGAAAGAGGTGGTCTCATATAAGGCAAATAAGGTTCATCGGTAACTATAAGAACCTAATAATATACAAATAAGTAAAATAACCGAAAAAATGTATTTATCTTACTTGAGCTCTTGGATCAGAAGATTTGATAGCTCTAAATGCAGAAAAAGATGCTGTTCCACCTCCTATCAGAAGGTAAGGAATTTTTCGAGGTATGTCATTTGGCAATTCTGGATTCTTTGGAATAGGCCTCTTATCTTTTCCTGTTCAATAGATTATAGGCAATTAAGTGGAGACAGAATAAGAATCTATTTACTTACTTTTCGGATGATGTGTAACATTCTTTATTTGTGGTGCTTTAGACTTTTTCTCATATGGGAAATTTACATAAGCCTAAAAATTAATTGATTGAATCTCTATACTATTTTTAATATGATCAAAACTTACTGCAGCAACAGAAACTATGAATATTACTACACCTAGGTAAAAAATTCTCATATTTTTCTTTTTCATTTTATCATATTCTTCTTGGAATGGTTTTTCTGGCTTTGGACCCATTGACATCAAATTTGGTGTGTGACATGCTTCAAGAGGTTTTATTTTCTGTAAAAGCAAACTTTATCTTTCCTGCTATGAACTTGAGTCTACAAGTTTACTCACTTCTGGTTTAGGTGGAATTTGTGGTCTGTCTTTATCCTCTGAACTATAGAACCTTTCACATTGTGTAAGTTGTACCCCTACGAGTACATAAAACATACAGAATTTATATCTGAATTAAAAGTGGGTCTACTCACTTAAATTTCTAGGTAAAGAAACACCAACGATTCTCTTATTGAGAGCATATCTATGAGTTCTTGCCCTGTTTAAATTAGAAACGATACTATATAAGTGTTTAAAACTTAACATTTTCTAGTAGTGACGTAATTTCTTGTAATATAAATTCACAAGTTTTCAAATTTTTGGTAATGAGAAAACATTGCTTCAGAGACGTTTAGAAACATAAATGCCATAAATTATAGATTTTCGGCAAAATGATTACTGCCATTCAAGAACAGTCATCCTCATGCTTTTGTTTTAAAGGTTACTTCGCAAAATTGCAGATACGCCAATATCCTCAATATTCCTTAAACAATATTACTGTTTTTCCTTGTTCAATCAACTGCTTCAATACCTCCAAGATCAAATCGAGGGAATCGGTAAATTCTAGAAAATCATGGGGAAATTGAACTAGGAAAATAATTTAACCTATTGAGCATAGAACCATAGAACATAGAACCAATGAATGAACCCATTGTCATGAATGAACCATAGAATATTTTACTTACATGAGAGTCTGAGGCACGAGTGAAGTAAACTGTGGTCAGAGTCCTTAGATTAAAAATAATGGATTTTTGTATGATTTCGATTCAGGTCGATATTATTGTCAGAACTATTCTGGTTCGCGATAAAGTTTCGTAGCAGCTGTAGCCGAGAAGAACCTAATAATTTTCTCTCTTTCATTACGAATTCACTAATTGCAGCTATTCTTTCCCTTCACACTGATGTGGTATGATCCTGATTGTTCGCGCTGGGCCAAGAAGAATCTGTTTCGTCAATGAATGCATTTCTCGGTGATGTTCCGTTGTCTTCCGATGCACTAAACAATAGCAGCTGCTAATTAATAGTTTAATTTGCACTTTTTCTAAGTGCCATATTTCCTTTATTTTTCCCTATAGAGGCTTGTATTTCGAGATTTTCTCTTCATAGGCCCTGGAGAGGTTGTAGTCCAGAGGTACTTTTAATTTCTATTTTGTATGCCTTCTTGGCGTCGTTGGTCTAACCCACGGATACTCACATTTGTGTATCCGTGGGTCCAACCCTCTTTAGCGGTAGAAGGAGTGGGCGGTTTTTGCTCACTACTGCCCGTTATTGACCTTCTGGTCCTCATGACAGGTTTATGCGTTAACCAGCCTTTAACTAGAAATTCGTATTTCTTGAAGTCAGGATGAGGTAGGTTTTGTGACGTCTAATATGGCGTTCCTTCATTCAGATTTGACCCAGCGATTATTTTGTTCACACATTCTTTCAGTGGGCAATCTTTGGTCACGGGAAGCTGAAGGTGTGCAGTACTTTCCGCAACAATATCTCATCATTGTTGGAGAAAAACCGTGGAAAAATACGGACTAGTAAACATGAAGAGTTAATAGTTTAAAAGGGGTTACAGTCCACTGCGATCTGATGGTCTATTGTGCCCCCTGACAAAGCTTTACAGTTTGCCTTCCAGTATCAGAGATCTTATGATATCCAATATCTCGGAAGGCTTCAGTGAGGTTATTTCCTTACTCCTACAGGTCTCTTGACCAAAGCATTGTTCCCTTTGGCTAACAATGTCAAAGCATTCTGTGACTAGGTGAATAGGAGTTTCTTCCTCCTCCCCACAGAATCTACACTCGTCAGTGTCCGATACGCCGATTCTCAGCAAGTGCTTTCTGAGGCGACAATGCTCTGTAAGAAAGCCAGTGAGGAGGTGTAGTTGGTTCTTACTGAGATCCAACTATTTTTTGGATCTTGCAGTTTCAAAATTCCCAAGGAACTTTTTGGAGTAATCCAACCCTGGGAGATTCTGCCAGAGTGTATCTCTTTCGAAGAAGGTTACAAAAGCGTTCTTTTTTCGCTATGGGGACGGGAGACCATCCTCCACCCTTGATGACATGAGATACCTCATTTTTTCAAAGTGTGTCTCTCGCAAGAAGGTCGACTTGGCACGGCTGCCTTCTACGCATGATGCTGCTGGCTACAACTCTTACAGGACCTAGCATCGAATTCAATTATGGGTAGGGAACTCGCTCGACCTTGAGCCGTGGGAATAGCAGAGAAAACCCCAAGGTCACATACCCATTCAAACGACAAGAGTCGTGCAGCACTCCTCATAAGCTTCTCCTGTGCTTGCAAACGAGGGTGTATCTCCGATTATTCTTTTTAGAAAGAAAACTAGGTGCAAGCACTATGCTGGCAGTGAATACGATAATTCTCCCTTCATCCCGACCCCTGACGAAGACAAAAATATCGAAGCTTCTCGAATCTGATGACGAAGATGAAACCATTCCAACAGAACAAGAAGAGCTTCCAAAAGATTGAGGCGAAAGTGAACAATTATTTTTGAGAATTTTTCATCCAACATGTTATAACATTTTTCAACTTTTTCGAACTTTTTTTCAACACCACCAAAATTTTTATAATACCAAATTACACCTTTTGAATTTTTTGTTGTTGCTGGCTTAGACGCCCTTTCTACCTTCTTGAGTTATTTTTGCATTTATTGTTGAACCTAGTAAGGGGTTTAACCAGTCAAGTAAGTTTGTAGCATCGTTGAAATACTTGATATTAGCCTATTGACTTCTTTGAGAAGAAATGAAAAAAAATTTCTGTATTTACCTTGCTAAGGGACCAACTTTGAATTCCCGGTGCTTTCTCAAAGCAGACTTTTTCATGTTCTACCAATTTCACTCTAAGGGTCGGTTTCACAAAACTTAAATTGTGCGATTAAAAAACCTTACGTGAATTCGAACCAATCGAATCACTCGTTTTGTAATTTCAACGAATCACGGTGGCTTCAATTAATTTAACGGTAAAAACAAAGTTTTGTGAAACCGATCCTAAGACTTTTTCTGATTGGATTGACCGTTTTAGAGTTGCAACTCTTCAAACTGCCAAAACTGGATTTTTCTGAAAATTTTGAAGGAATTTCCGTTTTCCGACGGACGATTGCTCACAAACTCCTGGACCGTATGTCAATCGATGAAGAATTTTCCTGATGAAAATTTTTTTGGAATTTCGGTGGCTTGCAGTCCCAGGACTGTCGATTTGAACTGACTGTCACAGTCTGTAGCGCACTACACACGGTTCAGTTAAATCGTAAGACCTGATCTGATAATCGAAAACTGACAGTCCGCGGACTGCAGTCCAACCTAAATTGGCCTATACACGTTCAGTTCAGATCCTCAGTTTTCCAAGTGAAGACCTATTTAGTATGTCTCTTGAATGTAAACGAAAATCGACTGCTGTCATGATTGTGGTATTAATTGAAAATGAAAAATCGAAAAAGAGATTATGGACTAAAAAAAGGTTGTTGAAATGTGATGAACTATCGCATTATCAAGAGAACTGAGAATCAGTGCAAGAGTCTTATGTTGCATTTGCATCAATAGTTTTGTAAAAGTTTTTCATAGGCGCTGTTCTTTGTTCGCCTATTCGACTATTCACAGCTCTTCACTTGATATAGGTAAGGCATATTCCTATAAAGGTCGATAAATTCACTTATAAAATGGATACCATTAGCCGGATCGCCCTTTTTGGCAGCAAAATATCGAAAATGTTGGAAGTTCTGAACTGCCGATAGGATCTGTAGGAATCGCTCTACGCACGGTAGTTTTTCGAACGATTTGACGAAACTATCGACCGGGACTTATCGATTATCTGTGCTTGTGAAGTGATAACAAAGCTGTACTTTTGAAGTAGCAGTCCGGGACTGCAGAAACGTAGATCTGCAGTTTTGTCCAGGCCGGCAGTTCCGTCAAATAGTTTGAAAAACTACCGTGTGTAGAGATCCCATTGACTTTACGATATTTTACAGCCAAAATGGGCGATCCGGTTAATGGAATCCATTTTATAAGTGAATTTATCTACCTGTATAGAAATATGCCTATGGCAAATGAAGAGCCGCGAATATTCGAATAGGCGAACAAAGAAAAGCGATTATGAAAAACTTGTAAACTTTTACAAAACAACTTTTTCGCACTGATTCTCAATTCTCTTAATAAATTCATATGCTATAGTTTATCACGTTTCAACAACTATTCTTTAAGTCCATAATCTCTTTTTCGATTTTTAATTTTCAATTAATAGCACAATCATGGCAGCAGTCGATTTTCGTTTACGTTCAAGGAACATACTTAATAGTTCCTCACTTGGAAAACTGCGGATCTGAACTAAACATGTATAGTCAAATTTAGGATGGACTGCAGTCCGCTGACTGTCGGTTTTCGATTATTAGATTACGTCTTACGATCGTGTGTAGTGCGCTACAGACTTTGACTATCAGTCGAGCTATCGGCACAAATCGACAGTCCTGGGACTGCAAGCTGCCGGATCGTGTATAGACCATTAGTTTCCTACTACTGTTGCACCAAGACACCAATTCAAAATTAGAAAAAGATCATCAGAACTTTTGTAAGCAAACACTTCCTTTAATATCTAGATTGACTGGACTATAAGTGTGGATCTAACTTTTTTATCTAGTCTCTTCAAGTTGTTCTTGACCAGGGAGAATTCCAGAAGTGTATAGCCATTATTTTAATTTTCGCTGACAGTTGTTATATGATTTGGTGAACTCTCCTCGTGGAAGCTGAGAATGAGCTCTCAGCTTCCATCTTGTTCTCCTGTTGTCTGATCTCGAATGTTTGCTGGACTCAGAAGTTCTTGTACCTTTCTTCCTGTCCTATCGTGGGTACCTATTGTTCATCCTACGACAAGGTTATATATGTATTTTAGTTTACAGCTTCAACTGCACACTTTTAAAGACCGAACGTCTTCGCTGACCTTCCTGATGAGTTCTTGTCCCTGTAGTAGAATTCGCTCTGAATAATTTGAGGTCGTCTGTATAGAATAAGTGGTTGAGTTTGTTGAATGAAATAACTATTTGGTACCCTATTCATTCTGTTGCGGAGGGGCTTAGTCAAGCACCTTGAAATATACCGGGTGTCTCGAAAATACTTCAAATACTTTCTCTCATGCCGCAGGTACAATTAAATACTAGAATAAGAAACAGATTGTACGTAAATGGATTTTTCATTTTCAATATCTGCAGATATTGAAAATATTTCATGTACACATTTCATTGTACATTTACGTACAATCTGTTTCTTATTCTATTATGTCAAAAATGGATTATGGCCAATTGGTTGGTAATATGTTACAATTAAATGTACTTTTCGAATCAGTGGTTTATTCCGTGAATATGTGTTTTTTTTGTATGGAATTCGATCTGAGGTAGTGTGAAAAAAAGCACTGAACCTTTTCTGCAACTTACGTTGGGAAGTTGAGGATTTCGGAAAGGAAAGAATAAAAAAAAAAGATAGTAAAATGTTAAGCGAAAATGAAACATTTCTGTGAAAACTGATTTTGTCGCCTTTCTCCACAAAATTTCCAAAAATTTCCGCAATTACAAAACGGCACCAAAAAGTTGTATTTTTGATTTTTTTTTCTGAAACAGATTCGAAAAGTTATTAAAAATATTTTTTTTTCATAAAACGTCAAATATCTCGGAAATTGTGAGACCTTCATATAATAGTTATTTTTGATACAACTGCAGAAGGCATTGATATTCTTACACGAGTTCAAAATTCAGAAACGAGCCATGAAGTGGCGAGTTTTTGAAAGAAAGAGTGTTGACCATTAAATTCTGCTTCTAAAAAGTATGACATCATATTTTGTATAAGAAGTTCCATAGAAATCCTACGCCATAATATGGCAAATTCTTACACTTTTTGAAAAAACATTTTTTTAATATGAAACGTAAAATATCTATGGAATCTTGGATCTTCAGAATTGAAAGCTGTAGACCATCATATTGTAGTAAAAACGTGAGCCCAACCCTCCAAACCACAATGTTAAATCGCGCAGTAGTTCATCCTGCTGAGGATGCTGATCATTAAATCGTAGCTAGTGTTGTTGAATTTGTTCATTTCTCTAGTCCAATGCATAAAGAAAACTGTTCGCAAATGACATTGCGGCTTCGCCAAGAAACATTCCTCATATCCACAAATTGGTCTAATATCATTCCATTCAAAAAGTGACGAGTGAGTACCATGTATTCAGACGTGGTATTCAGAATTCAATGACATAAAAATGTGGCAACGCCTTTTTCATCTTTTAGCTTTATATTGGTTCATCATGAATAAGTCAAATCGAAAAATGAATTCATTTTCCAAATATGATATAATGTGATACGTTGTTTACTGAACAAAATTGTTTCATCATTACCAATATTATCGAGGAAAAAATAGAAATATACACCGCTCCCTGGAATACCTGAAAACTAATATTGGGTATAAAAACTGAAGAAGTATGCGATTAATTGATAAATTGACAAATATAGCAAAAGAATTGAGGATATTATATAAATGGTGGAAACTTGTTTTGAAATTATCTAATCTAATATACTGAACTTGTCTAGATCACTTTCCTTGATTTCTATTTTCTCGAGTAGAATACGAATGCAGCACATGTATCGGACTATTATTATGAACAATGCGATGCAGTTAAAATTGCAAATTAGAATAGAATAGAAATTTACTCATGAAGAACAAGGGTTTCTTTTTTATTCTTCTTATCATGATGACCAGAGCTTTATAATTTCTTCCAAATGTCTGCAATCTCCAGATTTTGAGAACGAAATGGACTTGAATGATTAGGCTTGACTAGCAGATGCGAAATTGGTGGTTGTGAATGGACTTTCGAAAGGAAAGGCCTAGAGTAGATTGTGGTCTGCATGCATTGTTGATTTGGACAATCGGTAATTTGGAATATGGACTTCATCAGTCGATAGGTTTCGTAGACATAAATCTCATATTTTTTCCTACTATCTTTTTGAAAGAATTACTGTCCACACGAATTCACGCTTCGAATGTAGCATATTTCCAAATGCAAAAGAAAAACTCCCGATATTTCTTTTTCGGCACGCATATGCGATCTGGCCATAATCGTGAATTTGTTTGAAGCGAAATGTTCTTATCAATAATCTAATAATGTCAAAATCTAACGCTAAATCTCCCAAAAATCATTTATTTACGAATGTGTTCAATATCATAAACTTTCGATTAGTTCGCCACTGTGAATAAATCAAGCAACGTCAATTAAATTTGAATATGTGCACAGGGTGGGAAAAATTGGTGATACATGAACTACAACTTTTTAATCCAAGACATAGAGGAAAATGAATGGCACATTTCGCTCGTCTTTTTTAGGGAAACGAATAATGCCATAAAACTGCATTCCTCTGCTCTGGTCATTATCTCCGTTTCTGTTTGTGCTAGACTGTTGAAATGAAAACATTATACAGACACTTTTTTCATAGCAATCCAGTATCGTACTATGTTTTTCCCCAAGAGGTTTCCTTGCTGAGCTATAACATAACGTTGTGTTTTTTCCTATGTAAACAATAGTTGATTATGACTCAGAAAAGTGTTTTCATAAGATTTTAATTTCAACATTCTAGCATAAACAGAAACAGAGTCAATGACCAAAAATGAAATCGCCCAAATTTCAATTTTGGTCCATAACTCGTAAACAAGAGAAGATAGAGGAATGCAATTGATTATTAATTTCTCTGAGAAAGACGACCGTATTGTGCCATTCATTTTCCTCTATCTCTCAGGTTTAAAAAGTTGTAGTTCATGCATCACCAATTTTGCCCACCCTGTACATGCGTTGTCAACAAATTTAACTTTGACGAATATTCTACTCCAAAATTGTTTAACTATTAGTTTACGAAAGTCAAATTTAAGCAGAGAAAATGGATTATTTTAATGAATCATCGGAAGAATTAACAGAGACAGATATTTTAAACTCACGAAAAAATTCCACTACAGATTAATAGATGTATGTGAAGCAGGTCTGCACTTTCTGATATTCGAAATTGCGATAAGCGAATATTGCGCTCAATTGTGCTAGGTTTGTACTGCTTTGTACCGTTTAATTTTTGTATAAATTCTTTATTTTGAGATATTTCGAAAACCGAATAAATTTGCCAGCCCAGCATTTTCGAAAAATTCGATTCCTGTGACTGAAAAAAATTGTGCTACACATGTACTGAGTTGTGCCGTTCGAATTTTTCTGTCTAAGTTCCGGAAAAATCAAAATTAAAAAAAAAGAGAGCCCAGCACTTTCGATTCTTCTCCTCAGAAATAGTTGAAATAATTTATGCTACATTTGTGCTGTCTTGACCCGTAAATATTTTTTCGAAAATTCGTCAGATTTCCCGTCAAATTACTGAAATGAAAAAAAAGCCAGGTCAGCACTTTCATTTTTTCTCATACGAAATATATGATTCCGCCGCAATTTGGCAGACTTTCAGAAAAATTCAATTGGTTTTTCCTCATTTGGATGAAATAAGAAAAATTAGGTAATTGTAGGAAAATCAACATACTTCTGGATTTTCGAGAAAATTTTTATGGTGCTGAATTGTTCTAGGTTTGTGCTGTCAGGTTTCGAGATATCTCACAAAATGTGTTGTATGAATCATGTGTCCGTTCAACACATTTTGTAAAAGTAAAATATCTTGAGAATCGTATGGAATAAAAACACTATTTCAACAGGACAAACCTATCACAATAAAGAACAACAAAAATTTTCTCGAAAAACCAGAAGTGTTGGGCTGACGTTACACACACTGTTGCCAAGTATGCTGATTTTCCTACAATTTACAATTTTTTCTTATTTTCTTCATATGAGGAAAAACTTGATTTTTTCTGTATATCTGACTGGCACAAGTTGACACAATTGCAGCAGAAAATTATAAAACAGTTTTCGATGGACAAATAACGAGAAATGCTGGTCTGTTTTTTTTTTCATTTCAGTAATTTCCCTGAAAATCTGAACAATTTTCGTGAAAATTCAGTAGTATTTATGTCCATGCTTAGAAATCTTCAATATGTCCTTCGACTGTCGCACATCAAAACTCGTTCATTCTGTACTATTTTTAAGTTTTTGTTTTAAATTGTATGATAAGCCTTGAGAAAGGAATAATTAGATCCGAAACGTCGACAAAATCATAATTGTTTTTTAATCATCTGTCCGAATTCCTGGGACATACTGAAGATTTCGTGAAAATATTAACTGCGCAGGACAACACAAATGTAGCACAAATTTGTCACGATATATATTTTTGAAATGGAATAAAATATTTATTAATTATATTTCTCAGCAAGGAAAACTCTTGGAAAAAATTTCAATTGTGTGGTCGAAAGCAAAAAAAGATAGAGGAATGCAGTTGATGTCATCATGCGTTATCAAAAAAGAGATTTTGTTCTATCTCTCACGGTAAAAAAGTTGTCCACCTTGAACATATAGGGATTCTGAACTGAACAAGAAAATTAAATTTTTCTGAATACCTTCCACGTGAGTTCTGAGTCGTGCCATCTTCAAAATTTCATTAAAAAATAATGATCCAATCAGAAGTTATTTGGAATCAGTCGGTATCTACATCTACAAAACATTTCTTTTCAGATCTGAAAGGTTCTTCACAAGAGCGAACTTTGGCTAACTAATTGTTGGACATCCTGTATACGTGTTACTTTTATGACATCGGAAAACTTTTACGTATATTCCATTCCTTTTCACGTTTCATCATATTTCACTTCGAAAAACAACAATGCATTCATTATTTTGCTTCAAAACCCAGTTTGGTTTTCTGATTATGACAATTTTGGCAATAATGAAACTGCCTTAGGCGAGACATAATGTAACTTGTTGCGAATAGTGCATATTTTTTTCATGGAGATCATTTTTCTTAAAGAGGAATTTTAACCAAACCACTTATTTCATTTTCTTCCTAAAAGAGGTACACACTTTAAGACCATGAAAAAACAATGTGATGTACAATTAATCCTCTACTAAACCTGAGTTTCGAATTTTATTCTAACTATGTTTGAATCAAAAATGATTATTATTCGTTTATATTCATGGTGTCCCGAATTTTGATACTTTTTGATCGTGTTAATTTGTTAATCATATTACTCTTCCGATGATTTTTTTGAAGGATGATACCTAATTGAAAATTTGGGGATAGTCGAAATTCGAGGTCAAAGACATGAAAAAATTATTGTTGGAATCATATTGTGTGATGGTTTCACTTTACTCGATCGAATAAAATTGATCGCAAATCTCCTTTTTTACTAATAAGAAGTAAGTTCATCCAAATTAGTGAGATATTATTTTTCGGTCATCTGAATTTGTGGAAGATCGAGTCCATATTAGTTCCAAAAATAATATATTGCTTAATGTGTAGTAATGCACTGCAATATATCCGTTCTAAAATACTAAACATTTGAGCTTCAGGGTGACAAAATGTGAAAATCTTAGAAAATGAAATTCTTTATTATAACTTCAATAACTTTGTATTTTATAAATATTTTCATTTATTTAGTATTGGTATAGGTATCTGAAAATCATCAAAGGTATTTGAAAGATTTTTAAATTTTTCATTCTTTTCTAGTCCAGTCATTCTAGTCAAAATAGAGTCGCAATCTCGGAATTCGAAATAACTCACTGTAAACTTGAGAAAGCCTTCATTTTGATCTTTCAAAACTTGTCTCAAACCCCACTGACTGTAGGGTGTCAACGTCTATACAATTCTTCAGAGAAAAACGACTTTTTGCAATTTTTTCTAAAATATCTCAGTTCCTATAAGATTTTCGCTATTTTTATTCATGATTAGTATTGTGGAGGAATAAATTTTCAACAATTTTTGATTTGATGGAAAAAACGACAATTGAAATTTTAAATTGAATGAATTGTACTGGGTACTATATTTTGTGTAATCTTGATTTCGGATTCGAAAGATTGTGTATCCAGATTCCTCCTATTGATTTGGAAGATCTAAAAAAAATCGGATTCTCAACCAAGATACATACTAAAATGGTACTGATAGGTACTTAAATAAAATAACTAAATTCAAGGTCGATACTTGACATGAATTGAAGCCAATCTTCACGACAGAAGTTACTGAATTCAAGGCTTCACACTTTTTAGATTTCAACAGTTCAACAGGAGCAAATGAGCCCATATCCAGTACTCCAATTTTTCGATAAATTGGCACAGTTGGTCATATTTCGAGAAAACATGAATCCTATATACTGAAATCAACACAGGAGATTATGTATCAGGTCTATGGAGTTTTGTGAGACTATACTTTTTCTCTTCATGGCCACCACAGTACACCAGTAGCCAAGTAGTGGTCTCGAAGAAATAAACATTTGAGAATACCTAACCTACCATCGAGGTCTCAGTAACCAAAATTAAATTTTGTAGGACCTCTGATAATTAATACTAATCTGAATGGCAAAAAGTATTTGCCTATGTCACCAAACGAAATTATACCAACTGTGCTGAACTTGAATGTATATTTCGGAGAAATTTGGTTTCAGCAGAATAGCTGCTCTGCCTTTTTAGGCATATTGCTATTTGAAATAAGAAATCCTTGAATCGCTATTTTATCGTATCCATAAATGAATAACGAATATGACTGAATAATGAAATGTTCTCACCTCTGTGAGAGAATTCAGTTGAGCTGAACCGACCTGTGCTGATCGGTTTCATTTCAATTGGTAAAACTCAAGCGGGGAAAATTGTTCCAGAATTTTTTCTTTGTTTAACTGTTGTGATCTGAATTCAAATTTCTTCTATCTGTCTCTGAAGGGATAAGTCCTATATCTAGATGAATCTTCACCAAACCTGTGCAGGTTCTCATATATAATAATCATTATGTCAAAACGACGAATATAAAGACATGTTTAATACAAAAATAGTTTATTGATGATTTTGCTTAACATACTTGGACTAGCAATTGTATGAGGGAAAATAATTCATGAAAACAATGGTATCATCACATATGGTCAACTTCTTCACCATCCGTAGTTAAGAGGTTCAGTGATGGTCTTCACGACGACAGGTACTTGCTTCTTGATGTAAACTGGATGGGGTACTGGTACAGCAACCTTCTTGATGACAGGTACTGGGTAGGGCCTGTCAACTGGGACTGGGTATGGATGGGGTACTGGTACTTTGACAGCTACTTTGACTGGGTATGGCACTGGCTTGTCAACTGGGTATGGGACAGGTCTGTCAACATGAACGGGGTATGGCCTTGGGACGTGAACAGGGTAAGGACGGTCAACTGGGACTGGGACTGCATGTGGGACAGGTACTGGAATATTCCTGGTTACTGTAACTGGGTAAGGTTGGGGAACTGGTACACCAATGTTCCTAGTGATGGTGGTGTGTGTATTCTGTCCCAAAGTGATTGAAGGTTGGGAAATGACAGCGGCACCACCTGAGCTCAAAATAGCTCCGCTTGAAAGTCCAGAAATTCCAGAGAGTCCAGACAAACCAGATCCCAGGGACAGACTGCTCAATCCACCGTCTAAACTGAGTCCTGAGCTGAGTCCACTCGATAACAAGGCATGAGAGTCCAAGGAATTAGTAGATAAGATGCTGCCTCCACCTAAGGCGCTCCCTACACCCAAGGCTACAGATTCTCCAAAGACACCACGTTTAGTGGTCTTCTTTTCTCCTGCAAGGGCGGCGGATATGCCCAAAAGTAAGATGAAGGCCTGCAAAAATCGAAATCAATAATCAGTAACACATTTTTTAGTTTGAACTATGTTATGTCATGACCTGACATCGGAATTGTAACAGTTTTTTAATATGAGGTCAACGAAGATACGAGAGAAAAGTGATCTGAAATAGCCGAAAAGTTGACTTTTACAATTTGTGTTTCAAAAAAAAACTCGAACACTTCACTCTTCACTTCTATATAGATTCGATTTCGAAAATCTTACTTACAGTGGTTTTCATGATGCTAAGCTGATGATGAGATAGCAGAAAACTGATACTGTTTCAACGACGTTCAGGAGTTTTTATATTCACCAAAACGGTAACACACACCACTTTAGGGGGGACGGAAGAAGTGTCGAGTCGTCTGAATGTCAGTATCTGGTCGAGGCGAGACATTATTTCGAAAAACCTCTCGTTAAAGATGGACCACTTTACTACTTTCATTTTTATGTAACCTCGGTTCACACGTGGGTCAAGAAAAATAATCTTATTGTGAAAATATATATGGGGACAGAGCTTCTTGATTTATCTTTATTATTTTCCATCGACAATCGACCGCCCATAAGTTTGAAGATATATGTAGCAACTTTCTCTGGGAATTTCTTATGCAAAACTGTTAATTCATCCTATGCAAGATTGAAATTCGTTTCGCTGGTCATTCGAGATTGTTGGAATGCCAGGAGGTGTCTAGTGGTAAGGAATATCCGCTTCTATTAGTGCGAATTTACATATTGTTCTAGGAATTATGAGGATTCTTTGATGTGCCGTCTTTGCGACACTTGATCGGTACCTTTGAACGATTACTTTCTTTCTGTGAACATTGAATTTTAAACTGCAACTCATCGAAATATCGGGACAAGTGATACATCCAAAATATGTTCTATGTAGGATGTTTATAGTTCGTAGTAGATACTATCAGTGATAGAAATCATTGAGTTGGTAAAACAAATCATTAATGACATTGGTAACTGAGCAATTTAATTGAAATAAGAAACTGGTATTACATGAAAAGAATACCTAACTTCGAAACTTCGAAGTCCTAAACAATCTTTCCGTTTCAGGTTAATGCGAGTGATTAACCATTTTCCAATAATTTGGGAACAATTCTTCAAAGATGTCGTAATATGCTGACCCCTTCGATTTCAATACCAAGGACTTATAGATTACTCCAATGTTTTTCTATGATCATGATTTGTATTTTATTGGTATGGAAATGAGAAAAGTTGAAACTGAATATTAGGAAATAACCTGATTTTTACTTTCGACATGATTATCCGATTCATTGGTTATGCAATACTTGTTTTTGAACTTCACACATTCATTCATATCATAATATCTGTTTCAATATATTTTCACCCAAGATTTGTTTACAGTAACTGTTGGTATCTGGGACGACCAACTTGATTCCTGATTTTTTTCTAAAGGAAGATGCCTTCATTTCGCAATGTAATTTGCATAAACCTATTATTTATATTCAATTATTATTCCGAATTCCTCGTGAAATTTCAAAGATGCTGCAAGCTTGCTTCCTCATTTTTTTATATATATCCTAAGGCAAGAAACATTTGATCGATGTTGAATTATATATTAGCCAGTTTTTTTTTCTTACGAATCGAAGTTTCTGATGAATATCTTGAACAAACATATCATTATTCCTTGATTGCTTCTAATCTAGAAAATCCACTGCGCAAAAAAATTAACGCACATTCTGAAAATCTCAATTTTAATGAAAGTTAACTCTACATTGACTTTATAACTTATTTTTTATGTTCTCTTGGGAAAGTTTTGAAGGAAACAAGACACATTAAATTGAAGAAAAATTCAGGATTTCACCGAATCTTATGTGAAAGAAGGGAAATGAACAATTTTCAAAATACTGAAATTCTGATAAGTGACTTAATACTTGATATTTCCACCCCTTACGTTAATTACAGCTCGGCAATGACGGTTCATACTAAAAATGAGTGATCTTAAAATGTTCTGATCTAATCCTTCCCAGATTTCTCCGAGTTGGATTCCTAAGTCATTAAGAGTAGCTGGATGATTTTCTGAACTTCTCAGCCTTCTATTGAGGTTGTCCCAAACCTGCTCAATCGGATTGAGATCTGGACTTCTTGCTGGCCATTCCATTCGAGAGACTTCAACCTCTTCAAGGTACTCCTGAACAATGCTCGCACGATGGGGTCTGGCATTATCGTCCATAAAAATGAAATTTCACCAATGTATGGGGCAAATTTCACTACATGCTCTTCAAGAATGTTCTTTATATACTTATCAGCATTCATAGCTCCATTATCAACGACCACTAGGTCTGTGCGAGCAGTTAAAGATATTCCACCCAATAGTATTCAGGAAATTGCACTGAGCATATCTTTCATGTGGACGTCTGTGTACAAGGGAACGTCGATCACAATGATAGAGGCAGAATCTAGACTCATCTGTGAAGAGAACTCTTTCCCAATCAGCCTCTTCCCAATGAATATGCTCTCTCGCAAAATCCAAACGCGCCCTTCGATGGGCTGGGGTAAGAGCTGGGCCTCTTGCCGCGACACGAGGCCTTAAATCATATTCTCTGAGGCGATTTCTTATTGTCTGAGTGCTAATTTGCACCCCATGAGTTTTCTCAAGCTGATTTTGAAGGAGGCGAGGGGTTGCAAACCGTTGTCTCAACGAAGAAACTCTCAAGTAACGTTCTTGAATGGCAATTGTTACCCGTGGTCTACCCTGTCCTGGTCTTCGGACATTCATACCCGTCTCCCTGAATCGCTGCAAAATTCTGAACACACTTGTATGGGAAACTCCAAACCTTTCAGCAATTCTTGTATATGTCCACCCTTCTTCTCGCTTCGGCACATTCCTCTTGGGTCAAATTGCGTGTTTCGCGTTGCATAGCGATCGAGTGTAGAAAATCAAACGAAAGAAAAACTATTGATCACTAGAATTGATCGAGAACAACTGATTTTAGAATGGTGCCAATACATTCAAAATCTGATAATATCATCTTTTTTTATTCCTGCTGGGAAAAAACATATGTATTGAAGATAAACGTTGAAAGTTGATAACATATGCATGCATAATTCTGATAAAAATAATTATCATTGAGAACACCTTCAGTTGTAGAATAAATTTGAGATTTCCATAATGTGCGTTAATTTTTTTGCGCAGTGTATATCTTTCGCTTTTTCACATTTTGATTTACACAAAATTTTTGTTTGCCACATTATCATACTGAAGTAAGTACATGGTGGGTAAAATCGGTCATACTTGAACTACAACTTTTTAATCGAAAGAGATAAAGGAAAATGAATTACACATTACGATCTACTTTTTTAGAGAAACTAATAATGACATCAACAGCATTTCTCTGGCTTCCCTTGTTTTCGAGCTATTATATTAATGATATTAACTTTTTTTTAACCTTTTTAAACACAGAACATGCATAGGACAAGTCAAGAAAAAAATTAACAATCTACAGTGTATCAAGAAAATAATCCTTAACGCTATAATAACTATACAATAAAAATTCCTTAACTCACTTCTTAAATCTACATGAATTTACCGATTTAACATGACTAGGAAGATGAAGATGATTATACAATTGAATAGACTGATAAATAGGAGATATTTCCAATTTAGCAGTTTTATGTTTTGGAAATGCTAATATTTCTTTTTTTCTAGTACTATAGTCATTTAAACTAGATAACTTAAACAAATAATTTTCTTTCTATTTTGCATAAATGAAAAATAAAATAAAATAAAATAAAATAAAATAAAATAAAATAAAATAAAATAAAATAAAATAAAATAAAATAAAATAAAATAAAATAAAATAAAATAAAATAAAATAAAATAAAATAAAATAAAATAAAATAAAATAAAAATTATTTCCAGTGTCAAAAATCCATATTCAAGAAATATGAGCCTACATGAAGACCGGGAAACAATATTCAGAATCATGAGCACGATCTCCTTTTGTAGGATGAATACTCTACCTGCATCTGAGAAGTTTCCCCAGAGTATATTATAAGTGGCTGAAGAACAAACTATATAATAGATGTTCGAAAAGAATTCTAAAGGAAGTAATTTTTTGACCTTACTAATTGCGTAATATGACGTGTTTAATTGTTCACAAATATAATCAATATGGGTATTCCATTTCAAATTGCGGTCTATAAGAACTCCAAAAAATTTGATACTTTCTTTGGTTATAATGATGTTATCTGAATAGTGATCGATCAGCTTTCCATAAGTAACATTACCAAATGAAAAATGAACACACTCTGTTATACCGTTTTTCTAGGTACCACTGCACAAAGCTCTGTACCAGAATCACGCACAACTCATGAAGCTCTTCAAAGCTTTGAGCCTTATTAGCAACTGAGGTATCATCAGCAGACAGCGTTATCATACTTTTTTTTATGAGTATAGAAAGATGGTGTGGAAGATTATCCGCCTCCGCTATCAAATTCAAGAGGAGATCGTTAATAAATAATAAAAGAAAAAAGTATAGGCCAAAATTAATATTGAGGGGATTTCAACTTTCGTCATTATTTCCGTTTCTATTTGTGCTGGGATGTTGAAATGAAAATATTATGAAGAAACTTATTTCATAGTAATCCAGTAGCGTACTATGTTTTTTGCCGAATGGTTTTCTTGCTGAGCTATAACAGGTTGTGATTTTTAAAAAAGAAGAAACGGCCGATATAAACTCAGGAACCTTTATGTGTTAGTCAAGAAAGATGTGAATAAATTCTTGTTGAAAGTCACCAAAGATATTTGTGTTTTGTGTCGTAAGAGATGGAGAAATTATGGAGTATGGAAGATTTCATACAAATTGGGGAAAAACGAGAAATAAATTCAAATTTCGTAAATAATGTTCGAGATATGTTCAATTTTTACTATTAATATTAATAAAAATGAATAAGGTAAAAGTTAAATATGGCATAAATTTTTACCCCGTCAAGGATAATCAATATCTTTTTGGTAATTGCTACTGACAGTGTCAAAATGTGGTTTTTACAATATAGGTAGAAGATAAAAAGTGTCTTACATATTATGCTACATAACAGTGAGAGAAATTGTGAAGGATGTTTACAAGAGTGATCCTTAATTAATGGTTCTAAAGATCGGTGAAAACTTTTAATGTACGGAAAGAAGCGTGGCTGAAATTGTTAACTGAGGTATCAACGAGCAGTCGGTAGTACGTAGAATTTGTTTCTGAAAATTTTAAAATTTTGCATCGCTGTTATTCAAAAAAATAGTTCTGCTTAGAGGTTGTTTAACCATTTATTGTTGGGAAGGCAAAATCAATCAAAAGAGCTCTGTGTGGTCAGAATTCAAGAACGAAGACGAACACATTAAGCTAATTATAGCATTTCGGATAGTAGAAATGGAACAAAATTTTTAATGAAAATTATATCTCGTTTTTTGTAATATGGATCATTATTGGGAAACCTCTCGATATTATTTGAGGAATGAAATCTTGATATGAATTCCCTTTTCAGAAGAAAATATGTTCGGCATAGTGTTGAAGGAACAGTTAAAAATATCGTTTAAGAAACAGTAACCAGGCTTCAAACAACGCATTATTTTCTTTGGCTTCCAATGGCAAAGCATTCCGTTACTAGTTAATAGGAGATTCTTTCTCCTCCCTACAGAATCTACACTCGTCAACGTCCAATAAACCCATTCTTAACAATTGCTTTCTGAGGCGATAATGCCCGTATAGTAGGAAAGCCGGTGAGGAGCTGTGGTTGGTTCTTACTAAGATCCAGATATCTCTAGGATCTAGTAGTTCCGAAAGGGCTTTTTGAAGTGAGCTATCCCTGGAAGATTCGGCCAGTGTGTTTCTATGCTCAAAAAGTTTCTGGACCCAATGTTTGTTCTTTTTGAGTGCACAAAATATCAAGAATTTCAAGTTTCCAGCTTTACTACAGTTTTAGAAAAAAAAAAAAACTGAATTTTAGTCAACATCTTCAACTTGATTTCATATGAGCATATTTACCTCCTGAATTTTGTCGCATGAATACACCTGTATATATCCGCACCTATACAGGGTGTTCCATAATTAGATCTACACACTTTTGACGAAAATTATACAGGGTGAGTCGGGAGGAACGGACCAAACTTCAGGTGTGTATTCTATAGCTCGAAATAATATAAAAAAACTCATATGTTGTTATCCGATTTTCATTTGTTCTCAAACTACAGCGTCATTATGAACAACAACATTTTCTATATTAAAATAGTTTTCATTTATAGCATTATTTTAATAAATGCACGAAAATCCCGCATTAACCTCGAAACACATTCGTCTGCGAAGGGATCTCGATGCTTTTCTGATTGATTCGTGATTTTCTTTAAAAAGGAATGCCGTATTTCTAATGCGTCGAATTAGAGCATCCCGAGTGTCAACTTTAACTTTGTATACCTCGTTCTTGAAGCAGCCCCACAAACAATAGTTCAATGGTGTGAGGTTTGGAGATCTTGGAGGCCAACTAATACGACCACAGCGACCAATCCATAGTCCGAGAAACTCTTGATCTGACTATTGGTTGACCTTATTTAAATATTCCCCTAATATTACCCTATAGTTTGAAAACAAATGAGAATCGGATAAGAACATATGAGTTTTTTGGAATTGTTTCGACCTGCAGAATACACACCTGAAGTTTGGTCCGTTCCTCCCGACTCACCCTGTATAGTACAAAAATGCTTCGTTAAGGTGCTAGGGCAACACTTTTGTCACATATCTAAAAAACTACTTCAGCTAAAGTATTGAAATTTTAAACATTGGTTACTATCAAGCATACGCATCAAATGGTTCTAGTAAATTTTTTTCATTATTTTATGAGGCAAAGCTCCCATAAAATTATTGAAGTACAATAAATTGATATTGCACTCACTTCATTACGATTCTTCATATAACGAACATTGAGTAGTGAACGAAATGAAAATTCCAAATCAATTTTTCTCAGAAACGGTTCTACTAGGCGATGTCAAGCAAGAGCACCTTTTCTCAAGAAAAAATATCAAAGTTTATAAATCTGATAAACTTTCTAAAACAATGAAAGGTAAAAAAGTTGTCACTTATGAATGAGATGAAAAAAAATTCATTAGAACCATTCGATGCGTATTCTTGATAGTAGCCAATGTGAGAAGTTTCAACACTTTAGCTGACCCAGTTTTGGACGAAGTGTTGCCTGTGGAAGGGCCCCAGCACCATAACGAAGTATTTTTGTACTATATGGTTTTGGTCGAAAGCGTCCCAAATAATGTCTAGAACATCCACTAGAATTTTGTCGGTCTAATTATGGGAAACCCTTTATATACAGATATACAGAAAATGTTTCATTTTAATTATGTAAGAACGAGTTGGGCCATTTCATGAATTATAATAGAGAAAGATAATTAAGAGAAAATAATAAACTTGTGTTAATAGCCTAAGTTAATACCTAAACTAGACTCAACCAATCTATTGTTTTGCTTGTTTTACAGTGATTGCTTACAAATGAATGAACAGATGGTCGTGTGTAAAGGCAGAAGTTTCCTTGAATATTTCTCTATTACTACTCTCAAACTCATTCATATTGGTAACAACGCCAATTTCGCAAGAACCCATATTCGTGGATTTCGAATTCGTCATTCAAAACAACGTAATGAAATTATCATTTCATATCGATGTGATCGAGTCAACTGAAAAAGGTGAAATTTTATATCGTTATTTGGCAATATCTTCACAAAGATACGTTCTTTTAATGCCAGTGGCCAGAAGATTGACCGACATGATACTACTTAATTCCTCTAATTGATGACCATACAACACTTACATTGACATGATTCCACTTTCCAATAGAATACGAATCAGATATCATTATCGGGATACTTTATTTTTGTCCAGATACCTACCTTATGCTAATGGAGTCTGATGATATTTCTCTGATATTTGCCTAATCAGATAATGATCGTATTCCGGTAATGCGTGGAGCGGACTCATTTTTGCAGATACTTATAAAGGAAGCACAACAGAAAAGCTATCATTAGGATCGAGTTCATTGTGTTAATCTTTACTTGACTCTGAATTTTTAGGTGATAATTGCGGACAAATTGATGAAGAATATGTGAAGTTAAAATTAATGGAAATAAAGTGTATCGAGGTTTATTTTCAAAATTTTTTAAGCTCACTTTTCCTAGAATCTTCACCTCGAGAACAATTATTAAAGGAAAATCCCGTTGAATTGTTCTTAATTCAGATCAAGCTTATTTCGTGAATTCTTTTTTAAACCACATTGATGAATGAAAGCGAAGAGAGCTTCTGTACCTTTCTCAAAAATTTAAGGGAACAGATAAATTTTCTGAATTTTTACGTGATTTTCAACAGGCTGCATCAGTGCAGAATTTTCATGAAGAAAAAAAAAACAAATTTTGAAGTTTGAAGACTAGTTTTTGAAATTATTGGTTAAAATTTTCTCGGAATACCGGTTGCCATGGGCGCCCACAGGGAGCGGGGGGAACAAGGAGGAGCCGTGGCCCCCCTGAGATTTTGATCCCCTTCTTGTTTCTGAGCCAAACCAAATACTCATTTCGCCTGTGCCTCTATTCTCAGATAGAGCACGAAGAAATTTTGTTTCTGCTGTACGCGCTTGAAAACATTTTTCGGAGCTAGACCGATACGATGATCGCATAGCCTGTTTATTCAGCTTCAATTTGCTTTTTACGGTACTTGGATACGACTATTTGTCTTCGAGATATCTAATTTTGAAAGGAAAAGGATCCTTTTTCACTCACTGCCGATTTCTCCGGAACTACTGATAGCCTAGCGAGGCGATAGGCGATTTCTTTTTCTGCAGAAAAGTTCATACAAGAATCTGGTTAGTTAAATTAAAAAAAATAGTTGAATCAAAATCAAGGAACGCTACTAACCAACAGAAAAATGATCACAATAAGTTCTTTGATGGCAACATCGGCATTTCCCTTTGTCATATTATTCAGATGCGTCACTGGTCAACGCTGACACCTATTTTCAGATCATCTATACTATCGCCAATGAAGAAATTTTCTTGAACCTCGATGAAGTTTTCTATATCGTCCGTTCCATTTCCGATATTGTTTCTCTTAAGCTTAAGATTCCGTTCGATTGTGGTGGTCCTTTCTCCAATTTCGTCGTCACCTTTTAATGGGCGTCTCATAGTTTGCATTTTTCTTTATTATGATGTAGCTCAGCACAAAGCGTGAAACGATCTCTCAGTGCGGTACAACAGATGTCACACATAGCACATTGTCTTTGTTACCTACTTTTTTTATTACGTTTTTGATAGAACTTGTAAAGGTACCTCTGTCAAGAATTAAAATCAATTGGAAGGATTTATTTTATTGAGCGACTTCTGTTATAATTCAAAATACCCGTTCTTAACATTTGATTTTTTAATTTTTTGACGGATTTATTGTTTTATTCCTCTAATTATACGAATGTTTCAGCAAGTAATGTTGGACTCCAATGCATCTATGGTAGCAGGAATCATTTGCCACTACCACAGTTTAGAAATATTGGCAAGACGAGGTCGTATTCAACAATGTCAAAAACTTATCAGATCTCATGTAGAGCCAAGCTGCTAACTCTACACTCTTCAACTTCACAAGCCCTTATTTCGCAAACTCTATACCTTGGTGTAAATAAGTGACTTGTTCGTTTCTCTTCCGCCACATGAGCGTAAGGTAAAAAATTCATTCGCTGTTCATAACTTTTCTTTTATACAATAGTTCTTATAGTTACGAAACGGCCAAGTCTCTTATTTTGACCAAGGCATGTGAAATAAGGGCTTGTGAAGTTGTAGCAGTGTAGAGTTAGCTGCTTGGCTCTACATGAGATCTGATAACTTTTTGACAATGTGCGAAATACGGCCTCGTCTTGGCAATGTTTTACATGAAAATGTTTTTGGTTGGATTTCAGTTCTTTTTGTACGTTCCTTATGACAAAATCCGAGATGTATTTCAAGTCAAACTACCTAATTCACAATCCATGTTCAAAATCAACAATGTAAGAAATGAAGAAATATATCTTTACCTACCTTGGTTCAAGCGATGTACTTGTGAGCTGCCATCACAACCATTGAACACTTCTCGCAACAATTAAAAGAACAGAAAAATTTGCCAAATTTTTTGGTGTTTTTCAACAGGCTGTATCTCAGTGAAAAATGATCGTATGAGAAATAGATGAATCAACTTTTGAAGCTTGAAGACTCTCGTTTCTGAATTTATTGGTTAACAATTTTTCAGAGTACCGTCAGCCAATCAATCCTCGGATAAAACACAAAGAAATTTTTTTTTTTATTTTTCAAATTTTTATTTTTGCTCTACGCGCATGGAAATATTCATTTGAGCTAGACCGATGCAAAGCCCATATGGCTTGTTTATTCAGGTCTAATTTGTTTTTCACCACCGCCGGAAATTACCATTTCTCTTCGAGATATCCCATTTTGAATGCAAAAGGACCCTTTTTCACTCAACTTCCGATATCTCCGGAAGCCTAGCAAAGCGAAATCCGGTTTCTTTTCCTGCAGAAAACAGGAGAATATCAGAGAAAGACAAGAAAGAAAAAACTGTACACTAATTCATGACCATGTCAAAATATTCATGTTTGTTGTAAAAGCAGTTTTTGAGCAGCAAGGCCTTAATTTCATTTTTGAATCTTCCGTACTCCAAAACCTTCAATCTATCAGGCAGATGGTTGAAATATTTGATTCCACTATACATAGGTGAATGCTAAAATTTTGAGGTGCGGTGTTTTGGAACACAGAGAGTCTCTTTATGCCGTGTGTTATATTGGTGGAACTCAGAACATTTACTCAATGAGAGAATGTTCCTACGAGTGTACACTAGACAGCCAAGAATATATATATATATATATACATGGAAAACACATTATTTTGTTCTTTATGAAAGAGGGTCTACAGGACTCCCCAGGTTTCAAGTTGAAAATCAAACGGATTATTTTCTTCTGTGCAACAAAAACCGTACTACTAAATGGCGAATGTCCCCAAAGTACAACATTATAATTGAGGTGAGTGTACGCAAGTGAGTAATACGCACTGATCAGCGAATCTTGTGATAGTATGAGTTTTATTCGTCTCAAAGCAAAAAACGCGCTACTGAGTTTTTTACAAACATGATCGGAGTGATCTTTTCAAATAAGATTCTTGTGAATGTGTAGACCGAGGAACTTTATACAACTCGAAGATTTCAGATCACCGGATGGAAGATTCAAGGTCAATTGGTGATCTGAGTCACGCATTTGGAAATGTACCAGATCTGTCTTGCCCACATTCAAAATAAGGGAGTTTCTGAAACACCAATCGGAAAAGCACTGTACCAGTAATTCACAACTTGCCTTGAGTTCATTTAACGTTCTTGCAGAAATAACGAAAGAGATATCATCTGCAAACAGCACGATCTTTATTTCTAATGAAATGAAAAAATTCTTTAAAATATAATCGGGCAGATCATTTATGAAAATGATGAATAAAAGAGGACCCAAGACCGATCCCTGAGGAACACCCATTTCTACGGGGTACCCTGAGGAGCTGTGTTGACCCACTCTCGCGATTAGCCATCGACTCGTTAATAAACTTCGAACCCATTCAAGAAAGACACCCCTGAAACCCAGACTGAACAATTTTTCCAGTAAGAAGTTGAAGCTTAAACAGTCAAATGCACGGGACAGGTCAAAGAACAACCCCGCCACAAAAACTCCATCATCAAAACAACTGTAGACAAAATTCAACAGATCCCATGCTGCGGACTCCGTTGATTTACCAATCGATCGGTGAAGCGGTTTTCCTGGACCAATCGATTGAAATTTTGAAAGAATTGAATTTTTATATGAGCGTAGAGCCAAAATAAAAAAAAATTTCTTCGTGATTTATCCGAGGATTGCATGGCTGCCGGTACTCTGGAAAATTGTTTACCAATAAATTCAGAAACTAGAGTCTTCAAGCTTCAAAAGTTGATTTTTCTCTTTCTCATACGACCATTTCTCACTGAGATCCAGCCTGTTGAAAATTACCAAAAAATTTGAAAAATTTTTCTGTTCCTTTAATTGCTGCGAGGAGAGTATTAAGAACTTTATCTTCATACAATGATCACAACGGGAAATTGCCTAATGGGAACTGTTGTTGAGGTTATTACAGAGAAATTGTATTTGATGTAAATTCACATGAGGCGTTTTACGAGAGATATATGCTATCCCCGTATTCAAAATGTGGGGATGATTTTCACCGAGAATTCTTGAATATTTTTTCTAACATTCATAACAAGCAGTCCTCCGTATGTACCCATCAATTTTCAGACCACTAGCATCGAAATTAGCGAAAGTCTCATACAAACTTATACATCCCCCCCTGATCAATCTAACCCCAGGTTACAATCTCACTCCAAATGACGGTACCTTCAGATATAACCTTAAAAACTGTAATTGCAAAAATCATATTAGTAATTCAATCACAAAACAAAAAAAACATATAAATTTAATTTTTCAAACTGTCGTCCATTTTGTTTAATACACAAGCCACATACAGTTTCAATTCCACTCAAGGCATTTAAAATTATTCAGGTAAAAATGTTGAAATTCCGGGTTTTTACCAGCGATCATTATTCATTTGTATTGACTCTAGTTTTCATGAATGCAATAAATCAAACATTTTTGTATGCATGTTCAACATCTATGCATGTCCTACTATTAAATGAAGAAACAAAAATATGGATTTTTCTGATTTGTGTATCTGAAATTCATCCAAGATTATGTTGTGATTTATCAATGTTTTCAGAAAAAATCGCAAAAATTTGACGATAAAGTATAAAAGGTGTTCCATTTAAAAAATACTTAGTTTGTGCCCAATCCGAGGCCCAATCTCAAAAACAGTGCACCGTAAAATGCAGTGGTGGACGAGTGTAAGTCAAAACAGTGGGACACCATGGTTCTGTCCTTTGCCGATATTGTTAGATTAATGAAAATATTTTCAATTACTCTGATAACTGTACGCTACACCGAATGTCCATTTCATAGTAAATATTTTGAGTTTCAACTTTTTTACTGTCAATAATTATAAATTCATGTTTTTATTCAACCCAGTTTCTACATTCAACTTACTTTATAATGTAGGCATACCTATCTACCATCGATTGTTCGAATTTTGGTAACTGTTCGTGTAATGTTTGATATTGTATTAACGTTTTAGTAAAATTTGTCATCCAAACGGTCCAAACTGTTACAGCTTATTCAATAATAAAGTGTATAATTTTCAATTCTGAGACAACTCTGAGGCTGGGACGATGTTACAGTTCGAACAATGAAAGCTTCAGCCCCATACATCTGTGGCATTTTGGCGGATTCAATAAATGATTCTGTTTCCGGTGGTTTGTTTCCTGACAAATTGAGGATGGGTATGACCATCCCGATCTTTAAAAAGGGTGACCGAAGCATGGCTGATAATTATCGACCAATAACAATGCTCGAAGATATTCGAAAAAGCTGTTTACACGCGTCTACTGGACTTTATGGAGGGTTATAATTTGTTTGCCGAGGGTCAGCATGGTTTCAGGGCTGGCCGCTCCACTTCAACTGCCCTCTATAGTATTGTACAATCCATCTCCGATAAATTGGATGATGGCCATTATATAATAATGATATGCTTCGATCTGCGGAAGGCATTTGACTGCGTAAACCCTTTATTTTGTCAAGGAAATTGTACCGCTTGGGAGTCCGGAGTGGGCTTAATGACTGGCTGATATCCTTTTTATCTAGTAGAAGATTTTGCGTGAGGATTGAGGACTCGATTTCCGAAGAAGTCGAAGTTTTGTACGGGGTCCTCCAGGGAGTTCATTAGGACCCTTGCTGTTTTTGGTGTTCGTCAACGATCTGCCCGAGCACATAGTGGATGGTGAAACATGCTGATGACACAAGTGTTGTCATCAGTGATCCATCCCCCACTATACTGAAAAGGAAATGCGACGCTGTGCCTCGTCAGTTCCAAAAGTGGTGCGACCAAAACCACCTTTTAATTAACAAAAATAAGACCGTTTGTGTTGAGTTCCATAATCTGCATAAGGAACCCTGTAAACCTCTCCTTGAGTTCGGGGTCGCTGTCGGGGGACTGTCGGATCGGGTCAGACTGCTTGGCTGCACTCTTGACGAGAACCTACGCTGGACATCCGAAATTGACAGTGTTTGTTCTGGGTTGAACTACTTTATACCATATGTCATTTGAAGAAATATGTTGGCTTTCGTTGTGCCATGGCATTTTATCACTCTAGCGTTGTCTCAACGCTGCGATACAGTCTGCTGTTATGGTGGTGGGCTACTGGGTCCCATCGCGCCTTTGTCCTGCAGAAGCGAATAATTCGAGTGTTGTTCGGGCTTCATCCTCCGATCTCTTGTAGGGAATGCTTCCGTTCTAATAGTCTCTTAACACTTCCATCATTATACATTTACCATCTTATGTTATATATTCATGATAGGAGACTGAAAATACCTAGGCTATGTGACCACCACTCATATAACACCCGCGGCTGTCAAAGCTTGTACCATTCTGGTTTGAACCATACGTTTCAGAAAGATCCCCCCCTATATCGGGAATTCAAATTTATAATTGCCTGCCAAGATTTTGGTAGTGATGCGGACAACTGAGTTCAGGCGTAAGTTCAGATCCATTCTTGTGGTAGGAACCTATTACAGAGAGTTCTATGAATTGTCTGTTTATGTGTACGTTATTCGTTCTATTTCATATTGTTATATATTTAAGCTTTCTCTATTTTGTGTGATTTTTTATATTTTTCTGACTTCACTGTATAACCTGTGTAATAAATTATTATTATTATTACGTCTTTCAAAATAACTAAAAGATGAGAGAACTTCTCATGGTATCTTTAAAAATATCCTAGAAAAGTTTTCGAATACTTTATTAACTTGTTGAATGGTGAATACATTTAGGAACAAAAAGTGGTGAGAAACAATTGACATGAAAAATGTTCTCTAATTTTATCGTTACTTGGTAGCTCCTCTCATAAATGCTGTCTTATTGTTGATAACATCATTATTGAATTTTCGTTTTTGATTCGTTAAAAATACTCATTTTCTCTCCAACGGTCGAAAAGAAAGTATTTTAATTAAGTTTTTCTAGAATTATTGATGTGCGATTGTATATCGTTGGTTTGGATCCGAATCCGGAATGCCAGGAGATATAGTCAAAGTATACTGGGGATTTTCGGCTTGAACAGGAATTGTTGGGGTTGCGAAATGCATTCTGGGTGGCCTTGGCCTCGCCCTCCTTGGTGCAGAACCGAAAGAAACGGTTTCAGGGCGTAGAATCTCGTACGAATTAGGACGTCGATCGTAGTTGCTCATCACTGGGAAGGTATATTCGAACCTTTGGAACGTTGAAGTGTTTGGAGAGGGTGGTGAAGGTACTGCTTGACTAGGTACCGCTGCCGGGATCAAGTTTGGACTCGCTGGTAGACGAGGGTAGGAGGGAACATTCGCTGAAGATCTTGTCTGACTCCTGACATCTGAAAAATTCGTTTTCATAACATATATTGTAATATTTTCCAACTATACTACTCTACGAAAGGAAATATCCTATTGTTTTTTTGGTTCCTCGTTTGAAAAGTTTTTCATTTTCAGGAAATTTCTAGTCGTTAGCGTTTCTGAAAATTAGCATTCATTCTTGTTTCAGAATCTGGAAATTTTATTCGATATAATGCCTAGACTTAAACTTAATGAATAAAAATAATTCCACCTTTGCAACTCTTTAAAGTATTGCATTTTTCCAGATAAATCGAAGATTTTAGTTGTCAAGCTTGTCTATAAAAAAGTGCAATAAATAACTACCACAATTATAAGCCTATAAGTTTCTTACCAAGTTTCTCCAAGATTATAGAAATGGCATCTTGCAGACGAATAATGAAATGTTTTCTAGAGAATGAAATATCTATATTTGGATACTAGCAGCATGGGTACTTCAAAGTACCTATTGAAGCTATTGAAAACAAGGAGCTTGCCGTGAGTATGCTTGTAAAGCATACGACTTTATGGACAGTGAAAAATTACTAAAGAAATTAGAACTTTATGGAATTCAAGGACCAACTTTGCAATGGTCCAAATCATATTTTTCTTTCATGAAATAATTAGTAGAAAAACTCGCATCAGAAAACCATCAGATCAACTCTGGGTATACTACAGGGTAGCATAGCTGGCTGCTTTTTCATTATAATATATACATACCTCAATGATTATGGACTAAAATTTGAAACATATAAAAGTAAAGTGACTACTATAAACTATGTCGATGATACTAATAAGCTCAATTGAGAAGTACTTCCAGGAGCTGCAACAACAAATAGTTACATTTTGGCGTTCGTAACCATTGAAACGATTCGAATGCTGTTCTTCTAAAAAAAAATTGTGCGATTCACTTTCCTGCACCTTGGGACAAGAGGTACTTTTTACTTTCATGGAATAAACTCAGAAATTATTCAGTCAACAACTTACCGAAAGACTAAGAAAATTAATTGTTTCAAATCTTGAGAGTGAGATGTTTTGTCAATATTTTTATTAAAATATACTTATTACAAATATTAGAATTAAATTTTCAGCTGAAACTGTGAAACAAAAAGAAATCTTCAAAAAAGTGAGTTACATGAGTAATGAATTGGTTGAGGCTTTCGCGGCCATCGTTTAATGTAATCTGTTTTTTCGAGCATTTCGGCCGTCGTCGTTGATTAGTTCTCGACGTTTCGCCAGTTCGAGTGTCTGGAATCTTCAGGAGTTATATTTCAGAAGATGTTCTCACTGGACTGAACTGCCTTAACTCAGGAGTTATATTTTAGAAGATGTTCTCACTGTCATCTCCTGTAATATAACGCCTTGAGATGCCAGGCACTCGAACTAGTGAAACGTCGAAAACTAATCAACGACGACGGCCGAAATGCTCGAAAGAACAGGTTACATTGCATAAGTAACTTGTGTAACATCCAGATTTCTCAAATTTCAAAAATTGGGGGAAGAAGTATTGCAACTTTTGCAACTTACTCAGAATTTCCGAACCTTACCCTTCGTGGAGCAGTATATTTTTTGAGTTCATTTTCAAAATTAGAAAATCAGAATACTGAACTATGGATTTTTGAAATTTTCCTATTTAGAATGAAATTTTTGAAGATTTTTCTTTTATTATTCTGGTGGTTTGAGTATTGAAAATGATTTGAGATCATGAAAAAAGGGGGATTATTTTTTTCTCAGTTGCAATAGTAGCCAAGGCATGGTAGATTTGTGCCGGATATCAGATGAACCAGATCATGGGCCTACTGCACTAAACTACTTGGCAACCTTTCACTTTGCACTTATCACTTTTCAAATGAATTTCGTTCCACGAAAATCATTCAGAATGCAATATTGCAGAGTGGAAAGTTGTAAAGTATGAGGTGTAAAAATTTTCTTCCGTCGTTTTGCCATAACTGCAACGGTAAGTAGTAGTTGAAATAAATAAATCTTAGATGTTGTACAATAAGCTTAGGTATTTGTTATTATGACGCCATCGAAATATTAATCGATTTGTGTCTGCTTCATAAAGTTTTTCCATATTAATCATGTCAGTTTACGAGCCGCATTCTAGTCATTTGCTGGAGGTTTTAATTGTTTGCTTTCATATGAAGAAATCTGCGGCTAAGGCTCATCGAATGTTCCCAAATACTAATTAGAAGGAACGGGAGTGGTTTCAACGCTCCAAGAAAGGTGATTTCATGTAGAATACCAGCAGGAAAAGATAAGGTTTTCGAAGATGCAGAATTGCAGGCATTACTTGATCAAGACAATCATAGGCCATCGTTATAGAACGCAGTTAATGCGTTTGAGCGAAGCATTGAAAGACAATACAACAAGTGACAAGATAAAGTGATTTTACAGCATGACAATTTTGACCCCATGTTGCGAAAGTGATCAACATATGCTTAGAAACTTGTAAGTGGGAAGTCCTACCCCACCCACCGTATTCTCCAGACGTTTCTCCCTCGGATTATCATCACTTGTTTTGATCAATTGCACAATTGCTGGCTGGCCGGTACTTCCGGTCTTATGAAGATGTAGAATATTGGGAAGATTCGTAGATCGATTCAAATGATTAACAGTTTTGTCAACGAGAGTTTCGCAAGGGCGGATATAGCTTATTTTCGTGAGGGGGGGGGGGGTATAACCATTGAGAACGAATAACTAGAGACTTCCGATTTTGAAACTTGGTAGGTATTCGCTTACCACATATTTAGGAAGTTTTCATGGCTAATACATGGCATTTCAAAATTTTTTGTCAACAGCCTGTATCTCAGTGGAAAACGGTCGAATAGGAAATGAAGCACCAACTTCTGAAGCTTGAAGAGTTTCTGAAATTATTGGTTAACAATTTTTCAGAGTACCGATTGATGGCCATGCAATCATCGGTTAAAGCACGAAGAAAAAATTTTGAAAATTTTTCGATTTTAAATTTATTTCCTCTACTCTCACAGAGCATTTTTTCTAGCTAGACAGATTCAAATTTCGCATAACCTGTTCATTCAGCTCTAATTTCTTTTTACGACTTTTGCGATATTCGGTTTTAAATGCAAAAGGATCCTTTTTCACAAAACAGCCGATATCACCGGATATACTGCGATTTCTTTTTCTACAGAAAATTTTCTACAAAAATCTGTTTTATTCGATTAAAAAGATTTTTTTTTCACTTGTTACATAAACGTGGAAAAAGAGCACAAAAATGTCATTTTGCCATTTTTTGGTTAATGGACTGTGTCATCTTCAATATCGAAGGGAGGGAAGCTCAGGTTATAAATTATAAAAAAAAATTGGCAACCTGATGTTCCCCAAAGTCCCCCCAAATCGGTAGATCGATCGGTTCCGCGGTTTTCTTCGACCGATTGATGGAACATTGGGAAAAAATTGAATCTTTTTTGAAACGTGGTGTCAGAAAACGGAATAATTTTGTCGCTCAGAATTTTTCTTAACGAGTACCGTTTTTTATGAGGAATATGAATGTTTGAATGTATCCAGGGTCCATAGCTCCAGTGAAGGGGAGTCAAATGTGGTCCTTTTTTTTTAAATAAAATATTTTTGTTATTCTTGCTTAACTTTCAGAACAAAATTCAACGAAATTCTTCGAATGTTAATTTTTTTCCAAATTTCGAAAGTTTTTGAAAATGAATTTTTTTTAATGATTCATTGAACAAAAATCGAGTGAGGAGTAAAGAAATAATGTAATTATTGATTGAATAAGAAAATTTAGTCAAGTTTGAGGAACAAAAACCTTGTTTCCTCAATTTTTTCAAAATTTCAATCAATCGGTTCAACAAAACTGCTGAACCGATCGATCTACCGATTTAGGGGGATTCATGAAACATCAGGCTGTGAAATTTTTTCATAATCTGAGTTTTTTCACCATTATTAATAAAGATAAAGCCCATTAAACAAAAAATGTTCTTGGTGTGGCCTCTGTAGAGGCAAAGATTTTTTTTTTGTTTACCGTTTTATTCTTTTTCTTAAAAAATGATAAAATGGCATTTTTTTGCTTTTTTTCCACGTTTATGTCACAGGTAATCACCCCCATTACAACCCTCCCTGGTAAATCCGTCCTCAGGGCTCCGTATGCTGCCCGAAAAATGGGAGAATGTAGGGGCCAGCGGTGGATAATACTTTGAATCATAAATGTTTAACCAGTTTTTCACATTGAAGCCTCGAAAAGTTACAATGTAGTTTGGTGCAATAGGCTCCTGGAATGGTATATTCCAAAACAAGTTGCAGAATGTGTTCCTATTCCAACACGAATGTGAAATTCGAGCGACGAAGGTGTGAGTTTTCGAACGCATGACTGTTATTATTAGACTATATTTTCTCTATTTCAGTCAAATTTGTAAAACACTCTAGAAATTCAAATAAAATATTATCCTAGTGACTTTTCTATTTGTATCTTGGCAGTTGGTGTGATTTACGAAATTTGACAAATGACGGAATATGAATTGGTTCGATTTGAAAATTGATAGCATCGGAGGTCAATACTGACAACCACAAAACGAAACATATAACTGAAACAATGCTGTAATGAGTACAGCACTTCTTTCAGTACTGAAATGTACTCATTACGATACTGAAATAGAGAAATAGTTTTATTCCACTTTAAATAAAAATTTTTATGTTAATGTGGTAATTCGATTAATCTGATTAAGCAGGTACTTTTCTGATTTGAATCTATCGTTATTGTCAAAATCCTATTGACTGATTTCTAACTTTACCATACAATAGCCAACAACTATTCGAGATAGCAAGAGTCCAAGATATGAGACAGTTTTATGCTTTCTAACATCCACTCGGGGAAAATAAAATTTAATTATGTTGAAACACCAATATACAACGCGAAGAAGAGATCATTATTACCAAATACCTAAGTGCAGTAAGAGTATAGTTCAGAGAAGTAACACCGAGAGTCACACCTTCCTGTCAACAAAAATTTATTGTTCTCGATCAACTGAAGAATTTGAAAAACTTGAGAACATTTAAAAAACGATTAAAATCTTGGTTGTACAGTAGAAGCAGGAAAATGATCAACGGCTTAATAAATAATACTTAATTGGGATCCTGAATATTATACAAGACCGAATAATATAGTGCAAATGGCCGGTTATTTTGGGGGGATTTGTATCCGCTGTACTAATTTCGACAATTTTACATGAATATGATGACCTTTTTTTCGTCACCTTGTGTGCAGTGAGTCTAGAACGATGCGCGGATGTTGATATTTTTGTTTCTTTTCTTGATGCTGTTATTTGTTTTTTATTATCAGTTCTCTTCGCGGGTTGACCACATTTTCTAGAATTTCTAATTATGTAAATATCACATACAGGTTATAAATAAATGTATTATACCTTTGTGATGTAAACTGTTTATTCTCGAAATAAATATTTCTTATTCTTCATTCTTTATTCTTATTCTTCATCATGATGCTTCTATTCTGGGAACCTATAATGTATACCTTGGAATTTAAATTTACAGTCTCTTATAGTTCAAGTTTAAGCCTTTTCATTGGGAACGAGAACTAGTAGGTACATAATTATTCTTCATTCTTCGCATGGAGATTTCTGAATCAAGAAGTGGAGGATAATTAATAGAAATGATCAGAATATAAATTATCACTCGAGAATATGACCAAGAATGACTTTGTCTGTCTTTCCAATTTCAGTTTATAGCTTCCTGTCTAAGAAATTGTCACAAATTATAAACTTTTCTCACCAGAATATCCTAATGATCCAGAACCCAAGGCATACGCCCCATTACTGAGCTGCACCACTCCGATAGACCCAGAACCAAGGTACACTGCACCGTTGGCTGTGGGTACGTTGAATGCAGCTGCGTTCACTGGTGTAGCAGGTGGAGGTACCAAGGGAATACTTGCAGACCCCACAGACTGTGGTGGAACGTACTCTTGAGGTTCATCAACAGGTTTTTCTATAGAGTTATCGTCAGGAAACGAATAGCTGGGAAAGTTGAAATTGAGGGAGTCCTCATAACTCAATGATGGTTCTGGTTGAAACTCTTCGTTATACAGCAGATAAGAGGATGCTTTCCTTGAGTATCTGATGGCTGAAGAGATGTGCAGGAAGAATGCAACGGCAACTGCGATATTCTGCAACATACAAGTTTGATCATCGTAATGTGATATCACGTTTAAATTAACTCAGCAATAAATGAATACAATGCCTCCCTTCTATTTTCTATGAATAGTTATCATATTTTGTTCGGTTGTTATTATGTTAACCTTGACCTAAAATCGAGTTTACCTTTTAGAAACTGCATTCTGAACTCTTCAGAACCTTGTGGATGACGCAAATTTGATATTGGAATAACTATAAAAATATCTATGAAAATAGCTGTAAGATAATGATTAACATTTGAGAAACCCTCTATCCCTCTTTCTTCCTGATACAACAAGATTATTGGAAAAAAGATTTTGAATCCTCCGCTATCATAAATTTTTATATTTCATAATGTGGAGTACATAGTTGAAGAACACTATCAGACCTTAAAGCCATAGTTTTTTTGTAGAATATTATTAAGAGTAAATAAGGAATCATGAGTTTTGAGTTTGCTACATCATTTTGACGTAGTAACGATTTGTCTGTAAGTCTAGTTCATAGCATGCTGAGGACGGAAATCATCGCTAGACACCCCTCACCCCTACAACATGTTCCTGTGAGCTTGAAACTTTCATACGATTTTGTTCATTCATTGTAAAGTTAAAAAAATTGACAGGCGATTTCGACGAGCACAAGTACCTGCCAGGCGACTCGAAAAGGGTGTAAAATATGAAAAAAAAAATGAACTTCTCTGAGGGAATGAAAAAATAAGTTTCATTATTAATCTTCATCATCATCTTATATGTTACAATTAATTTCTTCAGCCCCTTGTGATTGTATTTCAGAGTCATAAAAACACTCAAAACCTGCAATTATTAGCATCAGGTATCTGTCAAATTTCATTCTTCTAAATTTTCCAAAGTGGATATATTAAATGAAAACAATTTCTTAAATTAATTTCTCTATTTCAGTATCGTCATGAGTTCATTACAGTACTGAAAGTAGTGCTGTAATGAGACTCATTACAGCATTGTTTACAGTTATATTTTTCGTTTTATGATTGTCAGTACTGACCTCCGATCGAATCAAGTTTCGAATGAAATCAATTCAAATTCCGTGATCTGTCAAATTTCGTATGTCACACCAACTGCCAAGATACAAAACAAAAGTCACTAATCTGAATTTTCATTTGAATTTCGAGAGGTTTTCACAAAAATTGACTGAAATAGAGAAAATACCGTCTAATACTCGTTGCAGAAGGCAATTCCAACACTCATGCTATCGAAAACTCGCTCCTTCGTCGCTCGTTTTCGAACTCCGCATTCGTGTTGGAATAGGAGCTCATTCTGCAACTTGTTTTAGAATATACTATTCAAAGGCTGTAACTTGGAAAAAAAGGGCATTGAGCGGAAAGTTATATGAACCCCCCCCCCCCCCTTAATTTCTGCTGAAGATTTATCGATTGAAATCTTTCGCATCAATTCAGAAACACTTGTATATGTCTCTCATTTTCTTTCTCGAATATTCGTTTCACAATATCCTGTATATCTTTTCTATACTTCTGTCAACGTTTAGATTTTGTACCTGATCATAAAGCATAAAACCAAATATTCACAAGCCTTGTTTTCTGTTGCAACGTTTATCAAGATGTAGGAGAAAAGGATTTGAAAACATCAATTTATGACAGCTTCGTTATTATTGCGAAAGGCATGTCATAATGTAGTGCTTCATGTATAAATGAATTTTTCGCAATGCCCAAATTAGGTAAATTACAACTATTTGATTTATCATATTTGTCAATCACCAGTGAAAAATCCAAGAAATTGTCCACAAATTGATTACAATTTCTTATTCTTCGAAATAGATAGCTTTACATTATAAATTTATATTAGGTACATATTTTTTTGAATATTTCTCTTCGAGGACAATCTTTTTCAGTATTCTGACGAAAGGCGGTTTGTTATAATTTATTTGTCCACCTGTTTAATGAGTAAAGCAATTACTACTACAACTTTCGCAATTTACTGATGGTGAAATTGTCTATCTCACAGTAGTGTAGTACGCGATTCATTATCACCTCTAATTATTTATATATATGATAGCGGAAATTGGTAACGATTGTTGAGAGGGAACTTTTGAAAAGTGGGGAATGGGAACAAAGGATGATCTATATTGCAACCCACACTACACAAAAAAAATTATTTGATAACTTTCTGCACATCTTTCGTCTCCAGAATATTTGTTTAGATAGTATTCTTGGAAAGCAAAAGGCCCACTTTGATAAGTACATTCTTCAGATTCATTTTCTCCAATTTCGAGTGCTACAGTTCAAGAAATCAACTAAACAGAAGTCGTTGCAAAGATGGAGAATGATGAATTTTGTGGAACGTTGAAAGTTCGAGTTATCAAAAACTCATTTAAACTGAGACTGAAAAAACGCCCTTGATATAAGCTTGATTCTTGAAAATATGTTTCTTGCGTTGTCTAAATCTTAAGAAGGGAAACACATATTTTTCTTGAGAACTAATAATGAAATTAATAATTCACAAAAACTATTCATTATTAGTTCTCAAGTAAAATATATTTTCCCTTCTAAAGGTCTAGACAATCTGTTTCTGAGAAACAGATATTCAAGAATCAAGCTCATTTTAATCCCTATCGGCGTTTTTCCAGTCTCAGTAATATAAATAGAGGTATTTATAACCAGAATGATGTGCACTGATGAAATATAATTTTTCTCAATATTCATTTATATGAACCCAGGAAAAGGTTCGAAAGAATTGATGAGGAGGTGAATAAAGTGGTTTTGTAGCTGAGAAAAATATGTTTTTCTTGAAACAAAAGGGCTTTGAAATTGAATCGTGATCTTCATCACATTACCTCGAAGTCATCCTAAATCCAACGAGTTTTCAGTAAAGGCAAATAATTTTTGTTTTTCGAATTACTCTTTTTCTTCAAAACTTGCACATATTGAAACCAGCACTCATCACGATAAAATGTTGACAAAAAAATTACCGTAATCATTATAAAATCCCTTTGCACTGCTCACATTCGTGTTACTTCCAAAAGGCACCTCAACGAATACCCACCCAATAAACAATCCCTTCACTTTTTGTCGACTAAAGGATGCGAGTATCTCAAGCACAACGTATGGAATAACAACGGTTTTGACTTACACTCAGATAAGAGTGATCGTTCTTTTCTAATCTAATTATTCCATGGTACTCGAGTCTTCTGGATCCAATCTATCGGCCCCACGAAGGTCTCTACACTTCTCGGTCGAAGGAGTACTTAGTCTTGGGAATTGCCAAATGGGGACACCTCGTCTGTTTTGCATGTGAGCTTTACGAAAGGAACATTCAGCCATGCTTCGCGGGACAGAGAAAGGTTGTCTGCATGCGTGGAATCTATGGATGATTGCCTGAAATTGTTTTTAATTTTATTATTTAGGATAATGGTCACCAGGTTTTTTCTGTTTCTTGATTTCACTACTTATAGCTGGCCAGAGAGCCACTGAATTTCTCTCATGCATTTTCTTCTCAAAATATACAGAAATGGTGATGATTTACTGCTGAATCATAATGATTGACAATGATTGGTTTGAAAATTGGGGCGCTTATTTCACAGTTCTCGAAATATTTCATCATTAATTTTCATTGATACCAAATGAATTATTGAGTGGACAAAAGTGAACTGTCCTTGGACAAACGATCTATAGTCCGTTTCAAAATGATTGGCATGGCAGGAGGCTAAGCAATCCCGAAAATATGTTGGTAATATCCCATCCGTAACTTTTGAGTTATAGGATTTAGGTTGTTGTTGATTGAAATACTAAGTGATGACATTTCAGAGTTTGAATTAACCTCCTGAAAATATTTTTGTATGCTCAAGTTTTTGATAAAATCGACAAATTAGTTTTGGGTTTGAATATTTCGCAAGTATACCTTAGTTCTGGCCAATTCTTGTGGAGACCTTCAAGTTCAAGTTTCAAAGAACTGTGTTAACTAAGCCTGTGCTATAACTATACGATCGATAACTGACAAGGAACAAGAAGAGGAATAAACACAAAATGGAACTGAAAAAGTATATCTGAAAAAGCTAAACAGAGTGTACCAAGTTCGACGTTCTATTAGTCGTTTCTAGAAAACTAGACCTATTTGAAAACTGAAAATTGGGATTATGTTATTGTTTGACATTATATACCGAGCTAAAATATTCTTGGAGCCTGACCACTTTTAGTTATACAGTGAGTGAAAGAAAATTTCAAAAAATTTTTTGTTTTTTAATTTGATAGAGCATTCAATTCTGAATCCATTCGTACCTACTCAAATCGTCGATTCGTCAAAATATCGAGAAAAAACTGAAGGAAAAAGGGAGATAAGAGTATTCGGTATCATGTTTGTTGTTCCTATTCTGAATATCTTGGGCACAAACCGTTCTCACATTTTTTTAAGTCGAAGACTGTGGAAATATTGTACATTTCTAGAATTTTGAAAACTCACAGGGTGTTTCAAATGTTGTGTCATAAATTGGGATCATGATTGGTTCACATCTTTCGTTTTTAAATTAGAACCCTATTTTTCATGATTGCGTTGGATTCTGCGAAGAAGAATGGTGATAATATTTTAATTTTTTGATGCTCCTTAAATTAATAATTCTTGTGTTTTTTAGGATTTTCTGAGTTCTAATTCGAAAACGGAAGTTATGAGCCGATTTTAATCCCAATGTTCTAACATTTGGAACACCCTGTGACGAGTTTCTCAAAATTCTAAAATTATACAATATTTCCACATTCTACGATGATTTGAATTGGTATGAATGTATTCAGAATGGAATACTCAATCGAATTCGAAAACAAAAAAAATTGAAGAAAAAGTTGTATAACTGAAAGTGGTCATTCTCCTAAAATATTCTAGCTCGGAAGATTATGTTGAACAATAACATAATTCCAATTTTCAGTTCTCCAGAAACGCCTAGTAGGCATTCGAACTTGGTACACCCTGTATGTGGAATGATATAAACTGATGTTAGCAAGACCAATTTATCCAATTTAGTTCTTAATGGAATCTAATGCTTATTATTACACAATAGGAAGCTGATACGAACATTGTTCAGGTAGAAAGTTGCTCCTTTGTGCATTGAAGCTCCTTGGAAAGCTTGGAACGGCCTTCAATGCTTGGTACTGATTGAGTCGAATGTATAATGTATCTGTACAGAAAAGAGAGCGAAGCGATGTGTATGTGATAATCAACTCTTCCATCTTTCAGCATTACGCAAAGTAAAGCAATTAAAACAACTGTAGCCTTGTCTGATTCTCTCCTCACACTACTTAGACAAAACAAGATGGGACAAGTACCGAACCCTTGCAAACTTGAATGAAAATGATGGAATCCAATAGATTAGAAGACGTCCCACTCCCAAAAACCAATTTTCATCAGAAGTCAGCGTTGGGATATGATCAAATGCTTATGTTTAAGTTGCATTGTATTTTGGAGAACTCAATTTCAGAAAAAAGGATTGAAGTGAACTCATTCAAAATGAATGTTTGATTCATGATTTCCAATTTTCCGTCTAAGTATTTTTCCTTCATAGGTAGGTAAAGATATAACAATCTTTCCAATCAACTATGAATAGTTTATTGGAAGTAAAATTTGAGTTGGTTTTCTCAACACTATTTCAAATGAATGTTTATTGTCTATTATTTTCATTAATGAAAAGCTCACGTTAGTGTCTAAATTCTCTAGCTTGAATTTTTAGATACAAGATACTCTCTTGATACTAGAAAACTTTGACTGTTGATTCAAATTTCAATGAAAAATGCGGAAGTCAAAACTCCCCACATAATTTGCTTTGAAACACAATGATACTTCACATCGAAAGGAGAAGAATCCCTAACATTATTTCCGTTTTTGATTTTTTCAGAAAAATTGCAAAGAATTATATTTCATTGGGAAAATTTCATACGATTTTGTAACTTTTCTTTATAGGGTTAACATCGAGGTTAACATTGACGAAATAAAAACCGATTTCAAGCGAATAACCAGTAATGACCGCGGTTATCTACGGTCCTGCCTGCGGTTATCTACGGTTATAGCCTTCAGGGATATTCCTTGTAAAATGATTATAACCTACAATGACCGAAGTCGCTTGAATGCAGTTGGTCCTAGTTGGTAATTACCAATGAGGACCAGGTTATTCGCTTGAAATCGGTTATAGTCAAGATTCCTACTTCACCTGTTAATGAACTTGAACAAGTGCGTTCATTCTTCTCTGATCTTTTCAAATGATTGATTTACAGATAATTTCCGTTGTGAAATGACTTGAGAGGTCTGTTATTTTCGTTTGTATTACAGACAATCCCAATATTGTTCCATTTTTTTAAGTCGAATGTTCAAGAATGATCAGAATACAACTCACAGAAAGTAAACTTAACGCAGATTTTCGAATTATCTCCAAGAAAAAAGATTGTTGCATAGTGAACTATTCAAGCATATCGTTGTTTCGCAACGTTTGGGAACGTATTATTATCAAACGATTATATTGAAAATTAGCCATGACTAATTGGTGAATCAAAAAAAAAAACAATGACATTGTCTCAGGATTGTTGTTAAGTAGGTAGATACGAGTATAACATGAAATATCCCTACTGTGAGATCGCTATTCGAAAGGATGCTGCATTAATTAGTTACATGATGATTATTCTATTTAGTGTCACAAAACAGTGTCTTAGTGAGAAAGGGAGGACAATATTTTTAATTAGAACAGGGTGGGCGAAATTGGTGATCCATCAACCACAACTTTTTAATCGTTTAATGTCACATTCTGAATCTCTTTTTTCAAGAAACTCATAATGACGTGAACTGCGTTCTCATATCTTCTTTTGTTTTTGAGTTATTGAAAAAAATTTAAATTAGGACGATTTCAACATTGTTCATTATTCCCGTTTCTTTTTATTCAACAATATTGAAATGAAGATATTATAATCATGAAGTTGTGTTTTTTCATGGAAACAATAGTTGATTATGATTCAGAAGGAATAATTTTTTTTGTCTTTAAAAAAAATATTTGACTTTTTATATAGGGTCACCCGCGTGAAACATACTGAACCGATAGTTCCGTAGGTAATCGTTTTTATAGAAAACGCTCAGACATGTTTTAATCTTTCTTCGCTTTCATTCTGCGCATCGAGGGGGTGTTGATCTCAAATCGGTGTGGAAACCCTTTCAAGATTGACGAATAAGCATTGGGTTCTAATGACACATCATATGAAAGGTTTTCTATTAATGAATATTCTGAAAAATTTCAGATCACCAATACTAGATTAGTGTAAATACATTTTTATTTTCCAAACTTGATTCTTATTTTGGAGTATCAAAAAAGATTGTTAGATTACAGGGTTAAAAAGTGAAAAAAAAATAGAGAAAGAGTATTTTATTTCCATATTACTATTTCAGAATGTTAAAAATTGAGCCCCTCAGATGTCATCCTCAACTACGCCTATGGTCCGAACGCACCGAAACGTCAACTCGATCTCTGCAACTCTATGAACAGCTGATTGATATCAGAACTGACCTACCTCTATGGACTAACCTAGTGACAGATCAACTCATGCTCGTTATTAATAATTGAATCAATCAATCAATCTCCCTTTCTGTATCGACATTCTCTGAAGATCAGACCTCTCTTGTGAAATTTAGAATTCTCAAAAGTCACCTCGCAAATTAATTGTACATCTCATTCATTTTTGGAAGTATTCATTTAGGTAAGTGAACCTTTCTCAACGTCATCTCTCATTAATGCATATTTAATGTTATTTTCCTACTTTTACAAAGTTTGAAAATGTGTCCACGTTTTAGATCATAAAATCTATAAAAATACTGGTAATCCTCTATCATTTTACTCTCAGAAAATCTCTATTGCATTTAACTAATGGAATTGACTCCTCTAAGATACATATTTTGATATATTTTGCTGTTCTCATGATTTTTCAGATTTCTCTAGACTTTTCACAATGGAAATACTAGTTGAATGCTTCCAAACATGAACGTTATTTGTGGTAATGAGTTTTGATTCATTATATTCTCATGTGCACCTCATTATCTCAGTGTAGTCATCTCATTTCTCAATCATGCACTTCTCATTAAATTTGCTAATTATTTTCTCGAGTTTCAGATGAATGAACAATCTCACGCATAAGGGTGAATCATGGAATCAGTCTTCTCTCTCAATAAACTCAACTCAACTTCTCTGAAATATTTGAACGATCAAATAATTCACACATTGAACCTGATTGACAGTCTCAATCCCTGCTTCACCTTGAGCAGTCTCCTCAAGTAATGCCCACATGATTTAGATTGGTATGAACTCCTCAGAATATTTAAGAAATTCTCAAGTTCATTCATCGGAAACATTTAGCAAGTGGCAACTCAAGCCTTCAGCTTCAAACAAATCAAAGGGTTGGTGATTTACACTCATACAATGTACTCTCATATTGTCTTTCTCATAATTATCAATTGTAACTCTTATTTTTCTGATGAACACTAACCCTGCTTGCTAAAAGTAGTTTGTCACTGTAAATTTTGTCTCAATTGATTAATTAGCCTTCTCGTTACAGAACTACGTTATAGATCATAATTATTGATTTCTCAACTTTGATATTCTCATATTGTAATGCTCTCAATGAAGACCAGACTTAGACTATTAAGTTTTCAATACATGTACTCCTCTAAGGCCTAATCTCACTTTATTACAACTCAGACTACTCTAACAATTCACTATTGAACCTTTTGTTTTTCTGATGAGATAAAGAGGCTCTCGCAATAAATTTCAGTTGCATCATCACTGTAAACTCTGTGTTTAATTTTGAATTAATGGAACTCTCAAAGTCTAAGTCTGACTTCATCTGACCTCTCATTTTGAACTTCTCTAGATTACCTATGTTTTTAGTTGGATATTTCACTCTGAGTTTTAAAGATGACTTTAATATTGTATTTTTACTGTATTAACTTCATGCGGGTGACTTATTCATTTTATGATTGTGAATGATGTCAATAAATGTTTTTACAATACCATCTCTAACTCAATTATCTGGATACAGTCCTAAACTTTATTTTCCAAAATCAGAACAACCCGATTTTGTACATTTTGGTCCTTCGAGCCGGATAGTTGAGTTAGAATCAGTACCATTCACGATCATATTTCTCAGTACCTGATCATAGTTTTCATACATCTCAAATATTTCATATTTCTCGAATTTCTCATAACTATCATGTTTCTCAGTCTCCTCAACTTTATCCTACTCCTCAAATTTCTTAAATCTCTGTTCCTCTCAGGTTTCTCATATCTTTCAAATTTCCGATACTCCTCATATCTCTCAAATTTTTATTCTCCTCAAATTTATCATACTTCTTAAATTCCTCGTACTCCTCAAGTTCCTCATTCCTCTCGAATTTCTCATTCTCTTCAGATTTCTCGAACCTCTCAAACTCCTCATACCTCTCAAGTTTCTATTACCTATGGAATTTCTCATAACTCCCATATTCCTCATACCTCTAGAATTTCTCGTACCTCTCAAATTTCTCATACATCTCAAATTCCTTATTCTCCCCAGATTTCTCGTACCTCTCATACTCCTCATACCTCTCGAATTTCTCATACCTCTCATATTTTTCATACTCTTCAGATTTCTCGTGCCTCTCAGACTCCTCATACCTCTCAGGTTTCTGTTATCTCTGGAACTTCTCATAGCTCTCATATTCCTCATACCTCTCAAATTAATCATACCTCTTATATTTCTTATACTCATCAGATTTCTCGTACCTCTCAAACTCCTTATACCTCTCAAGTTTCTCATACCTCTCAGGTTTCTCGTTTCTTTCAAATTTGTTATACTCCTCAAATTACTCATACCTTTTGAATTCCTCAAATTCCTCATAGTTCTCAAGTAAAAGCATCTCATATCAATTTTGTTCATCTCAAAGAAAGAACACCTCAGAGAAGAACAGCTCAAATCAGCTCTCCTCTGAAAAGTTCAGCTATGATCAGGTACTCTTGCTCCTCCTCTGTTAATGTAGTCTCCTCTGATTTCTGACTTCTCAAGTGTCGTCCTCTGCGTTCTCCGACCTAAATGGCGTCAAGATCAACTGAAGTTTCCTCATCCAATCCTCTCCATGACCACCTCCTCATGACAACCTCACTAGGGCCACCTCAACAAGTCCAGCCACCTCTTCGAAGACTCCTCAAGAAGTCAGTGACACCAAGCAGCCAACTCCAAAAAGGCCTGAAGCCTTCAGGCAGTCGTCAAGACCCCTCCAAGAGTCAACGCCTCCGAAAGACAGCTCACTCTCCTCGCCAACGCTCTAGCCACCATCATCACTCCAGTGACCTCGCATACAGTAAGACTTCTCGTCGACTCTGGATCAGAACTCTCGTTCATCTCTGAAGACCTCGTTCGTCAACTCAGTCTTCCTCGAAGCCAGTCCAATCTCACCATCGTTGGAATTGGTGGAGTCACCTCAAGATCAAGAGGATCAGTTTCAATTACGTTGAAACCTCTTCACTCTCAAAAAACCGTGAATATAAATGCCTATATTTTGTCATCTCTTTGTACTAATCTACCATCTGTTAATTGCTCTACAAGACCTTCTCTGCCTCATCTCTACAATTTGAAGCTCGCTGATCCAGACTTCCTCACTTCAAGGCCAATCGACATTCTACTGGGTGCTGATGTCTATGGTGCCATAATTCTTCCTCAACTCCGAACAGGGCCGAATGAGTCAACTCCAATAGCCCAGTTATCTATATTTGGATGGTTGGTCCTAGGTCCAATATGCTCTCCTCAAGAAGTCTCCTCAAGTAAGCCACATATATATCATGCCAGTCAAGACTCCGACCTTCACCGGCTACTCGCAAAGTTCTGGGAACAAGAAGAAGTCAAGTCCTCCTCCATCGTTCACCTCACTCCTGATGAACAGGAATGTGAAGACCACTTCAAGGCAACTCATTCTCGGCTTTCTTCTGGCAAATACATGGTAAGACTCCCATTAAAGTCATCTCCTAATATTTTGGGATCTTCCAGACAACGTGCCTATCGATGCCTCCAAGGACTCCTCCGCAAGTTCGAGGGAAACCAAGAATATTACCGCCTCTACAAAGAGTTCCTCTCCGAATATGAACAGCTCAGGCATATGAAGAAAGCTCCAACTGTCATCTCGCCTCCCAGGTACTTTTTGCCACATCATGGTGTCCTCAAACCAGACAGCGCATCCACCAAACTCCGGGTTGTGTTCAATGGTTCCAGTCCCACCTCAACCGGTCCTTCTCTGAACGATATAATGCATACAGGAGCGAAACTACAATTAGACGTCATTGATGTATTATGTTGGGTACGTCGTTTTAAATTTGTCTTCTCCACAGACATCACGAAGATGTACAGACAGATCCTGGTGCACCCAGACGATTGGGATCTCCAAAGTATTCTCTGGTTCGACTCAAATGATGAGATAGCGACGTACCACCTCACCACCGTCACCTATGGAACCAAGGCAGCTCCGTTTTTGGCCATTAGAGTCCTCCTCCAACTCATCGAAGATGAAGGTCACAAGTTTCCACTCGCCATTCCTCCTCTCACCGAAGGTCGTTATGTTGATGACATTTATGGTGGAGCCGACACGAAACAAGAACTCTCAGACATCGCTCAAGAATTGAAAAATCTCTGCATGGCTGGCGGCCTCCCTCTAGCAAAGTGGCAATCGAACGCTCCAAGTATTCTCAAGATGGCAACCGAGGAAGAAATGGTTTCCTCTCCGATCTCATTTGACGACTGTCCTACTTCGACGAAATTACTTGGCCTCCTCTGGTATCCTCAAGATGATTACTTCTCATTTAAGATACAGTCTTCCTCATCTGGGTCTGTGGTAACTAAACGTATTATGTTATCTCATATTGCTCAACTCTTTGATCCACTTGGTTTAGTTTCCCCTGTCACGATCAGGGCCAAAATGTTGTTGCAGGAACTCTGGCTGCAGAGACTGACATGGGACGAACCGTTATCGCCTCCAATTATCAATCGATGGTGCAACATCAGAGAAGATCTCAAATCATTAGCTAATGTACGAGTCCCTCGTTGGGTAGGCACCCAACAAGACACCTCCATAGAACTTCACGGCTTCTCTGATGCTTCTCAACTTGCCATGGCTGCCGTTCTCTACCTCGTTGTCCGCTCTCCGTCCACAGGATCCAAAGTCACCCTGTTCTCCTCCAAAACTAAAGTAACGCCTTTGAAACGCCTCTCAATCCCGAGACTTGAACTCTCTGCATCTCTAATTTTGGCCAAATTAACTAAGTACGCTCTTCGTATTCTAGATACCAAGGTACACTCAACGACTTTGTGGACGGACTCAACTGTGTCTCTATCGTGGATCAAATCTCATCCATCACGCTGGAAGGACTTTGTTCGAAACCGAGTAGAGCTCATCCAAGACCTGACTCCAAATGCGCAATGGAGATACGTTCCCGGCAAAGAAAATCCAGCTGATTGTGCTTCTCGTGGCCTCTCCTCATCTCAACTACTGAACAGCTCTCTATGGTGGACGGGACCACCATGGATTTCCAAGTCACCAGATTCCTGGCCAAATCGTCAGCCGGCACCGACTATTGACCCCGAATCTGAAGCAAGACCCACAAAGACCATCCTCGCAGCTGCAAAACAAGACTACTCGTGGGATCTTGTATACAGGTATTCTTCTTTATATAAACTCTTAAGAATTACCTCTATTTGTTCAAGAGTCCTCGCTCGACTCAGATGCTCCTCAAGTCCGAATATGTCATCTCCGCTCACCTCAGCTGACTTGGAAAAATCAAGGATCTATTGGATCAAGGCAACTCAAGAAGTTTATTTTCCTCAAGAACTCAAGGCTCTTCAAACTGGTACAACTCTATCCTCTTCTCATGTGTTCAGTAGACTCACAGCATTCCTCGACCAAGAAGGTGTTATTCGTGTAGGCGGACGAATCCATCACGCTCTCTCAGACCCAGAAAGCAAACATCCTGCAATAATTCCTCGATTTTCTCAATTGACTTCTCTAATAATTGATTCAGCTCACAGACGAACTATGCATGGAGGCACGCAGCTCACACTGTCGACCATCCGACAACAGTACTGGATTATTGGTGGAAGAGCCCCAGTGAAATCCCACATCCTGAAGTGCGTTGCTTGTGCACGGCAAAGAGGTATTCGAGCTCAACAACTCATGGGACAATTACCAGAACCACGAGTAAGACCATCTCGTCCCTTCTCTCATACTGGTGTAGACTACGCAGGCCCACTCACGATCAAAACTTGGAAAGGAAGAGGAGCAAAGACACACAAAGGTTGGGTTTGTGTTTTTGTCTGCTTCGCCACCTCAGCAGTACACCTCGAAGCTGTAAGTGACTATTCCTCTGAATCTTTTATTGCTGCTTTTCGAAGATTTACAGCTCGACGAGGCATCTGTCATTCTCTATATTCAGACTGCGGAACCAACTTCATTGGGGCAGATGCAACCCTCAAGAACATGTTCTCAAAAGCCTCCTCAGAAAGCCAGGTCATCGCCAGACTCCTCATGAATGAAGGTACAAACTGGTGTTTCAATCCTCCAGCTGCTCCTCATATGGGAGGAAAATGGGAAGCTGCAGTGAAGTCCTTCAAGTACCACCTCTCTCGAATCACGAAAGATCAGCCCTTCACCATGGAAGAACTGATGACCCTTCTCGCCCAAATCGAAGCCATTCTCAATTCAAGGCCTCTAGAACCACTCAGTGATGATCCTGAAGACTGCTCTGTATTAACTCCTGGTCATTTTTTAACAGGTACTGCTCTGACTACTCTACCTGAGCCCTCTCTCGAAGAAATCCCAACATCTCGGCTGTCAAGATGGCAGTTCATCCAGCAGCGAACCCAACAGTTTTGGTCAAAATGGTCTACTCAGTATCTACAACGTCACCTCTCCATATCCAAGTGGCATCATCCATCCCACGACATAAAGGTTGGATCTCTAGTTCTCCTCACCGATGAGCGACTACCTCCTTGCAAGTGGCCATTAGGGCGAGTAATGGCAGTGCACCCAGGGTTAGACGGCCTTGTTCGAGTCGTTACCCTCAAGACCTCCACGTCCACGTTGACAAGACCTATCTCAAAGCTAGCCATACTACCAGTCATCTCTACAAGCGAAAGAAACCAATCTCAAAGCTAGCCATACTACCAGTCATCTCTACAAGAAAAGAACCCAATCTCAAAGCTAGCCAGCCTACCAGTCCTCTCTACATATGAAGCTACTCCGTAAGATCTCCTATTCTAAAATTTAATAATCAATTTCATTGCTTATTGGCTGGCGGAATGTTAAAAATTGAGCCCCTCAGATGTCATCCTCAACTACGCCTATGGTCCGAACGCACCGAAACGTCAACTCGATCTCTGCAACTCTATGAACAGCTGATTGATATCAGAACTGACCTACCTCTATGGACTAACCTAGTGACAGATCAACTCATGCTCGTTATTAATAATTGAATCAATCAATCAATCTCCCTTTCTGTATCGACATTCTCTGAAGATCAGACCTCTCTTGTGAAATTTAGAATTCTCAAAAGTCACCTCGCAAATTAATTGTACATCTCATTCATTTTTGGAAGTATTCATTTAGGTAAGTGAACCTTTCTCAACGTCATCTCTCATTAATGCATATTTAATGTTATTTTCCTACTTTTACAAAGTTTGAAAATGTGTCCACGTTTTAGATCATAAAATCTATAAAAATACTGGTAATCCTCTATCATTTTACTCTCAGAAAATCTCTATTGCATTTAACTAATGGAATTGACTCCTCTAAGATACATATTTTGATATATTTTGCTGTTCTCATGATTTTTCAGATTTCTCTAGACTTTTCACAATGGAAATACTAGTTGAATGCTTCCAAACATGAACGTTATTTGTGGTAATGAGTTTTGATTCATTATATTCTCATGTGCACCTCATTATCTCAGTGTAGTCATCTCATTTCTCAATCATGCACTTCTCATTAAATTTGCTAATTATTTTCTCGAGTTTCAGATGAATGAACAATCTCACGCATAAGGGTGAATCATGGAATCAGTCTTCTCTCTCAATAAACTCAACTCAACTTCTCTGAAATATTTGAACGATCAAATAATTCACACATTGAACCTGATTGACAGTCTCAATCCCTGCTTCACCTTGAGCAGTCTCCTCAAGTAATGCCCACATGATTTAGATTGGTATGAACTCCTCAGAATATTTAAGAAATTCTCAAGTTCATTCATCGGAAACATTTAGCAAGTGGCAACTCAAGCCTTCAGCTTCAAACAAATCAAAGGGTTGGTGATTTACACTCATACAATGTACTCTCATATTGTCTTTCTCATAATTATCAATTGTAACTCTTATTTTTCTGATGAACACTAACCCTGCTTGCTAAAAGTAGTTTGTCACTGTAAATTTTGTCTCAATTGATTAATTAGCCTTCTCGTTACAGAACTACGTTATAGATCATAATTATTGATTTCTCAACTTTGATATTCTCATATTGTAATGCTCTCAATGAAGACCAGACTTAGACTATTAAGTTTTCAATACATGTACTCCTCTAAGGCCTAATCTCACTTTATTACAACTCAGACTACTCTAACAATTCACTATTGAACCTTTTGTTTTTCTGATGAGATAAAGAGGCTCTCGCAATAAATTTCAGTTGCATCATCACTGTAAACTCTGTGTTTAATTTTGAATTAATGGAACTCTCAAAGTCTAAGTCTGACTTCATCTGACCTCTCATTTTGAACTTCTCTAGATTACCTATGTTTTTAGTTGGATATTTCACTCTGAGTTTTAAAGATGACTTTAATATTGTATTTTTACTGTATTAACTTCATGCGGGTGACTTATTCATTTTATGATTGTGAATGATGTCAATAAATGTTTTTACAATACCATCTCTAACTCAATTATCTGGATACAGTCCTAAACTTTATTTTCCAAAATCAGAACAACCCCGATTTTGTACACAGAAGAATACGAATTGTTTTCATATCCATTTTGAAACGAAATCTACTTTTTTTTTCATAACTACTTCATTCATTTGTTTGATTAAATTTCAGGTGAAATGAAAACCAACTCTTTTTAACTCACCATTTCTACTTTGAAATCACTGGAATCATACACAGAGGAATTTCGGCTGACATGGGAATGCCGTAATACCATAAAGCAACTGGTAAGAGACAACAAGGTGTCTCTATCATGGATACCAGGACATTGTGGTATTGAGCAAAACGAAAAGCTGATGAACTCGCGAAGAAAGCTTCATAGCTGAAGCCTGTTGGACCTGAACCTTTCTGTGGGCTGGGAAAAGACCAAAACAAAAAAGCGGTCCAACAATGAGAAGCGGCAAACAAAATAACGCTCTGGAGAAATACTCCTAGACTTGCGAAAGCCAATAGATTTGTGGAATTCTCGCCGACCTACACCAGGAAGCTCATAAAGCTCCACAAGCTGAGCTTCGAGTAATGGTGGGTCTGCTGACTGGACACTGTCGATACAAATATATTTTCTATCGCATGGGAAAATCAGCAGATGAAACCTGTATGCAATGTGGATCAGAGAAAAAAACGGCTGAACAGATGGTATGCAAGTGTCCAGAGCTGGCGGAGCTAAGAACCATTCACATGAAGTGACGGCTAAGGCATCTAAAGGTGTCGTTGGATTCATCTATGGCCTCCTTGGGATTTGAATGAACGAGTTGGGTAAAGGACAGAAGATCCTGTTCAGAATAATAATAATAATAACTGAGAATTTTTTCAAATTGAAAAAATAAAACAGTTGTCTATGTTCAAAAATATTCGAATGAAATTTTTGAAACGTCGATATGCTTGGGATTTTTGGCCAATCGCGAAACTGAGAAGTAACAGACAAAGATACCTACCGTCAAACAAAAAATGAAATTCTAATTGATCGTTCACAATTTGTTTTAAGAGCAAACAATAATTTCAAAAATTCCAGATGATCTGCTCTTCCCTCTTATGCTTTTTTTCATTTTATCAAAATCTTTCATGTTCAGCAATCTTTATTTGGGAGAACGATCAATTAGAATGACTTATGTAAAAAGCAAGGCATTCGACACATAGAGCAATTTGAAGACACTATACTCCTCACAGAAGTTAAACTATTTCCCCCATTACGAAACATTGATTTCAAGATTTTCCCGATATAACAATGGTAATTTTATTTAATCTACTACTATTAGAAAGTATGAGGATATATTATAGTTAATATACGAATAGGAAAATTTTTTCAACATATGTTAATTCGGAAAGGGTAGATATTGGCTCATAGTTTTTCTTGGTCAAGAAGAAGCGACACTGATTTGGTTGCAATTCAGGAAGCACATTCCAGTAATGAGGAACATTTACAAAACAGTTTTAGGATGTCTGGATACATTGGAGGGAAATGCCTAAAAACATTCCATGCAGAAACATCATTAGATTTTTTGAAAGGAATTTTTGATACCATATTCATGATTATCATAAATCGTTATTGTGTCTTAATGTCACACGCTAAATAATAACTGAATAATAAATTTCCATATTATAGGCAGAAAATCATTGTTCATTGCCAATCTCTTCAACACAATACATATAAAAGTCTTCTCTCTCCAACAAATTTTCAATTGGTAGTACGAGTTTCGAATCAGGAATCCTGCACCGAAATCGCGAAGGATATGAGGTTAATGTCAACGCGGCAGTGAAAGGACCCCAACAGGGAATCCTCTAACACTATTTCTCAATATGGACAGAAAGGAAGGTGACTTTGTTTATGCTTCTCGAATCCTAATAAACATCGTGTCCTAAGACATGAACTATCTGAAAGTGTCGTGTACTGTAAATCGTAAGAGATCGTTGTGAATTCTGAAGGAAAAGAGAATTGTTCTCGGAGATAAACCGTGAAAGATATGGGTGAACGTTCACAAAGACAGCGAACATTACTGAAAGTTTCAACTAGTTCTTGTGATATAGAAGATTACAGTAACAAGCCTGCAATGATTTGCATCTTGCATCATTTATGATGATTTTTGTCTCTCATCAAACTCACTCTATTAGGTCTAATAAATATTATGATATTTTTCTATAAATGACAAAATCGTGATTCATGATTTTTTTTCTTCTCAAAGCACCTGAAAAAATTCGAAATGCAATTTGAAATGGAAATATCCCTTAGAGTGTCAACCCTGAATATATCATCTATTGATAAACCAGTAAAAATATGCAATAACACTTCGAAATTTTTAGGGGGATTTTGATCTTAGTTTTTAATTAAATTACTTAAGGAATGTAGATACAGGGCGATCTGATTACGATGATTAGGTACTAGATCTCCTAAATTAAACGAAATAGAAAAAAAATATACATTTCATATTTTCATTTTTTGAGAAACATTAATTGCTGAATACCGGTGTCTAGTTTCCATGCTACAGGGTGTCAAAAGAGAATATTTTTTGAAATTTTTGCTAATATCTTAAGAATCTTTTGAATTACAGAATTGAGTTTTTGTATACTTATTGTAACTAATACAGCTACTTTCTTAGACTTAGTCGTTTTTATTAGACGTGATAGTGACAGAGACATTGAATTTGCACAAGATATACCCCTCAACTTTTACACCGAAAACATTTTTTACATAAAAAAATACCCGTGGTTTATTGCTCTAAATTGGAGCGTTTTCGAAAGAGTTTACATTTTATGATCGAAAATAATTTGCTTACGCATTATGAATTCATCGTAATTGGAAAAATGAGTAGTGATAATTAATGAGTTCAACACAATTTGGCAACAAGGGTATTAAGTTTGAATTGCTTAATTGTCATTTTGTTTGAATTAATTAACCTTGTTAATTATAACTACTCATTTTTCCAATTACAAGAAATTTTCAATACATTAGCAGAATGTTTTTGGTCATAAAATGCCAGTTTCCTCGAAAACGGTGCACTTTAGAGCCAATTGGCACATCAGAATTTGCTATCTAAACGCAAATTTTTTCTTGGTGTAAGAGTTGGGGGATGAAACCTGTGTTCAAATTTAATATCTCTGCCACCGGCACATCTAATGAAACCAGGTGAAATGCAAGAACATGGCTAGTATGAGTTACAAAGTGTGTAATAAAACTCCATTCTGTAATGAAAATGGTGCCCTAGATATTCGCAAAACACTGAAAAAATATAAATTTGAGCCGGAGAGAAAAAAATGTTTTTTTTTACGACATATCTGCAATTGACCGTTGTTACCCATATTTGGGAACACCATGTATACCTATTTCTGAAATTGTCCGAGAAAAGTTTATTGGAATATATAAAAGCACACTATGGTTTCTATTCGTAAAATTTTAATTTTTTTTTAATTTCCCTTGAATCTGAAGCGGCACTAAAATTTCGATGTTATTCGAGTAATGAAGAAACTGCACCTCAAATGTTTTTATTGCAAGGGCGCAGTCACAATACTGAGGAAGTTGATTCGTATTTTTCTATCTCTTTCAATTATGCAGATGTTGTACTGAATCATCGAAATCTGATCACCCAGCATATCAGAAATTTTTTTTCAAACAACTATATTTCGATAGATATGAAAAATCATCTCAAACTCAGGATTTAAAACAATTAATACTTACATTGAGGGAATCTTGCTGGATTATTGATTATTTCACGGATAAATAGTTCCCAATAGAGATAAGAGATCCAGCCTGTATATCCAGATTGTAAGAAGTTGAAACGCGATTCGTATATTTCTTCCAATATCGAATAGATTAATCCACCTCTTCATTACACTTTATTTCAGTTCTTATACATTTTAATTATTGATGATACTTCACATTAGTATCGACTACTTACATCATGAGAAGAATTTCCGTTGATATTGTTATTTCAGAATGTTTTATTTTTAAATATCCATTCATTGGAATTATTTAATTTGCCTTTATGTTCTAGAGTTTCAGTTTTTCAACATGTGATGAACGACTGAATAAATAAATGAGAAAAAAATGTTCCAATGATTGATTTCGAACTGGAAACATTCCAGTTCCAAGCCATTGCACTCATAATTACAAATTCTGCTCATGATACAGTGTCTTTCTTCAATTTCAGATATTGTGTTCTGATGATTGAATAATGTAACAAGCATCATTGGTTCATTATACCGGTGTATGTCTGCATTGCTTGAAGATGTTCGATTATTCACACTTTCCTTTCTAAACTGCCTACTCAGCATTCCATTGTGGTAGAGTCATACACAGTACTGACTTTATGATGTTTCCCCTGAAAACAAATGCATTGTCACAATTGCATTGATTTATTATCAGGTTTTTTTTTCAGTCGTTCAAGGTTCATTAGATTTCCACCTATTGAGGTAATGGGAACTTTGTGTCATGATCGCTAATAATGAAACAACTGGAAAAATTCTGCAAACTGCATGCGATCGTTTCTAATCACAACCTTGTTAGTACGAAGACAGCAATCCCTTAAATCATAAATGAATGGGGGGTTGAGTGACACCTCGTTTTGTAAATTATTAGATTGATGTTTAAAAAATCCCATACACTGGACCTTCTGTGTTAGTACTTCTGAATCATCCAGTAGCTCACTGATCATTTCTAAGAGAAGTTGATGAGCAAAAGAGATCCAATTGAATGAACAATCAAATCCCAGACTTTACGTCTCTAGAGTTTTTCCTCTGTGGATATTTGAAATCGGTTATGTAAAAAACACAGCCCCGAGATATATAGAAGAATTGAAAGTAAGATTTCACACAGCATGCCGAGAAAGTTGAAGTTTTCCAAACCGTAAGGGCCGAATTTCAGAAAATGTTACATTTTTACAACAAAATAACATTTGGAGACATCCTTATCGTGACAAATTTTTCATTATTTTCATGTTTCATTGCAACTTTTTTTTCTCGGTACTATTCCATCTTTTTTTTAAAGGGATATCAAATTACCTTCAAAACCAAGTGTCCCTCAAAACCCTCCCTGTCCCCTAATAGTATATTTTAATACAAGTTGCAGAATGAGCTCCTATTTCAACACGAATGCGAAATTCGAAAACTCGCTCCTTCGTCGCTCGTTTTCGAAAGCATGAGTGTTGGAATTGCCTTCTGCAACGAGTATTAGACGATATTTTCTCTATTTCAGTCAAGTTTTGTGGAAAACTCCAGAAATTCAAATAAAAATTCAGATTATTGACTTTTGTATTGTATCTTGGCAGTTGGTGTCACTAACGAAAATTAGACAGATTGCGGATTTGATTCGAAAATTGAGTGGATCGGAGGTCAGTACTGGCAACCACAACACGAAAAATATAACTGAAAACACTGTTTCATTACAGCACTACTTTTAGTACTGTAATGAACTCATTACGATACTGAAATAGAGAAAATTATTCAAATTTCAATAAAAACTCGAATAGATTCAATAAGAAACAGTATAAGAAATTTCGTCAATTTGGTCGCCTTCTTTCTGAAGTTTGGATCTTCGCATATGCTTCATGAATGTTCTCATTTTGAAAAGACAATTTACCAACCGTTTCGATTTGAAACGAGCTTGGTATTCCACATTCACAATTACCTCCGCACTCACCAGATTTAAATTGCATAGAACATTCATGGGATATGCTCCAAAGAAGATTTAGATGATCATCAACCTAACCCAGAATCCTTATATGATCTGAGAGAACTTCTGCGCCCTTCTGGAATGCCCTATCGAACGTTGGCAATAATCAGCACTATTTGGACTTTATCCACCTCTTATCTAAAGAGCGTCCTTGTGCTGGTTCCATACCAAGTCGTAAATTATTCAACCAGGAATTACTTCGACGTCCTGGACCCTTTCTACCATTAATCTTACTCTGCAAGATGAGCTGAAACAATTCATATTTTTGTGTTACATAGTATATGTCCGAAGTATTCCAATTTTCTTCTTTTGATGGAGCATATAATTTTCTGGTTGTTTGTGTAGATGGTTGTGTACTTCATTTAAAAGGCTTCCAGTCTCCTACAGATGGCATCTATCAAGGTCCATGATTCTGCTCTATTCAAGAGTATACGAGAGAGTATTTAACCTTCCTAGAAGAATATAGTATAATCTGAGTTGTATTAGAATAGACCATGGACGTTTTAAGAGCCTCCTTTTCAGATGGAATTCGGTTGAGAGCCTTGTGGGTGTGAGGAAGTTCAGAAGATTTTTTTCTACAGGTTTTTATGAGTTATTGAATTTTTTAGAGAACGGTGGATTTTTGTATCAAAAGAAAGAATTCGAGCATTTCAAAACTATTGCGCGAAAAAACCTATTCTATGTAATTAACATTGAAAGTTATGATACTCATTCCAAATTTTGTTTTTTCATTTCCCGAAAAGTCTTTCTGTCACATTAAAAAGTTATCATGTTTCACCATTTTTCTTTGTCGAAATTATTTTTAGATCAGTTCACCTATGCCATAAATTGTATCATGACATTCATCTTAAAGGATAACTACCACTAAGATAGATCGTGTAGGTGACATGTTAATTAGGCAAATTATTCAATTTCTTCCCACTTATCCCAAGAATGGAAGAATAAGCACATTATTTGTGACTATCTATGTTTTCATGCTCCATTTTATGATTTAATTGGAATATTTATGATAAATCCACAGTCCCATGTTCTACATGACTATTAAAACTTACTTACCATTCTGATTAAAAACGTTTGAACTTGCCAAGTCTATCAGCTTGATATGAGTTCTTGGGCTGATTACTGAAATTAGAGAATGTCGAACATTGTCGAGAAAAAATACTCATGGCCACCTACATAAATTTCAATCAGAGTGCATTAGTATTCGCCGAGCTGCATTGGATGTAATTAATTCTTATTTCTGGTTTGGAATGAATGAAAGAAAAAGTAGAGCTTGCGCTAGAACTTGAAGTTTGAATGATCACAATTGTATCTTTATTACCTCATTTTTGTAATCAACCTAAATAAATATGACAATCATATTTCAATGCTTTGTTCGGAATTGTGATTCGATATAATCATTTTCGTTAAGCTTGTCTTAAACAAATTCATTGCTCTGTTTTGAAGTAGCAAGTTTTCACTAGGGACCATGAAAAAAGTTAATTCAATCAAGGCTAAACATTTTACATTTATGAAATTGAAAAAATCTACTGGACTTATTCGCCGTTGTCGTTTAGGAATTATTTCACCTATTGTTTCGCCCACAACTGCGGTAGGCATCTTCAGAGGATTGTTAGTCTGAGAGTGTAGCTCAAACTCTGAATTTCTGACACTGACGTGTTCGAACCAGAAGTGTTATCTTCTTCTACACCCCAGTTAATGGCGGGAAAAAGTAGTGAGTTTACGCGCGCGATGTTGGTTGGCCCATCGCTCTCGCTTGAACTTCATTTTTTTCTAATATGGGCAACCAGGCGCTATGTCACGAAGGGATTTCTTCTGTCCTCTTCATTTTGCTTATAAATTTCAAGGGCTTCTATGTTCAGCCTAGGAAAGTTACTTCTGATATTCGAAATAATCTTTGACTCTGTGAAAACTATATTTTGTCCATCTGTTTGAGTATGTTCTGCTAGTGTGGATTTTTCTTTCTGATTCGGTCGACCGCATCGTTCGATCTCCTCAATTCTCGTATTGATACTTCGTTTTGTTGTACCACTATAGACTTTGCCGAAATCACGAGGTATCCTGTAAATACCAGCTTTTGAAGGTGGGTAGACATTGTCTTCGGTAGTTCTGATCATTTGCATAAGTTTTTGTGTCGACTAATAAACGGTATCGATGTTGTGCCTCTTCTACCAATTCTATATGTTACCTTAGGGATGTATGGTAGGATGGCTCTTACACTGAGGGTGATTTGTTACAGCTATCTAGCATGAATTGAAAGCGCCAAAAATGCCCACTGCTCCAGAACGTGTTGAGTTTGTAGCGTATGTGCCACCGGACGATTCCGCAACAGTACCACAACTGTTACGTTCGGTGAATGCGCCCATTGCCAGGTGATTTGAGGAAAAATAGAAATGGTTCTGTTCAAATCTCACTTTGTTCATTCAATCAGGTTTCAATGATTAATTGAACAGGTGGAACAGATGGAAAGATATTTTGAGTTTTGAATTGCATACTCATCTGGAGTGCGGAAAAATGTTAGATTATCAGATTTCGAGTTCTTGTTGATTTACAACACTTTTCAAATGATAACTGAAAATTGGGCATTGGATCTAACTCTATAATTCCTATTTTATCTGATTCATTTTCTAGTATCGATCTTCCAAGGAAAATATGATCTGTTCTTGATATCATGAACGCTATGATATTCAGCCTTGGTTGTATTGTGGGCGGTGCCGAAGAGAAAATTAAACATCTCATGAATAAAAGGGATCCCCTTACTAGAATAGATAGAAAACTGAAGAATAATAGGTGTTTTCTGAGTAAAAACTTTTCGTAACGCCATCCGTATTCAAGATACTGGGCTTTGAGGAAGAAAAAACTATAATAGTATATTCTAAAATAAGTCGCAAAATGAGCTCCTATTCCAACACGAATGCTGAGTTCGAGAAGCAGAGACGAAAGAGCAAGTTTTCGATAGTATGAGTGTGAGAACTGGTTTCTGCTACGAGAATTAGACGGTATTTCTTCTATTTCAGTCAATTTTTATCACAAACTCTCGAAATTCAAATGTAAATTTAGATTTGTGACTTTTGTATTGTATCTTGAAAGTTGGTGTGACATACGAAATTTGACAGATCATGGAATTTGAATTGATTTGATTCGAAACTCGATTCGATCGGAGGTCAGTACTGACAATCATAAAACGAAAAATATAACTGAAAACAATGCTGTAATGAGTTTCATTGCAGTACTACTTTTAGAAATGTAATGATTTCATAACGATACTGAAATAGAGAATAGTATATTCTAAAACAAGATGCAGAATGGGCTCCTATTCCAACACGAATGCGAAGTTCGAAAACGAGCGACGAAGGAGCGAGTTTTGGATAGCATGAGTGTTGGAATTGCCTTCTGCAACGAGTATTAGACGGTATTTTCTCTATTTCAGTCAATTTTTGTGAAATACTCCCGAAATTCAAATGAAAATTCAGATTAGTGACTTTTGTTTTGTATCTTGGCAGTTGGTGTGACATACGAAATTTGACAGATCACGGATTTTGAATTGATTTGATTCGATCGGAGGTCAGTACTGACAATCAGAAAACGAAAAATATAACTGAAAACAATGCTGTAATGAGTTTCATTACAGCACTACTTTTAGTACTGTAATGAATTCATTACGATACTGAAATAGAGAAACATTTGTTACGGTTTTATCGAAAATACTGGCAACATCGTTATGAAATTTTATACGAATATGTACAGGGTCCGGCAAAAAACCTCCCTGATTTCAATAGGCATTTGCAAAAAAAATAAGAAACATATAGAACAATTACTTATATTTGTGAATAGCCTATATGATGCCATTTTACATCACTTAGTACACTTTACTTGGTTTTGAAAATTATGTCTGATAAATGATGTCCCCCATTGTTAAGACATTCACGAAGTCTTTCCCTGAAGTTGTCCATAGTTCTTCGTGTAACTTCCCTTGGAATGGCTGCCACTTCCTGCCTAATGGCATCTTTTAGTTCTTGCAGAGTTCTGGGACGATGTTTGTATGTACACTTCAGCCTTTAGGTACCCCCACAGAAAGAAATCACAAGGTGATAAGTCGGGTGACCTTGGGGGCCAGGAAATGTCTCTTCTTAAAGAAACAAGACGTCCAGGGAACAACTCTCTTAACATTTCCATGGACCGCCGAGCAGTGTGAGCTGTGGCTTCGTCCTGTTGGAACCAAACTTCTTCTTCCTGATGGTCTAAAACAAACTGGTTTATCTTGGGTCGGAGAAATGGCTCTATCATGTGACAATAGCGATCGGTATTGACCGTTACTGTTTGTTCATCTTCTTCAAAAAAGTACGGTCCCCACACACCAAATTCCCAGAACTCTGCAAGAACTAAAAGATGCCATTAGGCAGGAAGTGGCAGCCATTCCAAGGGAAGTTACACGAAGAACTATGGACAACTTCAGGGAAAGACTTCGTGAATGTCTTAACAATGGAGGACATCATTTATCAGACATAATTTTCAAAACCAAGTAAAGTGTACTAAGTGAAGTAAAATGGCATCATATGGGCTACTCACAAATATAAGTAATTGTTCTATATGTTTCTTATTTTTTTTGCAAATGCCTATTGAAATCAGGGAGGTTTTTTGCCGGACCCTGTATAAAGCTCCTAACCAATGCATAGGAGCACTTCTAACAATCTATCGATTAGGGAAATGTAAACTCAACCGATTACGGCACCTCCTATCAATGTGGACTGCAGCTCCATCGTGCTTACTGATTGATAATAATAACAATTAATGAATTTACCAATACTTCATACCAGTATCGGTAATAACTTCATAATTTGAAAACAAAACATTTCGAAAACAGCACACAGTATCTAGTCAGGAGTACCTTTTTGGTGTAAAATAAATGTTTAAGTTCGCTCCAAGTTTAACTTTATAAATCAAATACCTAAAAAAGTATGTTCGAATTCATCGGATGTATCAGATCCAAAAACATTTTCGTATAAAATTTCATTTTAATGCTGCCAGTAGTTTCGGCAAAATTGTAAATAGTGTGTATATTTTTTTCTTCTTCAACGCCTGTATCTTGAATACAGATGGTGTTATTTTCAACTGAACATCTATTATTTTTTTGAAACACTCTGTAAAGATTTATAGGGTGTTTCATATGCATTTTGGAAATAGGTGGTCAATTTCAAATCGATTCGATATAAACGTTTGAATGATTTTCTAGTGGCATCTAGTTTTTTGCTCTCGTTTTTTTTCCGTTTTCAGAGTTTTGGCTCCGAACATCAACGGCTGTTTATGAAAATAGGGATGTCACTACTTGCCTCCTTCAGACTATCAGTTTTGAGTTCTCACTAAATGGAAAAGAATCAATCTTCTCTGTCGATTTCGAAAGCTCGTTATTCGTTATTACAACGATAAACTGAAATGCCGAGAAAAGTCCTCCTAATGATCTGTGTAAAAGCTTCTAATATATTACCTGTCTTTGTCATTATATTTCAAATCACCTCTAATATTAGAGTGCAAATGATCTCGAGGGGGTCATTCAACTGGTACTAGTATAGTCCTGGTTGCCATTAGATGGTAGCGAAAGCTCCATTGCATGGTTTTTGTTAACTGTTATTTTATTACAAGTACATAATGCTGTTTATGCATCAACAAAAGTCTCATCTGATTGATGAAAATTATGAGATTCATAAACTTCATTAGTGTTTTCTGGGTTAACAGTCGACTAAAGGTATATTGCGTTATCGTACTTATTTCATACAAATAGGTCGTAAACTGAAAATGAAACATAATTCGACCTCTTAAATTCATTTTTCGTTCAGGAATTAAGAAATTTTAAGAACCGACCGTCTACAACCTTAAATTTTTTTTATTCATTTTTATATTGAATATTGAAGTTAGATTCATTTTCATAACAATCAATGACCCGTTCATGAATGTCGAATTAACTTCATAGACAAGGAAGCGTAGACGTCAAAACATCATCAAAAATAAAGAAACAAGAAGAAGATCGCCGATCATACCAGAATTCACATTATCGATTTGAAACACAAATTAAAAAAAAATCAAAGAGTCCATTGTATTGTGTTGGATCACGAGGAATATCTGATCAACTATTCGATAGAAAAATATTCGATATTTCGTATTCATAATATTGATATCATCATTAAATTTGAGAAATAAACGAGTCATGACAAAATAAAAAATCAACGGTTTTAATGGTGTCATGAATGAGTACCTTGAAGAAGTCTGCTGCAGGCTCTAAACTTTACTTGCTTCGATAGTTCCGAGATTTATTGTTCCTTTAGTGTTGAGCAATTCAAATGATTTTCTCATGACGAATTACAGTAGGTTAGAACTCACATAGGAGCATATCCATAATACAAAAACTTTTCCAATTTATTTTGTTTCAGAGTGTGTGAGTGGTAACCCAAGAATGTTTCAGGGGAAGTAGCATCCTTTCAGATATCTCAATCGATATCCAAATATTCCTCAAGTCGCTCGTTTTCGATTTTCGCATTCTTGTTAGAATAGGAGCTCATTCTGCAACTTGTTTTAGAAAATACTATTATTCTATCTCTTTCAATTTGGGAAATGAAGTACTAAATCATCGAAATCTTACCTCCCTGAACATCAAACTATCTCGGTGGATATCAAAAAAGAGAAAGAGTACTTACATCGACTTATATTCATTTATTGAGAATATTTTGAAACCTATGAATATGTGATATATTCCTTTCATTTTTTCTTTTTATGTGCTATCCTATGATCTCTATCAATATAATTATTTTCATTTATCAGTACTGCAGCTTCTAACGGTCCATTACCCCCTCTGATATAAGGCAAAGGTTCCAACTGCTTCTCCTCGATTTCCTTCAACACAGGTGTGAACACTCTGAATACTTCATTTATTTCCTCGAACGTTACAAAATTTGTGCGCTTTTCAGAAAGCATTTCGTACAATAACCTGGCGAAAGAATTAGGAAGTTTGACGCTCATATGTTTCCCTGAATACGAAAGAGAGAAAAAGACATTATCCAGTTTGTGTTCCATACCAGGAGCCTTCATTACCATTTTGAGATGAACAGAAGCTCCAGGATCGAAATGGATAACCAATTCGTTTCTACACAATTTCGTAGAAAACAAGCTCTCGCTGGACTCCTTGAACTGAATTCTTATTTCTTGCTTCGTGTCCTTCATTGCTTTTCCACATTTGCAAATGAAAGGAACATCTTTCCAGGTATCGTTCTTTATGAAAATAATTACGACAGCAAATGTTGCTGTTAAGGAGTCCTCATCTATATGGAGATGTTCTCTGTAAGATTCCCTTTCCTCTTCGGTACCATCTGGATTTCCAACATATTGTCCGAGTACTACATCATCGAGTTTGACCTCTGGAATCTGTGATAAAAGTTGGAATTTTGATATTCTTATGCATTCTGTATTGAACTTTTGTGGTTTGGCCATGGCTATCAGTGCGATCATTTGCATCATGTGGGTCATAATCTCGGATCTTATTATGCCAAATTTATCGAATGATGTTCCTTTAGAAAAATCAGATACTTCTTCAATATCCAAAAGAACAGATGCTACGCTATTCCTATCCCAAACTTTTTCGAATATTTTATTTCCAAACCTGAGAGAGAAAAGACTGACCATCATCTCCTTGCCAAGATAATGGTCCTGTAGAAAGATTTGATCTGGGTCAAAATTCGATATCATATTAGCCCTGAAGCTTCTGAATGACGGCAAGTCTAGTGCAAAGGGTTGTTCTATAGCAATTCTTGTTTTACCACTCTTGGACAAGGCCTCTTGTCTAATGAGCTGAGTACAAATTTCATAAATCTGAGGTGGGAGAGATAAATGATAGTATAAATGCATGATTTTATCTCTTCCAATTTCTTCAAGCTTGCTGTTGAGCTCTTGCACATCACTTCTATTGTCACAGCAGCCTCGAAAATAAATCACGTGGCTGAAGAAGCATTGTATCAAACCTTTTTCTGCTTGGGTATGCCGAAAATATGGGCATACTTTTTCAGCATATGCCTTGTTGGTGAATTGTTTTTTAGAGAACCCTATCACTGTTGTATTTGGGGGGAGGTAGCCGTGTTTGTACAAGAGCCAGAGACTCGGAAGTAGACAATTCATTGCGAAATTTCCTGTGGCTCCTACAACGACGAATACATATGTGTCTGATGGATTTGGCTCGACACCGTCATCGTTTTCGATGTGAGAACTATATTCTGTTTCTTCTTGAT